>VXBT01001129.1:44221-176705 GCA_013400235.1 Oriolus oriolus | reverse complement strand
GGTGCTCCTGTGCTGCTCTAGGGCAGGGGCTTCCTCTGGGATTAATTTTTATTTCTTCTGGGACAACTTTCACAGAATCCCAGAATCCCTGAGGCTGGAAAAGGCCTCCCAGACCATCAAGTGCCCGATGCCCACCTTGTCCCCAGCCCAGAGCACTGAGTGCCACGTCCAGGCCTTCCTGGGACACCTCCAGGGATGCGGATTCCACCAACCCCTTGGGCAGCCCCTTCCAATGCTTAACCACCCTTTCCATGAAGAAATTCCTGCTGATGTCCAACCTGACCCTCCCCTGGCACAGGCTGAGGCTGTCCTCTCATCCTATCACTTGTTGCCAAGGAAAACAGACCAATCCCCACCTGGCTTCACCGTCCAGTCAGGGAGTTGCGGAGAGCAGTGAGGCTTTCCCTGGACCATTCCTGTTTATTAACTTTCTTCCCTCCCTGTTTTTTGAGCACAACCAACTCTGTCACTGAGTGAGGATCCCTTTGAGGCAGCAGCTCCCATTTTTGTGCAGTAGTTCCAGTGTCAGAATGGTAAGAAATCACCCTCACAAAACTGGAGAATCTTTGCTGCTCTCCCCGCCTCCTCAAAGAGCAGCTATTTCCGTAGATTTGCTGATGACCCCAGAGCTAAGATCCCATTGTTCTCAGCAGCACTGAGAGCAGTCAGGAGTTCTGTCAAGGAAGGAAACACACTGTAGCAAGTGTGTTTTCTGGATTAACACAGCGATGGCATGAAACAGTTTAACTCCATGCTTGTACTCCCCACATTAATGCCACCGTTGATTTGTCTGTTTCATTGATATTTCTTATCAAACAGACTCTTGGGATTCTGTCCAGAGAACCAGAGATGTTTCCCCTCAGCTAAACCAAGCCACCATCATTGACCTGCACCCGTCCTCCACCTACAACATCCGCATGTACGCCAAGAACCGCATTGGCAAGAGCGAGGCCAGCAATGAGCTCACCATCACCACTGATGAAGCAGGTATGCCCTGGCTTTGCAGCCTCTAAATTCTGTGGGAATTATCTCTCTTTGATGTGAGGAATTGTTGCATGAAATGCTGCTTATGTGGCTGCAGCTGCATCGAAAGGAATACTGAGTTACTCCCATGAAATGTTGTGACTTTTGCAACTCCATCGTGCAGGGCTGTAATTAAAGCTGTTCAGTGGCATCTAGTGGCCAAAGAAGACATTGTGCTCCAAATTTTCAGCCAGTGATGCTGGGAATAACACACCTGTATCTACAGTGAGGCAACTCAGTCAGCAACATCCAGTTTTTAGTGGTGGTGCCTCCCCTGTGGGTGTTGTGGCTTTTCTTATTAGATATTAGTGTAGGTAACTAATTTAAGTTACTCCCTTTTGAGAATGTTGATCCACATGAATCAACTCTTCATTTGAATATTCCCTCACCCAACCCACCCACCATTTATTTTTCTGGTCTCTGTTTAAGTCTCTTGGCTGTCAATTGTTAGTGTCATCCCCCTGTTCTTTGTTGTGTTGTATTACAGAACCACAGAATCATTTAGGTTGGAAAAGACCTCCAAGATCATCAAATCTGACCTTTACTTTTACCTTTAACCTTTTATTCTCCTCCATCAGCACCAGGGGGGCTGTGTGGGCATTTTCCCTTTTGTGGAAAAGAGTGGCTGGAGCCACTCTTGTGTACGTGGAACTTCTGCCTTCGTTTATCTTATGCTGTGTCAGCACTGCTTCCTTCTTTGGGGGTTTAGAGAGGACAACCTGGTGACAGCGTCCTGGCAGTGAAAATTCCCTTTCTCTTTCAAGATTCATGTTGGTCTTGGATTTGAACACCCCGAGACTGATTTTCAGTTCAGCTCCTATGGACACAACTGTGTAATTCCCAGTTAATTTCTCTGTGAATTTCTTGCAATGAAAAGACAGCCTTTGTTAGGAGAACGTGGTTTTGGTTCTGAGGGACTTTCTGAGTAGCAACAGGACACAAGGGCTCACAGTGGAAAGCAGAATAAGCTGGAGACAACATAAGCTGCATTTCTTTTATCATTCTCATAGAGGGAAAGCATGCAGTGAACAGATTTAACAGAATAGATTATTTGAAAAATATTTATTTTTTGATCAGAGATTTTCTCTTCCTTCGTGCAAAGAAAATGTGAAATCGCTAAAAATAGACCATCCATTCTTCTAGCCAGCGTCATCTGTAATCCCAAAATGCCCATCTTTCCTTGTGCAAAACAGGGGCGTGGGTCCTGGATCAGCTCTCTCATGCTCTCTTATTCACCCATGCTTGGAATGTTTTTTACTTGCCAAGTTTTTCCTGACTGGTAATTAAGTTGTCAGGATCAGCAGCTGGCCTTGGAATAAAAAACCAGCTTCCCCATGAGCAGGGTGGAACCTTAGCATCACATTTTATCCGGTTCTTTGTAACCAGGTTTCAGAATAAATGATCTTTTTGTCACTGTCTTTTGAGGAGCTGTTTGTTGGGAGGAAAAGACCAGCAGTGTGGAACTCTATTCAAAAGTTACTGATCTACCTAGGGGAGATTTGGGAGAGAGGAGGTCAGGCTTAGGCAGAGTTTGTGATGTTTTTCTCCTGGGTTTTTATTTCAGGGGATGCACTAAGTGTAGGAACATCTTTTTTTTGATCGCTGTTTACTTCTGTTCTCTGCTTTTACAGCAGGCAATGGAGAACAGCATGGGTGCAGGGGATGAGAGAGAAGGTAATGAGCAGGGAGCAAAATAAAGGTCCAAGAAATACAAGATAAAAACCGAGCAACTCCAACCATGCCATTGGAAAGGGGGCGCAGATTCTGTATCACATATTGCAAAGAAATATCTCTGTTAAAAAGAAAACTGTGAAAGGTCTCTGTGGCAAAAGGATAGTTAGGGATGGAATGATTTCAAAGCTTGCAGAGCACATCTTTCTTTCCATACAACCCCAATTAGCTCATGTGCTGGAAAATACATGCCAGTACAAACTTGCACTAATGCCTGTCAGAAAAAAAGAAGCATTATAGCCATTGCCTAATACTGAAATCAATAGAGGAAACGGGGATATCTGGGTTTTCTTTAGGTCCTTGCCACAAACTCTGTATGACATGTAAAACAAATGATTTCTTATTTAACATCTCCCTATGGTGTCCTGGGAGTACTTAACTATTCAGGTCTGTGAAAAAAAATTGGGGGTCTTTCGAGGAAAAGTCAGGATTTTTAGGGGAACGTTTTAAACCCCATTTTTAGGATCAAATCCTTCACTCAAATTCCACTGCATTATAATGTAGCCCGGAGAAGTGGCATTCATTTTTGTCAACAGGGGGACAGAATCAAGGTCAGGCTTCAAAAAATTCATAGACTTCTCATTTTTGCCAGTGGACTTTTTCTTCTTCTCCTTCCTTTATATTAATGCAAGGAGAACGGAAATAAAGTTCTTTCAAGCTTCGGAAATTTGAAGGACAGTCAGGAATGGCAGAGAATAGGGTATGTTTAATAACTTAAACATATTATAGGCTGTATTCTGCGTGTCTGCTTTCATCACTTAAAGCAAAATGTTCTGGTTCCTTTCACCACAGCTGTCATTTATTGCTGCTCCACCTCTAACAGCCCCATCTCACCCCTTTTTATTGCTTTCCGTCCTTTGTCATGCTATTAAACTTAATTTAATGCCTTTTACTGAGGCCATATTCTGCATCAAGGGAACCCTCTGCAGCAGCCCGAGACGACTCCATTCCTCTCCTCAGATCTTCCCTTTACAGTGATTTACCTCGCTGAGCAAGCAATTTACTTCACATCTCTCTGTTCAGTCCCAGCTGATCCTGATCTGCCTTGTAGCTGCCCAGCTGACAAGGAGGTTCCTTCTTTTCTCACCCACCTTTAGAGCCTCCTGCACAGCTTTGGCATCATGTTGATGGTCCATGAAACTTTTCCCATCTACCAGATATTTTTTTTGTCTGATTTCCAGGCTGGAATTGTTACTGGGCGTAAATTGTGCCGGGTTTTGTGTGAAATATCTGGCACTGGACTCAATGCGCTCAGTTTCCAGTGAACAAAGGGGATCCCACTGGAAAGTTTGCAACAGGTTGAAGGATTAGGAGCTTCTGGCTCACCTGCTTTAAATGGGTTTTGCTGCTTTTCTGTCTGGATTAGGAGCTTCTGGCTTACCTGCTTCAAATGAATTCTGCTGCTTTTCTATCACCCACAGGGTTGTGACTGCTGAGAATTTGTCTTGCCTATCTCCAGATATGCAAAAACAATGCTGTGAGAGTATCTCTAGCCAAGAAAACCACTATTATTCATTCTATTCTATTAATTTTATGTACCAGCTTGGTGTGTTTTGCACATGTTGTATTTTGCTGCTGGCCAGAAATGACACCTGAATGCAAAAGATTCCTGGCCCAGCTTTTGTTTGGTGAAGTTTTCCACATGACACTGACTCCAACCTCTGTGACACTGGGGTGTTAAGGCGGTGACATTTTGTGTGAAATGCTGAATTCCTTGGGCTGTGAGGGCCAGTTTTGATGCATTTCCCTTCTCTTTCCAGCCCCTGATGGTCCACCTCAGGATGTCCAGCTTGAGCCTATATCTTCACAAAGCATCAGAGTCACCTGGAAGGTAAATACTCACACATCCATGGACAAGATAGGCTGTCAGTATTTGGGTGCATTCAGGGGAGTATTATAACAACTGTGGCTTGGTTATTTTATTTAGGAGAGACATTGCAGATCCCTTTGCCAACAAATCTTAAATTATTTGCCACTGAGGGGAGCATCATGCAAAGAAAGAACCTTCCTCTGGAAAGTAGCAGGAGCAGCCCCTTGCATTGCCTTATTTTTTCTGATTTCAGAGATAAGGTCACACGTTTAGAAAATGAGCTCTTACAGAATTTCACTGTAGTTCTGGGCAAAATTTCTCCAAACCATTGGAACCAGTGTGATTTTTTTTCCTTTGGATTTTGGGACAGATCCTTACTGCACAGAGAGAGCAATATAATGTCTCAGTATAGTCCATTAAAACTGATGAGGAGCAATTAATATAAAAATATCATCAACTAGTATCATTTAAAAATCTGGCATGTCATGTGACTCAATTTTTGTAGGTTTTTCCCAGTATTTTGACAATGACAGAATGTTTTAACTGCTTTGGTATGATACCAGAGGTACTTAAACCATGTTTTAAATGGATTTGTGATGTATACTGCTTGTATGTTGTATTGATAATTCCATACATTTACAATTCTGAAATATGTAGTATGAAGTGCTGGAGTGGTATGGTGGCAAATAATAATAAAAATTAAATTCTTTATTGATGTTAATTACTCCTGCAAATGTGGATGATGTGGCTTTTGTCCTGTTATATGGATTATTCAGAAAGTCAGGAGCAGTGAGGTTCTGCTTATTAACCACACAAATAACTATGGGTGATTGGTTATACATTGCATAATAATGGATATATTGTTGTTTTAAGCCAGTTCCTTAAAAGGCAGGTTCAGAACCTCTTCCGCACAGGTCACAAAAAATACAATGCTGATTCTGGGACCTTGTCCACATCTTAAATTTATATCAGCGTTGCTTTTCATCAAATGGTTTCCAAAACCACGAGGTGTGTGGTCACAGATTTACCTGGAGTGAAACACAACAATATACTTAGAAAAGACATGGATTAAAATCCAACACACAGTCAGTAGAGCAAAGGAAGTAGTTTTTGAAGCCATACAAGGGTGTACAGTGATTCTCAACAACTGAAATAAATGCTTAATGGGTTTTTTCTTTTTTAAACCACTTAAGAACTGCGACTATCTGACTAGGTCAACTATAACCTTCAAGCTTCTACCCCTGAGCTTGTTTTTATGGATTTATGAGGAGGCAGATTGGAAGGCTTTGCTTGCTTTTTTAGAAAGTTCACTTTGGGGGATGTTTTTAAAAGCAGCAAGAGAAGATGGGCACCACTGGCTCGCTGCTGGAGTTTATAGCTGCTGTCTGTGATTCTGAAGGTTTGCCATTAAATTTTATAGATGCAGCTGTGAAGAGGCAGCTACAGGACAAACAGAATTCCCACACCTACATCTCAATAAATGCCTAAAATATGGTTCCATTTGTACTTCAAGGACACTTCAAGTACAGCTGAGCATGTCGTGGTCTCTGGGTGTTGTCTGATATTGGAGGATATCAAATGAGCAGCTGGGGTTGTGTTCTCAAGATCATGTCTGGAATTTGATTTGAGAATTCTTCTCAAGCAAAGTTCAGTATTAATACAATAAGATATTCACAGAAATGAGTTATATATTGAATATATACTTCATTAACCTGGTCTCGTGAGCTGAAGGGAGAGATGGATTTTCACATTTTGGAATGAGCCTAAGGTGAAGTCACTGGGCAGAGTTAGAGCTTGTGTAGTCCTGCTTTTACTGGAAGAGTGATGTCCTGAATGACAATTTGTAAGCTGATTAAAAAATCTTCTCTTCCCTATTAAGAAGTCCCAAACCAGGAGTGAGCCATTTACTTCCCTTGATTTACTGCAGTTTTCTCCAGGTCGGAGCAGTTTTAGTCCATTCTCAAAAAGGTATTTTAAGATGGTCCCACAGACATAATCCAGTTGGGTTCCATGCTGAATCCTCACTTTTGGGTAGGTCCCTACCATGCTGTCAGAGGGCACTCGTTGAGTGTGCAATACAAAGTAATTAAGAATAAAGAAATACCCCATGAGATCAATGCTACATTGTCATGGAAGCCAAAAAACAAGAAAAGAGCCTGAGCTTGGTAATTTTTATTTTGGAAGCACATGGAGCTTTAGCCACCAAAGGCTATGATGACATTGTACAAATGGGATTGTGCTGAGAACCATGGTTATATTTAAAGCTGGCAAACTTTATTAAAATACAGTGTCAATAACAGCAAAAGGAGCAGGGAATAACACATCGATTATCTTTCATCTTGTATTAAATCCCATTTCTGCAGCTGGCTTCAGCTGCAAATCTTCAGTTAAAGTTTTGTCTTTGCCCACTCTTAGAAAATCCCAGTTAGGCAAAGTTGTATTGGTCTCTGATTTATTTAATCCAATTTCTGTGTGTCCACATAGGACGCTGGGTTCAGACTGAGCTGTTAAATAAAACTCACCACTTTTTGGTTGTTTAAACTGGTGCAGAGATAATGGGAATTAAACAGGAATTCTCTTTTAGAAAAGAGCATGAAAATATTCATTATTTTTTTTCATGTAGTACTTTAAATTAGGTAAATGAACCCATTAAATTTAGACATGGGGAAATATTCCTTTTCCTCTTTATTCCTATTTACACACACACAAAACTATAGAATGCCATACTTTTAAAAAGTCACTGATACCCTGTTTTACAAATACTGAATTTTGTGAGATAAGCAGTAAGGTCATGGACTGAAACTTATTTTTCCCTAATGTTCTATGGCTACTGACAAGGTTTACAATATTTTTCCCCGAGAACACTAAGTTGCTTCACTCAATTTTCTACCAAAAATGTGTCTATACACCAGAAGGAATATTTATCAAATGAGTTATGTGCACAAAAAGTCAACTCAAAATGAACTATTCAGGTCATAGTAACAAGGAACATTGGAGTTGTTGTGAAGCAGAACATTCCAGTGTTTTGTCCTGAAGTGACTTGGAGTTTGGTTTATATTGTATAATGTTTCAAAGTGAAAAAATGAGAAAAAACCAAACAAGTAAAATACTAATATTTTATTTAAAGAAAAGAATCCTTTGACTTAAAAAAATCATGAAGAAGTTCATAAAGATTGTGAAGTTTGTCATTTTATCCCAATGCAGAGTGAGAAAGTGTAATTGTAGAATTTGCAGTGAGGAGGCTGTTGTGGCTGCTTTGTTCAAACTGTCTGGAAGTGAATTTGTCATCAGTCAAGATGATCAGAGGGATGGAGCAGCTCTGCTGGGAGGAAAGGCTGGGAGAGCTGGGATTGTTCAGCCTGGAGAGGAGAAGCTCTGGGGTGACCTCATTTTGTCCTTCTAATGCCTGAAGGAGCTGACAGGAAACATGGAGCGAGACAACTTCCAAGGGCTGGAGGGACAGGACCCAGGGAATGGCTTCCCAGTGCCAGAGGGCAGGGCTGGATGGGATATTGGGCAGGAATTGTTCCCTGGGAGGGTGGGCAGGCCCTGGCACAGGGTGCCCAGAGCAGCTGTGGCTGCCCCTGGATCCCTGGCAGTGCCCAAGGCCAGGCTGGACACTGGGGCTTGGAGCAGCCTGGGACAGTGGAAGGTGTCCCTGCCCATGGCAGGGGTGGCACTGGATCCCTTCCAACCCAGTCCCTTCAGTGATTCTGTGAGTATATCTGAACTCGGATGCCGCGGTTGCCCGTCCCGAGGTCTCCGATCGGGCTGTGCCAGGATAGCGGGAGACCCGGCTCTCCGCCCCGCCGCAGCCGGCGGAGTCGTCTGGCAGCGTGCGAGAGGGGCTGACGCAGCCTCTCCTCTTAGCACCTGCGAGCTGCCCGGCGACCCCGCAAGGTCTCGGAGGCAAAAGATGAGAGGGAAGAATAAAGAAGGCACGGTCCTTCCCGGTACCCGCACGCGGCTTTTATTAGCCCTGGCAAGTACCCTCAGGGAAGAACCCCGAGGGAACTTCGGCAGGTGTTTTTAAGGTGTACAAAGAAGGGAGGGGAGAAGGATACAAACCAATGGGATTAGGGTAAGAGGGGGATCATAGGAGGGTCCATATAACAGGGTCCAATAGGGGTATAACATGGGGGAAGATAACAACAGATTGACAAGGGGATTATTAATATGCAGAACTTCCTAGAACATTATAACTGAGCATGCCCCAGGGGAAAGTGTCACTCAAACTGTGCAGCTATCCTGGGACCACCTCTCTGCTTCTAACTCACTCACCCACTCGAGGGCGGGGATTGGGTTAGGAGAAGGAGGTCTCTGCAGAGACCATGACGATGCTTCTACAGAGTGCACCCCCACACTCAAACAATGACAAAAATATGACCTTAGTTTCCAACCCCCAGCCCTGCTTAAAAATGCCTCCTTCTGCAAACATTCAGAGATCACAAAGCCGTGGAATTGTCCAGAATAGGTAACACACGAAGGGCTCTGGTAAGAAAATGACCTGTATTTTTCTAAAGAAGCTAAGAGGGTTTTGACCACAAAAACCAGGGAATATTCAAACAGGAAACACGTATACTCTTAGATTCCCAAAATCCCATCCTTATCCCTGCAGTGTGACTTACAAGGATCTCAAGATTTGAATCTGCTATTGCGATCATCTACGTCTGGTCGAAGTACTGCAGTGGGAACTGAATCCTCGCTTCACGTTCTGTGTCTGTTTCTCAAGACAGGAGACAGGAAAAAAAAAACATCTGAAGAGATTATTCAATCAATCAGTTCCATACAGTGGCACACATTTTAAATTTGAGAGGGGGCTGGCTTTTGCAGAGAAATTGTTTGATGGTAGTGGATGAAGGCAAATTCCTCCCTGGTTTTATTATCACCAATGAGACTTCTGGCCAGTGGACTATAAACTCCCCCAAAACAGGCAGATCCTGTGTTAGAAATGAGTTTTTATTGAGAATCTGTTCCTCAGGAGATTTAATGGGAGCAACAGAAGTTGATGCCTCTGCCAGTCAAACTCTTTACAGATAAACTGTGTCACAAAGACCTTTTTCATGGGGCAGTGGAATGGATGAGCTCGTGGGCAACTGTTGGGAATTTGAAAGATGTTTGAAGGGTTGGAAAGAGAGTTTTGCTCCTGGATTAAAAACTGTGCCTTGAAATGCTTCTACTAATTACGCCTCGTATAGATAGGAAATCAGGCAGGAACATTATCATATATTGAAATTAGTCTAACATTATTTAAATAGAATTTTAATAGGTACTGCTGTCAATAACAGGCTTTTTCTCTGAGCTGAAAATCCCTGCTTTGCACTAGATCACATTTCATATTGCAGAGCACACAAATGATTTTCACTAGTCAGGACCAGGGAATCTTCCACTGTGACTGAGAAATGTGGCACATAATTATGGCCAACCATTTTGTGCTGTCCATATCCCTGAATGCCAGACGTATTGCAGCTATTCAGTGTGCAAATCCCTGCTTTCCAAATCATTGTTGCCTCCAGCAGTCATTATCTAATCATCTTTCTCCGCTACACACTCAATGAACAGAAACATATTTCAAAACACAACATAAAATTTGCCCAGTGCATGGGACCGAATAAACTCCTGTGACTGCCTTGCACAGATCAATAAATGCCCTCCTAAAGGTTCAGTGAATGGTGGGGGCTCCTGGCAAAAACACAATAAATAGTGAATGGTGGCCTGGAATGCAAATCTACCCTTATCAACTCAGGTTGGATTGATCCACCTGATAAGAGAACAAAACATCATAAATTCAGACTCAAGGGTGTCTCTCAATCGGATTTTTCATGCATGAACCATTTAAAGGTCTTTCGGCACAGACTTCAAAGAATCACACCTGAAATTTATATCATTGATAGCAGCAGCTTCTTCATGCGCAGGGAGTATTTTTGAATTTTTACCTAGAAATAGACTTACATTCAGTAGGGGAAAAAAAAGTTAAACTTGTCTATTTTTCAAAAATTTTAGAGGGAACAACTTGACTTTGGATGTGTGCACTCAATGTGTAACTTTCCATTTTCTGTTTAGGCTCCAAAGAAGCACTTGCAGAATGGAATTATCCGTGGGTACCAGATAGGTTATCGGGAGTACAGCGCGGGGGGAAATTTCCAGTTCAACATCATCAGCATCGACACCACCGGGGACAGCGAGGTTTATACACTGAATAACCTGAAAAAGTTCACCCAGTATGGCATGGTGGTGCAGGCCTGTAACCGGGCTGGGATCGGACCTTCTTCTCAGGAAATCATCACCACAACTCTTGAGGACGGTAGGTCCTTGGCAAACAACTCTCATGGGACACATTACTATTATTATTAATAATTTTAATATTAATATTAATATATATCTTTTTACCTTGTTGCATTTTTTGTTTGATTAGTGATGATTAAAGTAGGGATGGTAAAAGACCAGGCTTTAGATAGAAAGGTGTAAGAGAAACTCCTTCCCAATGAGCTTGTCTGATTTTCATTGCAAGAGTGAATTTATTTTACCAGGTAAATAAAAATAACTGCGCAAATGCGATATATCCTCCTGTTGCCTGAGACCAAAACTTTCATGATGAAGCCAAATGCTCTGGTGTTTATGTAAACATTTGCAAATTTGCAAATTTTGTGATCTCATCCTTGCTCCGGAGTGATCTCATCATAGTTTTGAGAAGTGAAACTCTGGAAAGTCTCAGAAGTGAAGCAATATTGTTATTTTTGTTGGATTTCTTTTGTTTTGGAATGAATCTGCTGTGTAACCAGAGCTCCTGCGCTGCACAATCTTGTCAGTTTTAAAAGAGATGTGTGTTTTTTCAAGGATACCCAGACCAATGACAGAAAAATCATTGCTATTTCAGGCCAAATTCACCCTGTCTAATCCAAGGAACAACAGAGATTTTTTTTTTTCAAACTGCATAAAAAGTACTTCTCAAACAATGAGAGGGAGTCCTCTAGTGGAAAAAGAGAATGATCCCACATCCAAAAATAAAAGGGTTCCGTATTTTAGAGCAGTATAACAGCAGATAAAAATCCTAAAGGCAGTGCAAGATTTTCAGCTACTGTAAAGCAACATCAGTGTACTAAAACAAGTGCCACCTTGGAATCTGACTCTTACATGGACAAAATGGAACATCAGACATCTAAAATCCTCAAGAGGCACAGATTTTGAGGCAGGCTCTTCATGAAAGGCTGATAGGTGTTATTTACTCTAAATGTTTCTAGCCATAGCTCACTGCCAGACCTCCAAAGGCAGTATGCTCACACAGGCATCTATTTAGTATTATAATAAATGGGATTTTTTTTTCCTCAGAATCCAGCTTGCTTGGTTTTCCTGGAATTTTTTTTGGTTGTTACTCAGTTTTGGGTCCCTCTTAAAATTAAAGATGCCAAGAGTTCTAAAAGCGATGCCAAATACTAATGCTGCTGTATTGCTTTGACACCAAAAGGCCAACAGAAAATGCCTTAGATTTGTTTGACTTTTTCCTATTTTCCCAAATGGCCATGAAAATATTTTATGACCATTTTTTCCTATGTTTTTTAAAGAAGTTCTCACTTTCTCCCTCCACCAAATTTAAAAGGACATTAGAATTGTATCCGCAAAGATACAAATTTGGCTGCAAACTTTAAAAAAATGTATCTAAATTGCTTACAGAATGTTCTGCACATTTCAGCTCCAGGACACAATTATCTTTCAAAAGAAGCAACAAAAAGCCTATTAAAAGACAAGTCAGCAAGTGGGGAAACAGTACATCAAAAGTCATTCCAGGGAAAACAGCTGCACTTGCAGAAACATGTGGATTATAGCAAGAATAAAGGTTTTGCATTGTTAAAAGTGTGTAATGGTGATTAAATATTGTGTGGTGGGATAGCAGTGAAAATAAAAGGCAGCTAAAAAACGAATATTGATTCGTATTCGGTGTATTAAAATGATGACTCTCTTATTCCAGTGCCCAGTTGCCCTCCAGGGAATGTGCAAGCTACTGCCACGTCCCCAGAAACCATCTCCATTTCCTGGTCAACGCTGGCAAAGGAAACCCTGAATGGGATCCTGCAGGGATTCAGGGTCATCTACTGGGCCAACCTCTTGGATGGAGGTGAGAGACACCAATCCCTTACCAAGTAAAAAGCCAGATGTGGCCTTGATATCATTTTCTCTCTGGTGTGAAGGCATTTTACTCCCTTTATCTTTGCTTTAGAGAAAACTTTGTCTACCTGTGAGGAAGCAATATTTTTTCCTAGAACCTTAACAGAGCAGCAAAGCTGCCTGGAGGAACCTCAGGGAAGGCTCCCACTATGAGTTTGCAACATTCCTGTAGCACCCAACATCACCTGAGCAAATTTCACCTCAGTTAGAGTCCAGAATGTTTTTTTTTTTAAAGAATGGTGACATGAATCTAGAACAAACCAACCCAAACCTGTTTTTCACTCTAATTTGGTTGGTTAGCTCTTTGCCTACTCGATATGCCATCACCTATTTGTTGATGGGACGCGTTTCATCTCCATAGCTGTGGGCAAAAGATGGAAATGTTTTTGGGAAAAGCTCGTTATTTCCACTCCAGTCTCTTCTGTTGTGTGTTGTACTCTTAGCATAATTCCTGGGGAAACAGGCTCCAGAGCAGAGACTGAGTGAAAGGATCAAAGGAGAAATGCCATGCTTTACTAATCTGCAATTTATTGCGTGATGATAATTCCACATATGGCCCTTTCTTGAAAATTAAACAAATTGGTAGGTTTGAGATGCACGTGACTTTAGTCCTACTTGCCTGTGGATTTTTCCCAGCTGTCTCCCTTCTTTTTCTTTCATCCACCAGAACCACAGTTCAATCTAACCTGAAATTCTGCAAATCCTGGCCTCTGTTGGTGTGGAAAGGGGAATTCAGGAGTGGGAATGTAGCCCAGAGGCCCATTGTCACTGCTGGTAATGGTAGACTCAAAAATATCTAGAAACCACCAATTCCTTTAAAAATAAAGATTAAAAATGTATGAGAAGCGTACAGAAAAATATAGACATGTAGAGTATAAAATTAAATGTTTACAGTGACACCTGTAGTTTTGGATCAGATCCTGTGTGGATATTAGCACATCTAAGCTCCTATGTGATGTCCCACAACATGATGAAAAGAGATGCTGTTCATGCCATGCTTAAAACTGGATTTTCTTCATTTATTCAGCTTTAGTTGCTGTCCCAAATATGTTTAAAGCTTTTTTGCCATATGGGTTGTACTTCTTAGCTTGCTGCAAAAAAAAAAAAGATTCACATGAAGTGCATCATCTTTCTGCAAGTAAATCCGATTTTACTGTTTAAATCTATTGTTAGCCAGTATTGCTGCTATCAAGTGCTTTGCAGCAGCGCTTGCTGCATATTTTAAAAGAAAGGGGACTTTTTCTTCATTTTCCTTATGAGAAATGGTCTTTCTCATAACCAGAAAATCTTTATGGAGATAACCGACGATCTCATTTTTTTTCTTTAGGGAATGTTTCGCAGTAATCTCTTCTTGCTATCTGTTCTTTATGAAAAATCTCATTACTTGCAGAATTTCTTCAATTCTCTTCATCGTATTTTTTAAAAAATTGCAACCAAAAAAAAGAGTTTGAAAATGAAAAGTGGGTCTGCTTCAAGTGGTAAGAAGTCAGGACACAAATGAATTCATTTTAATTCATTATAATTCATTGCTGTTCTGTAATAATGAAGCGTTACTTGTCTGGTACACCCAAGATTTCCGCAGCAGGTATCAACAGCTGGGAGGAGAGTGAACTTGGTAATAACTCCACTTCCTTTTTATTTTATTTTATAGAGCTGGGAGAGATAAAGAATGTCACTACTACCCAGCCATCCCTGGAGCTGGATGGCCTGGAAAAATACACCAACTACAGCATCCAGGTGTTGGCTTTTACCCGAGCTGGGGACGGAGTGAGGAGCGAGCAGATTTTCACCCGCACTAAAGAGGATGGTAAGGAGTGAAAGCATTTTCCATTCCCACTTCCAGGAAATGTTTGTTTGCCTCAGGCAAATATTGTACACAGACATGCAGTGATTGAAAACCCAGCCCTGGGGCCCAGCACAGGGAGGACGTGGAGCTGCTGGAGAGAGGCCAGAGGAGGCAGCAGGATGAGCAGAGGGATGGAGCAGCTCTGCTGGGAGGAAAGGCTGGGAGAGCTGGGATTGTTCAGCCTGGAGAGGAGAAGCTCTGGGCTGAGCTCAGTGTGGCCTTGCAGGGCCTGAAGGAGCCGACAGGAAACATGGAGAGAGACAATTTCCAAGGGATGGAGGGACAGGACCCAGGGAATGGCTTCCCAGTGCCAGAGGGCAGGGCTGGATGGGATATTGGGCAGGAATTGTTCCCGATGAGGGTGGTGAGTCACAGGTTTCCCAGAGAAGCTGTGGATGCCCCTGGATCCCTGGCAGTGTCCAAGGTCAGGCTGGACAGAAGCTGGAGCAGCCTGGGACAGTGGAAGGTGTCTCTGGCCATGCAGGCGGATGGAACAGATAATCTTTAAGGTCCCTTCCTATCCAGGCCACTCGATGATTCTGTGAAAATGAGGAAGTGAGGAGAGACAGTTCTGGGACTATTTATATAACTTATATCCTACTAAGAATATTATTTTCACTGTATATATGTATATATATATAAATTCTCCAAAAACCTCTTATCTCAAAAGAAAAATAAGGAACAAAAATGTCTTACCTTTGTTCCTAGACCAAAGCATGGAAAATTCAATTCCTAACGCTGAAAGTTAAAGAAATTTTTAATCATATACAGACATGTGAGATTCCACAATCACTTTATTGTAATTGTAACTATTATAATCAATTCAGGTCGCCTCAGTAGGATGCCATGCACTGATCTGTTTCTGAAGGACTAGAATTTCAAATTCAGGGGAGGTTTTGTCCCTAACCTTTTTAATGCCTTGAAAGCCCTATGATATGTACAAATATATTTTTGGATCCCCTGAACGCTTTTGGAAATCTGGATCAAGAATTTTTGTGGCACAGATAAAAATGCCCACAGTCCTGTCAATGAGGTTACTTGAATAATGTTTGATTTGTAAATTCTCCTATGAGTTATGCAATATGTTTTCAAGGAAATTAGTCAATGGAATTTCCTTTCTTATTTATCCACTTTTCCACTTGTGAATATATGAATATATTTGCCAACTTTTTTTATTTGTAATGAGATTTTAAAAAGTGACAAGAGAGCAGGTTCAGTAAATTAACTGACTTGATTAATTTTTTGTGCTTTTTTGCCAATAAAAGATTACTTGATGAAAGTTATTAATTTTTTTCCAATAAAATATTAAGGGACTCATTCTAAAATTTACATGATTGTAAGGTCACCTGGCCCCAGCTGTGGTTGTATCCAGGAGATGCAGTAAATGAAAATTTCTCAGCTCTAGACTTGTGTGTCTCAAACACTGAATGTTCTGATCCTGCCCTAAAGTCCTGTAACAACAACTTTGGAGCCCCCAAGTCCTGAGTCAGATGCTCTTGGCACACCCTGTGCTTGGAAGCAGAGGGTTTTATTCCAATGAAAAAGTCTAAAACTTAAGAGAACTGTAAAACATGTGCTGCATTTTTGAGTTACTTTTTGTCAAGTAGATCCCAGCATAGCAAACCTTCCCTGAGCTCTCTCTGAACACAAAGGCTCTCAGCCCTGAGCCTTGGGAGTGGGATTTACACCACCAAGAGCCAGGGGTAATGTTGTGCACTGCTCCAGGAGCTTGGGGACAGGCTGGTCTTGGGGACATCTGGTTCATGTCAGAAGCCTCAACTATTTCTTGTTCTTCTTTTTTTTCCCCTTAGCTCACCTCTTCCTCATTTGCTCATCCCTTAATTCTTGGTAGTGGCTCTTTTGCTCTCTCCATCTGTGGGATCAGACAGGCCCTGATGAGGGGAGCACATTGCCTCAGACTCTTGTTTGGCAGCAGGGCAAAGGCTCATCTCTCATCTTTAATCCTCCTGGCAGCTCAGCAATAACTCGCCCTGAGGCAGCCTGACTAACCTTTTCAGAGATTTTCTGATGCCTCACACCGGTTCCATTCATTAAATCTTTTGTCCAGAAAACCAAATGGAAAGGTGTTCCAGAAAATACAATGATTTCAGCTTCAGCTTCACAACTTTTTATTAAGAGCAGGAACGGTTTTGAGTGGAATATACAGAGACCTTCAGTTAAGCATAAGCCAAACCCCAAATCCTGGATCTAAACATCCTGAGGAGTGTGGAAGTTAAAGAGGAAGAGCGCCTTCACATTGCCAAACTCCATGCACCAAACAGGTGCCTCATTCCTCAGATGAAGGGATATTTCTACTGCAATTTTCTAGGGAAAAGTGTTCTGTAGAGGGTTATTCAGTAGGACAAATTCCAGTGCACCTAAGAGATCCTGCCCTGAAGTGAGTTTAAGCACTCCCTTGGCATGTGAAATAAATTAATTGGAATCTTAACAGAGCTTAGAACTGGAAACCTTCTATCTCTGCTCCCAGACCTTCTCCGGCTAAAATTATGACACAAGATATTCCACCCTGCTCTAATAAAATCTGTAAATCTGGGATATTTTTAAGTGGCTGCCAAGCCCTCCACATCATTATTGCTACGAGGCCATATCACATCATTAATTCCTTTCTATTTTTTTCATTTTTTTTACATGAGGGGAAACTTTTCTTTGTAAAATCAATGGTGCAGTGTTTTCCACTGCTGCTGGAAAAGCCAGTCGTGGCCTCCTGTGATTTCTCTGTTGGTGTTCAGCTAAAGACATCAGCCCAAAATTTCTTTAGTGGGCTTGAAATCTCCAGTGGGGAAAAATAAGGGTAACGCAGCAAGTGAAGCACTCATCCTGGATGGAATGAGTTGATGCTTTGATTTCTTGTAATGTTTGATACTGATTTTAGACACCAGAGGTCAGACACTGCTGCTGATCAGCAAAGGAAATGGGGACAACTTGAGCAAATAATAGGAAATGAGCTTTCAAGAAATGAGCTTTCCTTTCAATGTGATCATATTTATGGGTTTTATCTAGCTTTTTTCCCCCCCTTTTCCGAAAGCTGACTTCAGAAAAAGATGCTGCTCTTTTTGGAGTTCCTCCTGGTAGAAAAATAAGCTAAGTGGAAATGTCCAATTTTTAAAAAATCATTGTGGTTTTGTCCCTTACCTTTTCCACTTTACAGTTTCTAATAAGCTGCTCATCCTCTTCACCTGGAGACTTGATTTAATAAACCATTAAAAATTAAAGTAGCTCTTCCAATTCTTTTCCCTGCTGTGATCAAAATGCACTTTCAGATGCTTCTCCATTTTGTAGCAAGAGGGAGCGTGTGTGACAAATTCCCTCTCTGCCCCTGTGCTGCAAATGCAATATGAGAAAACTACAGCTGAAACAAGGAATTTGCTGCCTGAACAAGCCTGAAACATGACACAGCACCTTGGCTGGCAGCAGTGCCCTGACCTCGAGCAGACCATGGGATGACACAGAGCCCAGAGCCCCCATCCCAGGAAAGCTTCCTGCAGCTGGGAGTTTGGTCTGGCTCTGTCAGAGGTGGCATCTGGGCTCGCTGTGACACGGGAGGATGCACATTTCTCTCTTGTATCTCTTTTTTTTTTTTTTTCTTTTTTTTTTGAGAAAATGCATTCCTGTGCACAGCAAGCTGTTTGTGCGCCACAGGCTTTGCAGCAGGGCTGTGCTTCCAGCTCTCTGGCATTCAGAGCCAGCGAAAAGCTGCAGCAGGGAGGAAGGAAAAATAATACCAAATCCCTCTGCCAGCCCCATTCTGCCTGAATCCAGAGAGATTTTCCTCCTCTCCTTTCTCTCCCTGGACACCAGGCTTCCTGGCCATTGGCATGAGAGGCACAGACAGCATCTGACATGCTTTACATTTATTCTAGAATGATTAAGCATAAATCCAATCAGGTGCATGTTCTCCTTGGAGCAGAGCTCTGCTTGGGCTCATTCAGCTGATGAGGGTGACTGGGCTCTGTGATGGAAAATTGCCCTTGATGACCCTTTAATGCACTTTTTTTTCTAGTGGTAAAGATCTCCAATTTTATCTTTTTGACTAAAAAGCAGAAGGCACAGAATAGTAAATGTTCCTCTTGGGAAACTGGGAGGATTTGATAGATTTGTGTGCTTAATATGAGGCTAGTTTAGAGTAAATTCACGTGTGGATGTGTTTTGGCTGGCACAGATCTACACTGTAGGTGGGATATCTACAGGAACAAACAGGCAGCAGTCAGGAGCTGGTTTTATTTTGATTTTTCTAAGTGCAGCCAGCAATGGAATAGTCCCGTGTCGGACAGAATTAAAGCCCTGTTACAGAACAGGGCTCAGATTTCTGATTTATTGGTGATATCACTCTTAAATGCACCACAATCTGTGCATTTGCCTCCCTGCTGCTCGGTACTGTGAAGAAAAATGGTGATAATCTCTCTGCTTATGAAAAGGGGAATGAGAAAGTTCCTGGAGCTCCTCCCCATTATCTGGCACATCTAAATGCTGTTTCCCAGCCCTGTCGTATCAGGATAATTGCCTGCTCTGCTTTAGCATTTCACTTGCACTGTCAGGAATACAAAGTGTTCTCCTCCACATGAAAGCAGGATGCTATTTCCGTGTTTTTCAAAGCCTTGCTAGCTGGAGAATGAGGCCATCTTTGATCTTAAAATTTGCCACATCTGCTCCCTGGAAGGCTGCAAAGTTGTTTAGAAGCAGTCCTCAGGCTCTCTGTGCTCGGCCCAGGTTGTCCTCACTGTAATTTTACCCCTGGTGACCACGGGGAAAAAAAGGGACTATGGCATTGTGCACATTCAGTTTGTCTTTCTAGGAGCTGTGGGAATCTGTGTGCTAAATAAAGGTCCATGGAGAATTCAGTAAGACAGCTCAGGTCTCCTGATACTGCTGGCTTATAACGGCTGAAGCCAATAATTCTGGGGATGCAATGGCAGTGAGAGAAATTCCTTAAGTTTGCTTGGCAAGACTCAGGATTTTCCTCTCCAGGGTAAGGCAGACACCATATTCCCCAGCCACAACCCCTTCAGACGCTCAAGGAACCCAGTTTAGTAAGAAACGTTTCAAT
Source organism: Oriolus oriolus (assembly GCA_013400235.1). Classification (NCBI taxonomy): domain Eukaryota; kingdom Metazoa; phylum Chordata; class Aves; order Passeriformes; family Corvidae; genus Oriolus; species Oriolus oriolus. Next base: position 157,067 of record VXBT01001129.1, on the reverse strand, counting down.
TAATGCTAAGATAACTCATATTAGGTCCAGGGAATGGGTTTTAACAATGACTTTACCCTCTGGACAGAGGGCAGTGGTGGTCTGTAAGGCACCAGATGAGATTCTGTAGGATTCCTGCTAAGGAAACAGAAACACTTCCACGCACACAGTGGAATCTCACACAGCTTTCATGTGCACAACCCAGCAGTGCAGCAAAAAGAGGACTAATAAATGAATTTTCAGAATAATTTTTGCACCACTGCAAAAGCTGCTGCCTGGTTCCAACCCAATGAGGTGGAGGGGTCCTTGGGTTGGAAATTTCATTATTGTATCTTTTCCTGACTTTCTTTCTGGCCCCTCTTTCTGCTGGTCCTACACCAGACAGCAACACTGCAATGACAAGGAAGGTTTCCCACATAGGCCCAAGGACTGGAAAATGCCAGATGAATTCTGAGTTAATCCCTCAACAGTCGACAGCCCTGACCAATTACCCTCAGAACCTGTCCCTATAGATCACACCCTAATTTAACAATAAACTGCATTAACCTCATCCATCTATTTGCAGTGATTTCCAGAAAACATTGCTATCCATAAAGGAATCCTCCTGTGGGTTAGGTAATTACCCTGGAGAGCCAGCTTTCACTCTTCAGCAGCGGGAGCAAATAGCATTTCTAATGAGCTGGGTATAAATAACAAGTTGGATGCTGTCAAGCATCAATATTTACTCTGCATTGGATAGAGCTGCTAACTGAATTAGCCCCTTTGCAGCGAGGGGCTGGGTTTGCATGCAATTATCATCATGACGTTCTCACTTGATGCCTAATTAGCTCTCTCAGCACACTATAAATAGAAAATGCACATCCAGAGATGTTGCACTGAGTGGTGCCTGTCCATTTCCTCACATCTTCCAGTAGCACCTAAGCAGATATAAAATTGAAGGTCACCTCACATTATTTTTACACAAAGCTGAGAAAATTTAGATCCCAGGCTGGCTGGCTTCTCTTTATGGGCAAAGTTCTGTAACAGCGTAATATCTGCTTGCTTAATTGAGGCACAACAAAGATTCAGGATTTATATGTGAATATCAGCTTGCTGGACATTGGATTTTGCATCTGTATTGCACAATAACTGTTTTCTGTGAAAATAAAGCAAGCTGATCAGGCATTGCAATGGTAATTGTGCTGGAAATTTTAACATTTTGGTAGTTTTACTTGAAATCAGAAAAAAAAAAATCAGATTCCTCATGAAGCAGTGGTTCTGTAGAGAGCAGAGTCCAGAAAACTGTTTCATTTTGTGTTTAATAACTTATGTAGCAATTATAAATACAACATATCTATTTTAATATTTTGACTTCAATATTGACCACATGCAGTGCTAAAATGTCTTTAAAATTATTTATATTCATAGTTTTAAAAATATTTTCAAATATCCTGTCACAAGCTGTGTTTTTCAGGAAATTTTAAAGCCATTTATTCTGATGTTAAATGTGGCCCTTGTTTTGTTTAAGTACAAGCTTGTGTGTAATGTGATATTCCAGCATGCAGGGGAAAAAAAAAATCTAGCAATTTTGCACATTAGTGAAAGAGTGTTTCCAAAGTTGGAGAACACTGTACAGTGTAATGTGTGTTTGAAAAACAACATATGCTCATGAAATTAAAACCTCTCCCAAAATGCAAGGCTGCAAAGGGATGTAGTTAAGATTACGCAGCAAGATTTTAGTATTTCCGAGCTGAAGCTTTTTCCACATGGCTTTAGACAGGAGGTTTGGGGTTTTGTAGCTCTTTGTGATAATTTTGATGGCTTATATAGATAGCTGCTGTAATTAGAGGAATGTGTTCGTACTGCAGCGCCAGAGAGAGGTCTGGGCTGTGGAGGGCAGGGCGAGGGACAAGGATTCTGCGTGGGCAGATGTCTGCTCACACATGGTGGCACTTGCTGGCCGTGGGTCACGTCAGGCAGTGCGAACTGCTCCTTTACACTCCACTTCATTAAATTCACAGCTCTACTCTGGATGTCCATTAAACTGTCCACATGTGTAATATTTATAGCAGTTCGGCATGGGTTGTGTGTTCAAAGCTGGTAATTGGTAATAATGTGTTGTTTGGCAGTTTCAGTGACCACAGACAAAATATTTTCACGCGTGCATTTGGGTTCAAACTGAAAGGGGAAATTTAGGTTGGATCTAGGGAAGAAGTTCTTTAGGGTGAGGGTAGTGAGGGCCTGACACAGGTTTCTCAGTGGATGCCCCATCCCTGGAAGTGTCCAAGACCAGGCTGGATGGAGCTCTGAGCAACCTGGTCTCATGGAAGGTGTACCCTGGCTATGGCAGGGGGTGGGACTGGATGATAATTAAGTTCCCTTCCAACCCAAACCATTCTCACATCCATTCTATGATTCTATGCAGGCTGGAGGGGATACTTCACAAAAGTTTAACCATCAGTGGCAGGTTGTGCTTTGGGACCCTCTGAAGAAGATCCTCTCCCCTCTTAAGGATGGGGTCACACCCCCCAAACCTTCTCCCAGTGTGGAGGCTGCTCCCTTGCACAGAGTGTCCATCTCAGTCCATGGGGACACAGCTACCAAAGCACCATGCTCCCCTTTTCCTCTTACCTCCTCTATTACACTGGGATGATTGAATATCTGCCTTGGGCCACTCTAACACACTTTGCTTTTCCAGTCCCAGGTCCTCCCGCTGGAGTTAAAGCAGCCGCTGCCTCAGCCTCCACGGTTTTTGTCTCCTGGCTGCCTCCTCTGAAGCTGAACGGCATCATCCGGAAATACACCGTGTTCTGCTCACACCCCTACCCCACAGTAAGTCCCACAGCCTCTGTGTAGGACTGACACAGAGGGTTTGCAGATACCAGTCCTTGATGCTCTCCCTGCCTCTTCCTCTCCTGCCCTTTGCTCACCCTGACCGAGGCCAAAGGGAGATCCTGCAGCTACAGAGAGAAGTGAGGGTTGAGTTTGGTTTATTCTACCTATCAAACTTTTGTTCAAAACCTATTGCAGAGCATTAACTCACAAATAATTTCAAAATATACAGTTGAAGTGGAGTATTTTTCAAGGTTGGGTTAGTTTAGAATGTACCAAGTTACATTTTCCAGGACCAGCTGCACAAGCCCTGTTGCAGCTGGAGGCATGTATTTATATATCCTGTTTTCATCTACGTTCCTGCCTTTTTGGCTTGAGTATTCATGTGTGAAGGAACATAATGACTTATAAACAAACATATTTGCTTGTGAATAGGCTTATTTATGCCTGGAGTATTTGTCCACTCTAGCTCTATGTGCTATTACTTGCTGAGAAAGTGACAGGAGGAAGTTTGAGTTGACTATCAGTTTATCTTTCTTCCTTTCTAAATCACAAAGAAATTCAGCAATCTTTAAACACAAGGGCCAATTGCTCTCTCTAAATACCCATGCAGATTTATTTTCATGTGCATTTAAAAGAATACTTATTTTTTTTTTTATCTGAGGTTTGGATTTAGGTTTTATCCAAGGTTTACATTTTGGTTTTAAGAAGGACTTACCCCTAAAGGTACAAAATGCAATCTTGGTTTAATAGGCAAGGAAAACATTGTTCCAGAAATTTCCAAAAGTGCCTCAGGCTTGTGGAAATTCCCCTGCCCCATGGCAGAGGGTTGGAAAAAGGTGCTATTTTAGGTCCCTTCCAACCCAAACCCTTGTATGATTCTGAGATTTATGTTTTGGGATTACTGTCTCCTGAATCCATTAATTTCATAATTGTAGCAAAACAAACTGTCTTTAGCACACCTTTAGATGTAACCTAGCTGGAGATTTTCCATCACAGTTCAAACACTTCTGTGGCACTCAGTGAGTTAAAGGGGTCAGAGTTTAGAGGACAGCTCTGAGTGGGGACCAGGCACTTCTCTGGGGGCTTGGAGAGAACACCAGATGGTGCTGCTGCCTTCTCCAGCTACTTTCCATGCACAAAGCTGCAGTGCTTCTTCCTAGGGCTTTGCTAGCAACATTTTTTCCTATATTTACATCCCGAAGAAAATAAACATCCTCAGCTAAAAATATTTTTCTCTACTGTGTGGCTCTCTCACATACAAAACTTCCTGTTGTGTGGTTACCATTTGGAGCACCTCAGAGATGGACAATGATAAGAACAGTTGCTTTTTTTTCGCTGCTCTTGGCCTGAACAGAATTTTACTGCTGTATTTTTGTGGTGTTCATTATGCAGGGGTATGTATGAACCATCATGGAGCTATACCTTAGCCCCAGGTAGAGGCACTTGGAGGTGTTTGTGCTTTTTATTAATTGCTGATGTGTACATGTATAGCTCTGAACGGTGTCCCTGCCCCCAGGACAGATGATCTTTAATGCCCCTTCCAGCCCAAACCATCCTGTGGTTCCATGATCCTGCTGTTCCCTGGGTGCAGGTGTGTGTGTACATATAAATAGATATATATGCCCACACACACGTGTGTGTGTAAATATGTACAGCATGGATCTGTGAGTCCCTGTACCAATGTTCTGCACACCAGCAGGAGCTGTGGCTTGCAGAGAACATCTTCTGTATCAGCCCTGTGTGCTGAGTGAGGCAGGGATCGCTCTGGGGGCTCATTTTCCAGAAGCCAGGCTGGACATTTTTAAACAAACGCAAGCCCTCAGGACATATTTAATGTAGGACGAACTCTCTCAGCTTTATTTCTAACAAAATGCTTTGTTATCTTTTATTCTGAAATGGATTGTGAGCTAAAAAGCTGTTTTGTTCAGAGCTGCTTTGCAGTGAAACCAGCCTGCTGCAGAGCTGCTCAAATGCCAACACTGCTGTGCAGATACACTTCATATATCCAGGGAAGTTCTTGTTTGATTCACTGCTGGCAGAGACAAGTAGCTGACAGAGGAATAGGTCTTAAATTAGGGTGAGGAGGAGAATAAATAAAAGACCTGTGTCTTTATCATCCCTTCTGCCACTATTAGTAGCAAGTGCTGTAGCTGCAGGTATGGAGCCCTAAAAACTTCATCCATCAGCCACAGCCCTGGCTGCAAAATAACTTTGCTAAAAGTCTGCTATTCAAGCAGGAAGGCAAACTCAGTTTTCAGGCATCAGTGAGAAGAAAGAGAAAAGGACAGGAGTAGAGGTAAACTGATGGGAAGGCTGCATTCTTTGCAGGCTGTATTTTATTGCTGAGAACAAGCCAATACAATATACTTCAGACAGGTTAACAGCAGTCCTTTACACCAGAACACTGCTTTCATGTTTAAGTCACCAACAGGAAAAATAATTAACTCTGTTGGTCATATTCTGCATATTTTTATTACAAACACAACCCTTATACAACCCTGACATTATAAAATGAAGATTTGCTGCCTCTTGCGCTGTTGAATTTGCTTTGCAAAGGCAGAAGCTTTTAAAACTTCTGCTGCCTGTGTATAGAACAAAGGGTAATTCCTCCTTAAATATTTTGAGCCCTAAGGACTGCATTTGCCTGGGATGTTTCAAACCACAAATATGATTAATGTGTGAAAAAATGGAAAAGATTCTCCACTGCAGTCTATTCTCTGGCCAAGATAAAGGGCAAGCAAGGATCCAATTTCACACTGTTTAATTGTTGTGTCTGTAGTACTCTACAGGCATAATTAGGCAAAACTTTCTCTTTTTTATTCTGAAAAGGTAGAGAATAATACAGAAACGTAAGACATCTTGGGTCTTTCATTCTTCAAAAATTAGAAACAGAACATGCCAGAATTTAAGTTAGAAAAATTATCCTTGGTGTTAACTCATAGCCAACAGTCCTGCTTCTCCCCACTTCCCACCACATTTATGTCCAACTTTTTGTAGGATCTGGCTTCTCAAGACCACTTGCAATGGTCCCATGGTGGCCAGATTCCTTCCAAGTGTTGTCATTCCCACTTCACTGTCAGGATGCTCATGGCACTCATCCTGCCCAGGCCTCGGGGAGGTGCTGTCACTGCCATCCCATCCTGACAGGGGATTTTCCCCGTGGTGCCACAGACACGGAACACAGTCCGAATCCTAACACAGAAATTAGGATGGTTCCGTTCCTACTGGTTGTGCAGCCTCAAGAGGCTGCTCCAGCACCTGCTGCCTTGGGCTGCAGATGTACATTGCCAGGGCTTTTGAAAGTGCAACAGAAAAGGAGATTTGGGGGTTTTCTGAAGAAAAAAGAGGAAAAAAAACTTCCAAAAAACAAACACCAACCTCTTGTTGCATTCAGGTCAGTACAATGCTTAAGGAAGAATCAGTGGGAACAGATTAAATAAAATTTTGATGGCAGAAAGTGTCTGGAAAAGTCTCTGTGACACACAGGTTAGCCACCCTGGGAAACTTGGATCTCAGAACAGGTAAAAAACACCCCTAAAGAAGCAGGAGAGTGCTGAGGGCAGGAGAAGGAAAGGTAAGGATCAGGACTTCCTGGTGCGGGAAGGGATGAGAAAGTGCCTATGCACAAGGACAGGGAATTTTTGACATGGGGAATTCTGATCAGCTGGGGGGAAAAATTACCATGAGATCCTGGTCAAATACTGAAGCTGGGGCCCAGACTGTGGGATGTCCATGCATGGAAATCTTCAAGACTTCCCTAGACACGTCCCTGAGCAACTTGGTGCAATTAAACTTGCTTTGAAAAGGGGGTTGGACTGGGTGACCTCCAGAGGAACCTTCCAACCTCAGTTCTTTAATTATATCAAAGTGTAAAACTGGAAAAGTTGGCCAAAATATGTATAGAAGGGAAACCAGACAGTGGTAGGGTTAATACGCAATTCTTGGAGGAAAAGAGATGTGTTAAATTGACACCAAGATGCCTCATTAGTTAAAAGTCTCCAGTAAAACTCGTATGACATTTTAGGCCACTGGCAGGACTGTGTGTCTTTCCCACCTGAACATGTTCTATGCACAGTCTCCCAAACAAGTTCTGCTTTTATCTCTCACTACCAGGAAATCAGAGAGTGGGAGTGAGGTCATCTTATTTCACATCTTAAGTGAGTTCCACATGAGTGGAAGAAAGACAAGAACCAACTGACTGTGTCCTGGGAAGGAAAATCACCGAGAAAGGAGAATGGTCGCCATTTATTATCCTTTTATAGTGCAGTTCTACTTACACGACTCCTTTCCATTAATCTCCAGGCTTTCTGTGGAGAAAGCATAGAGGGATGTACAAATTAATGACCTGCTTTGCTGGAAACAGCAGGAAAATCCTGTTTGATATGTTTGCTCCTATTAGTGAGTGACTCACCAGCAGATCGGCAAAACCCAAACAGCAGCAACAACCATCATGACTACACTTTTCTAATCAACAAGTCAAAATAGACTTTAATATGTGTATTTCTGCTTGGGTGATGTAATGCCATTCATTGACACCCAAATGGTGTTATTGGTCTGTATTTTCTCAGCTCTTAACCTTACATTCAAGCACAAGTACCCAAAGACTGGCAAATATGATAAGAAACTTGCAAAACATACAGGTACATATTTAAAACCCTAGATTTCAGATAGGAAGAACCAGTTTATTCTCTGGTCTTTAATCCTGACAGTAGTTTTGAAATGTTAGTTGATCGAACTGTTGCTCAGCTGTGGGATTCTGCTAAGAGATGATTTGTCCCTTAAACCCGCCTTGACTGAGGTCCTAAAAGACCAGGAGCCTGAGGACTGGAAGGAGAAGAAATTCCAGAACTTTTGAATCAGATGAATGGGGTGAGAACATTCCTGCAAAGATCCCAGATGATGCTGTCATGATAAACTGGATGAGCTGGATGAGGAGCCAGAACACAAAGCAGACCCCTGTGCTGAAATAGGGGTGATGATTAGGAATTATTTCATAGTGCAAACCCTACAGTCAGCCCCACAGGTACCTGTGCTGGAAAGAATCTTTGGAAACTGTAATCTACATTTCTGGACTTCTCCAAAGGATGTAGGAAGATCCAAATGCTGAAAGCCCAGCAAAGATTCATGTTGGCCTGGAATTATTTCTGTGAAACAGTTGGGTTTGGAATAAGTGGTAGATGAAGAGGTGCAAATTAGTGATAGAGAAGAGGGAAATAATCTTATATTTGGCCAAAGCCCAAGTCAATTTACTTGGAAACATAATCAATATTGGCGACTGACCAACATCTGAGGCAGACAGTTACTGATCTTCTTGATTTGCTAATTTTACTTTGAGAAACATACTCTTAAGCCTGGTAGACTTCTACATTTGTTTCATTTTTTTGCTTTTATTTAAACCCCCTAAGGGGAAAATAAAATATTTGATTTAACCAGCATACACAGGAGACTCTGGGGTTGCCCTGTGGAAGAAGAGAGTAATTGCTGCTCTCTGTCTGTAATTCATAGACTCTAAGTGGGATTTAATTCATCTGACTTCAGACACCTGGAATAGAGACACCAGTGCTTATTCTAGAGTCATCAAGGATTTGCTTTCATTAAAGGAAAGAAGCTAGATGTCTGGGAGAAGCTGGATAAATATTCTGAAAGCCTCCCATCTCTTTGTTTACTCTAGAGAAAGTATACATGCTTATCTTAAACCAAATGATCTGCAACATAACCTAGATGTGGAAGTATATACAATTATCTTAACCTAGATCTTTAAACAATTAACTGTCATAAATTCCCATCATCAAGGTGTTTTCCACTCAATTCTTTCAGACAGAGACAAGTTTTGTCTTGATTTTGCATAGGATCTGTCCAAATTCTAACTTTGGGTTTGCGTCACACTTTCTGATCCTCATTTCCTCTCCAGATTAAGGACTTGAATAAAAGGAAACTTTGGAAAATAGAGTTGAAGCAGTTATAAGGCACAAATGATTTGTTGTTACATACTGTAGAACTTTTATTGATTAAAAGGATGCTGAAAATCTCTTGGAAAAAAGGAGAAGTAGCTGGCAGAAGTTGGCTAAGTAGATAAAGTTACTGTTGAACAGAACTTTATTTAGAGTCAGCAGATTCTGTAAGGTTGAATTTTAAATATATGTTCATTGATTTGTGTATTACAAGCAGTATTTATCACTGCACCTATATAGCACTTTTTACAGCATGAAGATATTTATGCTTATTAATTCCTGTGTGCTTTATTTAGCATAGAAATAGTGCATAATTTGGGGGTTATTTTAAAACTTTATAGTGGATGGTATTTAAAATGTGTCTTTTTTAATATACCACATGTTCTATTTTTAGCCTTTTCGTAGTTGTTTCACATCTTTGGTGCCAGCTCCCAAACACAGGACATTCATTATTTTAATTGCTTTGTCAACTTTACATTTTTTGCCTATCTTATTTTTGTCAGAGAGCAGACCTCAGGAGGGATGTGACAGAGTATCAGTTGATTCTGATGATGTGCTGGTTTATATGATTTTTAAAAGGCCTCCTTGTAAAGCCCTACCAAAACAAATTTGATATTGATTTTTTCATAAACCTCCCTTCTTGTCTCACTGCCTCGTCTCACACCCAGGGATATCAATACAGTCTGACAATAAGTCCTTGGTGTCCTGACCTTCCTGTGGCCACCAGCCCATGACACCATGGACCCTAAGTGGGATACCTGGAAGTCCAGACAGTGGGTTTTCTTCCTGGTGTAATTCCTGGAAAAGAGAATTCAGGAGCAGCAGAGGGAGCTGGGGGGGTTTATCCTGGAGAAAAGGAGGACTGGGGGGATTTTCTGGCTCTCCACAACTCCCTGACAGGAGCGTGCAGCCAGGTGGGGGTCAGGCTCTGCTCCTAGGATAAGATGAAATGGACTCAAACTGCACCAGGAAAGGTTCAGGCTGGACATCAGGAAGAATTTCTTCATGGAAAGAGTGGTCAGACATTGGAAGGGGATGCCCAAGGAGGTGATGATGCCCCCATCCCTGCAGGTGTCCAAGGAAGGACTGGATGTGGCACTCAGTGCCATGGTCTGGGTGACAAGGTGGGGATGGATCACAGGTTGGACTCTATGGTCTGGGAGGTCATTTCCAACCTCAGTGATTCTGTGATTCTTTGATTGTTTGGATTGGCAGGATTTTCCTGCCATTGGGAAGGCAGAGAACTGCCTCTGTTCTTTCCAAAATTTCCATCTGAAACTTTCTAACATTTTAGTTCCACAATTAAGGGGGAAAAAGAAAAGTTACAATGTTATATGGGAGCTGCATTCACTTTTGTGCACAGCTTCCGTTTCCAACAGTTACCTTCAATAATGCTGAGTGAAAAACAGATGCCACATTTCAAAACCTGAGCCAACACCTCTACAGAAACCATTGTTAGACCAAAGTAGCAGCCAAGAGCCTTACTGGAGACCATGGTCCAGGATCAGTGGTTATTTGGAGCTCTGAGAGTCTGTCCATCTGTGAAAGGAAGACAAAAGCCAGCAGTCCTCAAGAAAAGTACAATTCCTGACCTCAGGCAGACTTTCACGTCTTTAGGTAGTTCACTGAGAGGGCACATCAGTGGTCTGTCTGCTCTGCTCAAGGATGCAGAACTTGAAGTTCATTCTCTATAAATTCAGAGATGTATTGATTTTTATTACCCCGGTTTGCTTCCAGGTAGAAACAACTTCGTGTAGCCCCCAGTACTGGATAACTTGTGAGCCCAGGAGACTCTAAAATGTGATTTTTAGGATAAAACATCTCAGTACTCTCTGACCCTCCAGTTCTATGTTGAGTTTTGGGCTTCTCACTTCGCAAAAGGACCTTTAAGTGGTGGAGAGCGTCCTGAGAAGGGAACAGAGGTGGGGAAGGGTCTGGAAAACAAGTCTTAGGAGCAGCAGCTGAGGGAACTGGGGTTCTTCAGCCTGGAGACAAGCAGGTTCAGGAGGGACCTCACTGTTCTCTACAACTCCCTGAAAGGAGGTTTTAGCAAGGTGGGGGTCAGTCTCTTCTGCCATGTCCAAAGTGAAAGGATGAGCAGAAATGGCCTGAAGTTGCACCTGAGGAGGTTCAGATTAGATATTAGAAATGGAAATTCCACTGAAAGAGTGGCCAGGCATTGGAATGAGCTGCCCAGGGAGGTGATGGAGTCACAGTCTCTGGAAGTGTTCAGGATGAGTCTGGATGTGGCCCCTGGGGACAGGGTTTGGGGTGATGATGGTGGTGGGTGACGCTGAGAATGGATGAAGTTCTCTTCCAGCCTTGATGATTCTGTGGTTTCCAGGAGCCGCAAATGCCTGTGGTGGGGCAGGGTAGACAATTCTGTGATGGAATAGTACAAAAAGATGGAGATCTTTGTGTTTTTACCATGTAAAACTGAAGACTAACATTAATTATTTATGAGGCTCAGTGCTTGTTCTAGGCCTCTTCTGTACCAGTGATTAAACAGGGACCAAGGAGCAGCACCTGGCCCCAGGAGGATGTGATGGTGACTGATGTCAGTCTACACTGCTTATCGTGAGCCCCTCCAAAGCAGAATTATTTTGAAAGGAGCTATTTAGAGCAGCAGAAGACTGAGCTAGAAACCAAGTTAAAAATCAATGTGGATCACTGGGATGGAGTGCTCAACTCACAGCCTGGCTCTGTCCCATTTAGCCGTGGAACTAAGCCCAGAGGACGGATGTTTGCTGAGAGAAACCCAGCTATGCAAACCCCGTTTCACTGACTTAACTCAGGCCAGATATAACAAACTCAGTGCTGCTCTGTGGGAGGCTGAAAAACCAGTGGCTCATTGTTGTGGGCAGAAGGGAGCGGCCTAAATGTCTCTCCTGAGTCTACTTCTGTTCAGTGAATCCATTACTGACCTGGATAATGAAATAGAGAGGCTGCCTATTAGATTAGCAGGAGATATAGGGCTGGGAGGGACTGCACGTACACAGGAGACACAGGAGACAGATAGAATTCAGGCACGTCTTGATGGACTGGGAAACTGGTCTGGAAAAAGCTGGATAAAATTTAGCAAGAAAATGGGTACGCTGAATAACCAACTGCAGAAGTACTGTGCAGAGAGCAATTGTCTTGATTCTTCAGAAGAGGATTTTGAGGTTATTGTGCCTCCCAAGATGAACATTAACAGCCTTTATAATCCTGTCCTGAAAAGCCAAATGAGAATCCCTGGAATTGTTGAATACAGGTTGGGAAACTCTGAGAAAGCTATGGACCGTCTTTAGATGGTCTGAAGGATAACAGCAGATACTATTAGAGAAACTGATAGAGAAAATGGGATTTCTGGACAATGCTGAAAGCACCAGAGTTATTTAGTTGTAAAAAGATAAGGGTACTGGTGGGGAAAGGAACGATAAAACTTCATGTAGATTAAAGACTGGTGCAAAGATCAAGGTAATAATCTATTCTTCATGTTCCTAACAGACTGGAAAAAAGCTATGGGTTGAAACTGCAGCAGGAAGCTCAAGCTAGATTAAAAAAAACGATTTCTAATCATGAGATTAGTTTAAGCAATGGAATAGGTTGTGCAGCCTAGGGAGTTGCAAAATCCCCTTTTACTGTAAGTCTTCAAAATCAGGTTAGGGAAACATCTGTTTGAAATTGTGCAGACATAGGTGAACCTGGTTTAAAGAAGAAAGACAGACTCAGGTGATCTCTCGGAGTCCTTTCAGCTCTGTTTTTAGATGATGCCATATTTTCCACCTAAAATTGGAGTGAAAGCACACATCCCACTCTAGGTGGTATTTATATGTATATTTATATTTATATTTATATTTATATTTATATTTATATTTATATTTATATTTATATTTATATTTATATTTATATTTATATTTATATTTATATTTATATTTATATTTATATTTATATTTATTTAATTTTCAGCATGAGGCAGCCAATACCCAGGTAACCAACTTATATATGCTCTTACTTCGCAACACACACCACAAGCCTGAGCTGTTTCTTCCTTTTCACTCATGTCCTTAAAGTCTCTATATGGCTTTCCCAGTTCACTTCCAGGTTTCCTGTAACTTGCAGGGAATAGAGATAGAAATCTATGGTTCACTTATCTAATCAGAGGTTGTGTAGAACCTGTTGTAAGCAAAGTGCAGGCTGCCTTTCACTAAATAACCTTGCAGCCCACAGTAAATGCCATCTGTTGTCTTAACTCCCTGCTTGGGAAACTCCCTGATTGCTTGGAAAACTGTTGGAAATGTATTTTTTTCCATAGCACTCTTTTGAATTTTTCCAAGGTTGTGTTAAAAACCACAACAAACAAACCAACAAATGAAAGAAACAATCAAAAAAAGAAGCCAGAGGTATCAGAGTTTATGCACATTACCTGTTAAGTTGTGATTTAAAGGAGTCAGAAATGCCAGGAGATGGCATAGTGCTTCAAAGTGTACAAAGGAATGCACACCAACAGGGCTGAAGTTGCAGGGGAAAATGATGTTCCCTGCATCAGCTGTTTCCTCAGCATCTCTTGCCATTGCCTGGTTTGGGAAGTAGATTGACCACATCCTGATAAAGGGCTTTGATTTAATTTTATTCTTCACAGCCCTTGCTGGCTTTTCAGAGACGGATCTCTGTCTGTCCTTCTTCGACAGTGAGCTAAAGACAGAAGAAAAATTAACCCATCACCTATAAGCTAAAGAAAAATAGCACTTGGGAAAAAATCCTTGAGCAAGCATGTTACTGCTTCTAAGACTGAACAGCAGTTTATGTTTTATACTGGCATATGCACGGCCAATATGTGACAAGGTGACATTCCTTTAAATATTTCTTATTTCAATTGTTTAATCTTTTCTTTGCTGACAAAGCTGCCTTTTTTTTCTTCTTGTGCAATCAAAGGCTCTGGCATGTTAGGCTAATTGAAATGACAGGCAAAAGTTTAAAGTAAAATCAATTCTTTGTCACTGAAGCATCCCCAAGTGTTTAAAAGGGAATATGAGCTGAGGAAACACGAGGTGTGTGTTAACCAGTTAGAAACCAAAATCTTTTGCTACAGCAGTTTGTTTAAAGAAAATGAGAGTTGTTAATTTAGTGAAGATGCATTTACCAGATTCGATTAATAAAATAATTCTGAGAGTAATGGATTTTACATTTGAAATAGCCACAGATGCAAATAGGTGAACGATGCTGGGAGGAAGAAAGGAATTGAAAACACAGAATTTTAAAAGCTTTAGAGCAGAAAATTCTGCTATATGTCCATTTTTGGAGTTCCAGTGAGAAAGAGCTGATGGTTGCTGGAATGAAAGTTAGCACTAAGGAATTCTGTGATGTTTAGCTGTTCCTAAATGCTGTATCCATGTCCCATGTCAATAGGTGGTTTAGAAGGAACCTGTGCTTGCTAACTGCATTAATGAGTGGAGCCAAAGTGCCAGAGACAGCCTGGCCTGTTTGACTTTCAAATTAACCGTAGGAAATGCTGCCTCATGAATATTAAATTTCAGCCTCCTCTGCCATGATCAATACATTAATTTTTATGTATGACTTCGCAAAGATCCAGCCTGTCAAGCTACGGGCATTTGTCCAATATTCTTGTGTAAATGTCAAGGCAGATGACTCTCAAAACCTGCTGCAATATTTCACATAATGATAAAGGTGTCTGGCTGCACTGACCACATCAGGAGTGGGAAACCAGGCAAATGCTGGCTAAATGGGACAAACTAATTTGGCATTTTGACAAGCAAAGGGGCAATGAGTTTGGCTAGAAAATATGGCAAGGTCCCCCTTTGGGCTTCTTCTGAGCCTGGGTAACTTAGCTGGAGCAAGCCAGTCTTCCCAGAAAAGTCACTCTCTGTGGAAGGAACAAAATGTGTTCTTGTAGAAGCCTTTGTGTGGTCTCTGAAGGGAGTCGAGGTGCCTGGCTTAGAGACAGATGTCTTCGCTCTGGATTTCAGATGTGAGAGGAGATGAACTCCCCTCTTCTCCTGGCTGTAGGAGATGCCAGCTCAAGAGCAGAGAAGTGCAGTGACCCATTCAGCAGCTGAACCTGTCTGCCAGTTCACATGGAGAGCTGTTTAATGATATCTCAGAAACATCTCTTATTTATTTGGGATTCACTTTGAAGGACTACATATTCCAATGTTTTCAGGTCAATGTGCCTTTTGAAATGCTAATCAGGTGGAATCGGCCTTTACCACAAGCAGATATTTGTATATCAAAGAGATTCCTTGCACACTTTGTCAGTCTGAACCAAGTCTATATTACACTGATGCATTATTTTTAATGCTGATTCCTGCTAAAAGTCTTCTTTTCTACGTCATTAACCTTCTAATTATTTTTAGCCTGGTGTTAGTTAGCCGTTACCAGGCTCAGCACTGCACAGGAAAGTGAGTATTATTCATTCCAACGCTTCATTACCCCTCTATTTTTACGTGCAGGCATCACAAAGCCCATGTCAGAAATAAAAGTGGCAATATCGAGCACTGCAACGCTGCTCAGAGCTGAGGTTTCCCTTCTCAGACTTCCTGCAGAGGATGTGCTGAGGCTCACAAAGCCCCCTGGAGGGATCTATGGGTTCCTCCACACCGTTCCCTGCACAGGCTGCTGCGAGCAGGATGCAGAACCTCTCACGGATGAGCAGGGACTGCAGAGCAGCTGGTTGGCTCCACTGCAGCCCTTGGGCCGAGGCACTTGAGTGACAGAGGAGAGACTGAACTGGCATTTCTTCCAGCACTTGTCCTTCCCTGCTAATGCAGCCAACTGGCTGAGATGACCTTCAGCTGGGAGTCTTTGAATGGAAGTAATTTCGTGATTAAACAAAACCAGACTTGGGGGAAGTTTGGACAGTCTTCTGCGAAGCACAGTTTTATTCCTTGGTTCACTCCACTGCTGAAGGGATAAGCCACCAAAACTCAGGAATAAGGAACACTAGAGGTTCTAGGTGACAAGAACAGTAATCCAGATTTCACAGCAGATGCAGGACTGAATCCTCTGCTGGGAAAGTTTTGTGTAGCACTAAGTCAGTTTGTCAGAAGTACTGATGGTAAAATTCAGCCATATTTGTTCACTTCCATTGTTTATCCAACCCTGTAAAAATAAATGGCACATGAAAGTCCTAATCTGAATAAAACCAATCTGTAAACCAGGCACAGGAACAAATTCACTGAATATGAATGGATTGCAACAAGTTACTGTGTGTGCCCTTTTTATTGCCATCTGCCATCTGTTTGGAGCGATTGATACTCATCTGAACAGCCCTGAAGTAACAGGCTTTGTAGCACTCACATTTTCTCCAAATACTGCTTATTTTAGCCTGGAAACATTTGTCTCTCCCACCACAGGTGATCAGCGAGTTTGAAGCCTCTCCCGACTCATTTTCCTACAGAATCCCCAACCTGAGCCGGAATCGCCAGTACAGCGTGTGGGTGGTGGCCGTGACGGCTGCGGGAAGAGGCAACAGCAGCGAGATCATCACCGTGGAGCCACTGGCCAAAGGTACAGTGACAGCTGCTCAGAGCCAGCCAGGGCCCTGCCGTGCTAATTACTGGCACAACTGGCACATGGCCTCTCTGTGCCTCACTGAGGGTGGGATTTTGTCAGGAGCAACTTCAGCTCCCTGCAAAAAGTGAGGTGACAAGTCACGGCTAATCGCTCAAGCTTTTGCTGGAGTCAGCAGAGAGGGGGTGACGTGCTCCTCCGGGGGGGAACTCATCCAACCTACCTTAGAAGGGAAAAGATTGCTTTTTGGAGCAATTTTTATCTTCAGTTGTTGGGTACAGGGTGTTTGCAGATGATACCTCTCCCCCTCTGAATATGTTGCTTTTCCTTGCTGTACAAGGTAACTTCTTTATCATTCCTTTCTTTAGTAATATCTCTTGTGTACTCCACGAGTACCATCTTCTGTATAAAGTGGTCTGATTAACATATCTAAACTCTGAACAATTGTTCTCTACTTGCATTAGCTTTGAAGTTTGCTGCTTCTATTTCAGATGTGATGAAAGGATAATGTGCCTCAAATCTTGAATATTTATTTCCAGCTGTATTAGTTGTTCTATTAAAAGGTATTGCTGGGGCCTATGAATTCTGCCTTGTGAGATGTGATGCTTGCAACATTAGAGCACCTTGGCTTGGAAATGGAAGCCTAACATTTTGAACAGCAAAGTGAGAAGAGTCCCATCCCACTCAATTTCTACATGGGGTCTTCAATTTGATTTTTTTTTTTAACCACTCAACTTGGTACCGTCACAGCCTGTGCAGGGATGGGCAGAGTAACACACAGATCCCTAGAGCTGCAAAATAAGATACATTTAATTTGCTTTACAGTTTTACAAGCCTGCTAATTCTTCACTTGGGTGTTTAATGATGTAAAGATGTAAAATAAAGTGTCTAGTGCATTATGGTGACAGGTCCTTTCTAAAAAGGCTTTGCTGAACTTCAGCCTACTGCCACCAACATGAAAGCACTTTCTGCATGGAAGAGCAAACTCCATCACCATGGGAAATCTCCCTGTTCCTACCTGTCTAGCTGGTGGATCACCAGTTTGGTGATGGTAGATTAACATCAGAGCTGTTATCCTGGGCTGCATCAAAAGCAGTTTAGGATTTTGAGGGTTGAGGGAGGGGATTCTGCCCCTGTACCCCTGTGCTCAGGTGAGACCCCACCTGCAGAGCTGCCCGAGCCCTGGGGCCCAGCACAGGGAGGACGTGGAGCTGCTGGAGAGAGGCCAGAGGAGGCACCAGGATGAGCAGAGGGATGGAGCAGCTCTGCTGGGAGGAAAGGCTGGGAGAGCTGGGATTGTTCAGCCTGGAGAGGAGAAGCTCTGGGGTGAGCTCAGTGTGGCCTTGCAGGGCCTGAAGGAGCCGACAGGAAACATGGAGAGAGACAATTTCACAAGGGCTGGAGGGACAGGACCCAGGGAATGGCTTCCCAGTGCCAGAGGGCAGGGCTGGATGGGATATTGGGCAGGAATTGTTCCCTGGGAGGGTGGGGAGGCCCTGGCACAGGGTGCCCAGAGCAGCTGTGGCTGCCCCTGGATCCCTGGCAGTGCCCAAGGCCAGGTTGGACACTGGGGCTTGGAGCAGCCTGGGACAGTGGAAGGTGTCCCTGTCCATGGCAGGGGGTGGAACTTGGTGTTCTCTAAGTTCCCTTCCAACCCAAACCCTTCTGGGGTTCTCTGATTATCATGATTTTGGAGGGTAGTGTTGAACAAATGGCAGCTTCCCAATGCAGAGAAGCTACAAACAGAGTTCCTGAGGCTTGTGATGGGAACCTTCATGTCTTTCCTCTGCCAGGCTAAAGGTTTTATTATGTGAGATGATTTTCAATGCTGCTGTGAGAAGCCTGTGGTAACTATGGCATCACTACTTTACATCACAATGGAAGATTTATCAGTGTAAATACAGGGAGGGCCTAGCAAGAGAAGGAGGCCTAAGCTTGGATAAGCTGGGAAATGCTTGCTCCCCACACCAGTGCTTACAGAGATTTTTCTGCCAACTGAGTCACCTTTACATTCTGCTTCTTTCTGCCATTTTTTGTACAGTCTTTCAGAAGATCCTTTCTCTTAGTAGCTACACAGTGTTAGTGGAATGACCTGAAGGATGTCTGAAAGGCCTTGAAAAGTCTGAAGGATCTGAAAAATCTGGAGCTCTTCCGTTGTAGGATAACTGCACACTGCACTATGAACATCAGTGAGACCAAAGCTGAGATCTTAAAAGGGGGATGAGGAGTGGAAAGGACACCAGTGAAGAAAGATCATGAAAGAACAACTCAGGGAAACAGGGCAAAGGTTTCAGTGTGCTCCTCCTTTGCTGTCACCTGTGTGTAATGGATGTGTGGTGAGGAAAAAAAAAAGGGAAACGAAAAGAGGCATAAAAATAGATGCTCAAATAAGAGCAAAAATAATTAGACATGGTGCAATACTAATAGATTATGGCTGCAGGCAAACCCTGCACAAAATGCACTAGAAGTTCCCTTTTTCCATGCCCTACGCATTTTAAAAAGAGGGAAATGTTCAAAGATGAACACAGATCAATTCAGGCTTTATGGGCACCAATATTCAGAAGCTCACGTTATGAGGAATTGCAGTGTGCAATTGCTCTCTGTTTGCCAAAAATCGAGAAGTTGCAACTTGACCCACATGTACTTAAACTGATCCAGCTTACCAGAATTAATTCTGCTCCTCTGAAGCTTATGTAACATAATCCATGATGACAAATAAGTGAACTTAAAAATAACTTTTATGAAAAGGCAAGATGACTTAAAAGAAAAAATAATTAATTACTTCGATATAGACAGGTCAGTCTGAAGAAGACTTTATTTCAAAGGACAGTAGAATGCATCCAGTCAACCTTAGAGTTTGTAGTGATACTCCAATATAAAGTCTGCATTAGATGATGCTCAGGAAAAGCCTCTTACATGCACTTAGGGCTGCAAAAGTAATGAATAATCCATTTGTGAAGGCTTTGATGGGCATGAGGAATACTGATAGATAGCAATTTTATGAACTTTGGATGTGGCTAAGTTAGAAATTATTGTGTCACATACAAAATTTCCTTTATGAGTGCATCACAGGGCTTTTTAGGGAGCTGGGAGAAAGTGGTGCTCAGTGCTAAGGGCAGTGGCTGCACAATGAAGAGGGATGGGCAGAGCTCAAAGCCTCAAAGACCTTTTCCACTCCCCAATATATCTGTAGCAAACAGCACATCCTGGGGTTAGAAGAAGCAGTTATAGCCCGATTTTGCCATAAGTTCCCAATGCAAAAACATCCTGTGGGCTATTATTTTGTAGTTGTTTGCTTCCTTTTTTTGCTCCTCTTACTGCACAGTAACTGTCCAAGTAATGATACCATCATGACAGCTAATGAGAGTTAACTTTGAATTGAATTATGTCAACTTAATTATAACCCCTTTAAGAACTCCTCTGAGAACAATGAGAATGTCTAGATAGGGGTTTGATGTGAAATGGATAGTCCAATTTAAATGAAAGCTTAATTCAAGTTAACATTTCTTTCTTTCTTTAGTGTCTTCATTTCTCAGAACAGATTGTTATTCTCTGTAATTAACTGACAGAAATAATAAAAAAAATTCCCCAACAAACAGAAAATAATCACGGCAATGAAAGTTCAGCCTCCACGTAAGCAAGCTGTGCTCCTGCCCCTCAAATTACTCTTCACTGCTGCCTTAAGGATGTGGGTTTAGCCTATCAAGTATATTCAGAAGACAAAAAACCTTGCATGCACTTGTTCCTCTGATTTACTGCCCATGACTGATGGGGAATGGCATTTGCTGGCAGTATGATGATAATAGGTCCAGACCCCTGGCAATCTGATCCTCTGGGGACAACTCTCTGATTTTTGAGTTTTCTCTGGTTTTTTTAACTACATGAGCATTAATTTTGAACAGATTTCCCCCCTAGTCTATGTTGCTTTGTGTGTTTAATGTTTTTAAATAACATGACAGTACACACACCCCACTGGTCTGTTTCTTTGATAGTTCATCAGACTGGAACACAGGGGATATTAGAAGCAGAGAATCATGGAATGGTTTAGGTTGGAAGGGACCTTAAAAGTCATCCAGTTCTACCCCTGCCATGGGCAGGGACACCTTCCACTGTCCCAGGTTTATCAGAGCCCCCAGTGTCCAACCTGGCCTTGGATATTTCCAGGGATCCAGGGGCAGCCACAGCTGCTCTGGGCACCCTGTGCCAGGGCCTTATCATCCTCTTCTGTGAGAAAGTAAATGAAAGAATCTCCTGATCCAGGGTATTCACTGTTGGACCTTTTATTTGTTTTAAGCAGTCAATTGTCACAGCTCTTGTTTAGTTTCCCTCTACAGTTCACCTTTAAAACACAGTTGTGTCCTCTAGAGGAAGAAAAAACCACGTGTTTTTACAGCCTCTTGCAAAGAATTTCTGCCCATTTCTATTTCTGTGACAGTAAATGTGGGTTGGAGGATTTTTAATTTAAACAAAGAAACATGCAGGAAACTGCATTAGCATAAGAGAGTGCACTGTTCTGTGAAGGAACCTCTTTATCTTCAATTAATAATTGGGTAATTTGCAAAAAAAATAGAAACAGACACAACCCTGATCCAGTGCCATGCCATCAAATGTAAGGCCAGAGGGAAGTGAGTAGGCATGGGGGTAGCTTTGGTAACAAAGAAATAAACCCTGGATCTTACCTATATGATTCCAAAAATTCCCTTGGCTCCAAAGGAAGAGGTCTGTGAGATTCCAGGCTCTTTTACCTTATGAATGCCTCTAAGAATTTCAAACCCATTGCTCTGAGGTGGATTTCACTTGACATTTATTTTGTTTCTAGTTTTCTTCGTGCACCTTTTAGCAGTCTCAGGACATCGTTAGAAGTTCAGCTATAAAGAAAATTGGGCTTGAAAAATTTCCTGCTGTTTTACCATTTCTTTTAAAAGCACTTGGTACATGGAAAGAATAAGAAAATGCATAGAAAGCTGTGGATACTTTCACAGAAATAGTGCACTGTGTTTTTCTGATCATTTTCTGAGTTATGCTCTATCATCTTACCACTGGTTTAGGCTCCTGTGAGGTTTATGTTGCTGCCACATATCTTGGTAAAATGAGGGATAGAGGATATTGAAAACCAGGTTCTACAACATAAACGTTGCACTTTCAACATCAGTTGTCCAGCCTATGACTTCTTAAGGAAGAATTCATGTTGAAATAACTGTTATAAACAAAGGGATAACACGGAAAGTTTGCTCACAGTGGTGCCATGCCACGCTGAAGGCTTCAGCAGGATTCCTCTCTTCCATGTGCTGCGTCCTACAGGAACTGGCAACAGTTGGAAGTACCTGGATATTTCAAGAAATACTGAAAATGTGGGAAAGCCAGGGAGAAAATTATTAATAGTCGGTTTTAAATGAGTTTTCAGACTTCATGTTGCAGAGGGAATTTTGCATGGGACAGGAATTTGAGCAGTCCAGATGCTCACAGGTGTGTTTTGTGGATAGTCAGAGCTGGCAGCATCTCCTGCTGCTTTTCAAAGGTGGCATGAGAGCCACGAGGCACCTCCTGCAGCAAAACCTGGCACCACTGAGGACAAATGTGACTTCTAACACTGACTTCAGCAGAGTCAGCATCTCACTCTGTGTGTCTGGAAGCACTGAGTATTTTTATATTTGAGTTACTTTGGTTAATTAGCCCATGGTGTGGTGGGTTGACCCAGGCTGGATGCCAGACACCCACCAGAGCCTCTCTATCACTCCGCTCCGCAGCTGGACAGGGGAGGGAAAATATAACAAAGGTTCATGGGTTGAGATGAGGACAGAGAGACATCACTCACCAAATACTGTCACAGGCAAAACAGACTCAAATTAGAGATTAATTGCATTTATTACCAACAAAATCAGAGCACGATAACAAGAAAAAAAAAATCTTAAAAACCCCTCCCTCCTTCCCAGCTAGACCTCCTCCTCCCCAGCAACACAGGAAGATGGGAATAGAGGTTCCAATCAGTTCATCACATCTCCTGGACATGGGGGAAGCTCTGGCAACCTGTCACCCCCCCACTACCAAAACCTGGCCGTGCAAACCCCACACAGATGGCTTGTGGCAGCACAGCCCTGTGTAAATCTTTTCCAGATGTGGCCTTAGGAGTGCCCAAGTGGAAAACCAGCCTGATCCATGAGAGCTTCTGACTGCCCAGTGTCTTTGCACCACTCTGGTGTCCAACCTCCCCAGGGCAGCACAAACCATGGCTCTCTCCTGACAGGGTTAAACCTCAGAGCTCTGGCAAGAGGGAGCCAGGGATCTCCAGCTGCTGTTTAGCCAGGAAAATGATGCCATAATGATTTTTTGCTTTTCTTTTATACCCCTTTTATACCCCTTTTATACACTTTTTTTATACACTCTTTTATATAGCTTTATATATTCTTTGTTCTTTTAGCCTACATGGTTATAATTCCTTAAGTTTGATAACTCCCCTTAGACCCAGTATTTCGTTAAGTTTAGAGACCAAACATTCTAAAAAACACAGAAACCAAGGTCCTCTCCAGAACACATTCTGTAAACAAAGATAGGCCCATCCAGGGAGAAGGTCCCTTGGGTGGGGGGTCTCACCTGAGTCCCTCATTGGGGAACCTTTGATAGATGTGCTAATTTTTGCAAGGCATATAATTGTATACTCATCACATCAGGGGGGCCATTTTTCTTCAGTGGGGACTTTGGGATGCATTTCGATGTGCATTTCATCACACCTAAGGATCCTTAAATAAATACCAAGGTAAAACCCTTTTCCCTCTTAACTGTGTTCAGCTCTCTTAATTTTAAGACCAGGATAAAGCATCAGTTGCTGGTGACTATGGTGGGACTAACTGATAGTTTTTGCTATCACAGGACGCGTTGATGCTTGGCTGTTAGGAAAGTAATGCCATCCCATTACCCAACCTTCACTTTGTCTCTCACATAAATCTTTAAACAGCTACTTGTGTTTCAGTCAAAATTTTGCCCAGAGTGATGCCTTGAGGTGGCCACCTAAAACACAGAGGCTAGACAAAAATAAGAGAATAAAAGGAGGTGTTTATTTGAAGGGCCTTCAAAAGTACACCCTGGGCCGTCAAAAGGCTCCACCCAAGATGGACCCCTGGTCATGAGTTCTTCACGCTTTTATAAGTTTTGTCCATTTGCATATCAGGGTTAATTCTCCAATTATAACCTCAGTTCATGATGTAATTATCCCAAGTTTGTCCCTCCTCTTCAGAAGCTTTTAGTTTACACATTTTGGGGCCCCAGTGTCCTTGAAGAGCAAACGTAGAGAGGTTTGTTGTGTCTAACCAGCATGAGAGAGCAGCAGCTGACAGGCCACACAAAACTTCAGAGTCACACAGTAGGCAGTACAGGATTTGAAAAATTTAAAAGTTAAAACCTAAGGCATCAAGAGAAGAAAAACCTCTTGAGAAGCTCGGCTTTCAACAGTGCTTGAAGAGAACATAGGCAACACAGTCCAAACTGATTGCATAATCTGTGAAATCTTTTCTTTTTGTGAATATCTCAAGTCCCATTGCAGCCTACTCAAGTAATTTTGCTTAATTTTTCAAGGCCTGTTCTTTTATGCATGATTCTTTTTTCGAGATTAACTGTCCCAGTTACATTTGATGCTGGGTCTCATTTTCATGTTTTCCTAATTGGTGCAAAATGGATTATTAAGTATAAATTCTGATCAGTGTGCACGACTGAAGTAGATCAGGACTAAAAATACAGCATTTTTTCCATCTGTATTCAGTGTGTGCCTTTAAAATGTACATTTAGAGGCCAACAGTAAGTCTATTTCTATCAAGGGTCATTCCTGAGGAATAACAAATGAAGTTCTAACACAACCTCAGTGTCTATGTATATTATAAACTGAGAGTACAGGAGTGATTTTTTTAAAAATATATTTAAGTGATCTGAGAGCTGATACAAATTGATTTTAGTTTGTTCACATTTGTGGACCTCAGGTAGACTTTCAGTGTACTAATACATACATACATGAAGGTTTATTTTGCTGAATACCAAAATTGTTGTAGCAGAGATGTATCAAAAATTTAGTTTTTATAAGACACCTGTCTACTGTGGACACTTCTTGCTGGAATTTTGGAGAAAAGCATCCCTTGGATTTAATTTTCATCCATAACTTCTATTCCAAAATATATAAAAGGCAGTAAAGTTGATAAATAACTGGGTTTGCTCTTTTTCTCTACAAAAACTCTACCAATCCTGTGCCTCATCTCTCTTTCAGTTACTTGTCTTCCAGGCACTGAAACTGATGGTTGTTCTTGAATAAATAGCTAATACTGTGAGCTAAAAGGAATTGCTATCCAAAAACCACCATTTTTGGATTGGTTTGCTTTTCCCCCTTTAATTGTGGGTGTCTCTATTTCCCTTCCAAGGGCTGTATGAACGGACACCTCACTTCAGTCTCTCTTCTTCTATCCTGCCCAGCTCCTGCCAGGATTCTGACGTTCAGTGGGACGGTGACAACCCCGTGGATGAAGGACATTGTCCTCCCTTGCAAAGCCGTGGGGGACCCGGCTCCAACAGTCAAATGGATGAAGGATAGGTAACCAGCAACTAAATGTACAGCTCAGACAAAGCCCGTTCATTTAAAATCCTGAGGGTTGTGGGGAGGGTGATCCTGGACCGCTGGCAGGAAGGAGGACTCTTCGTGGTCATTCGCACATGGTCACAGTAGATGAGGAGTTTAGAAATTCCTTCAGCTGGTTGGCTGTGGTGATTACAGGGCATCAAAGGGAGAAAAAATAATGAAGAAGAGGTAAAGGTAAACATGTAAAATGTAAAACTTTGGAGCCTTTTTTTTTTTGTCCTCAGGCAGACAGAGAGGTTTTATTCTGAGAGAGCAAAGTGCCAGGTACAGTTATTTGTGCTGAGGTGCGCCGTAAATGTCTTGCACGTATTTAGTTTTCCATTATTCTGTTTTTGACTTTAGTTTCACAGTCTGACAGAGCCACTTGGAAACACTCATGGACAATAATTTTCATCCAAGCACTCTGTAAGCAGGGAAACTGCAGTGCTGTGAAACCATCTTGTGAATTGATATAAACACCTATGATTTTATAAGGATGAACTTCATAGCCAGGAACTGCCTATACCCTTATTTCAGCATTTTTATGAAATAGCAAGTCAAGGAAGGAGTGAATTTCTGTTTTCACTCATACTGGGCCCAGGAAAAGTGCATTTTTAAGCACTGATAGGTGTTAATGATACACCCAATGATAGATGTTTCCCAGCAGAAAATACTCCGCTGCTGCCTTATTAAAGAGACACACCTCACGCCGCACCTTTTCCTCTCTTTCCATTCTTAGTTGCTTCAGAAAAAAAATCCACTTGTGAGTAATTTTGATTGTAACTTCTTTAATGTATGCACTTTGTTTCCTGTGAGGTAGTAACGGGACGCCCAGTCTAGTGATGATTGATGGGCGAAGGAGCATCTTCAGCAACGGCAGCTTCGTCATCAGGACTGTGAAAGCAGAAGACTCTGGGTACTACAGCTGTGTGGCCAGCAACAACTGGGGATCAGATGAAATAATTTTGAATTTGCAGGTACAAGGTAAGGCTGTTGGGTCTACCTTGGAATTGTTACCAAAGCTTTCAAGTGCTACTGGTAACACAGAGGTGTGTCTGTTTGAAGGTGCATGCAAATATTAGTATTTATGTGTATTAGTGCAAATCTAATTCTTCCAAATTAATAAATAAGTCATCCTGACTCAGCCACGGGCATTTTGCGATCTAGAAAATTGTGCTTTTGGTGAAACAATTCACACACTCCCAGTTAAGTCTCTATGTGAGTTTTTGTAAGATTGCCCACCGTGTGTTTGCATTTGGTTATCTTCTAGCTCTTCACACAGAAAGTATCTTCTTCTGCCTTCTCCTTACAAATATCATGTGTATCATTTTAATATTACAAAATTCAGAAAGACTTGAAGGCCTTTAATTTAGCTCCTGAAAAGTAATCAGCAGAAATTTGCCTCCGTACTGAGACCTTGCACAAAAACTTCATTATGTGGGTGCAGAATTTTATTATGAGGTGGATATGAGGAAGCACTGGAAATGAAACATCAGTACCCCTTCAGCTAATGCATTTCTCCAGCTACACTTTATATTCATGTTGAAAAGCACAAAGTGCATCCAGGATGGTTTTGGTATCTACAAAAGTGGGGACAATATAAGAATATAAAATAAGAGTAATGTGAAGCCTGTGTATTCACATACCAAGAATTCACTGTGCAGAATTCCTTGATCACTTACACTAAAGCAGATCCTACAAATGCTTCAACCGACTGCATATTTTTGTACCAGAGTGGGCCATCACTCTCCTGGATGTGGAATCTAAACTTCTAGTGCAAACATACGAGAGCACAGCGTGAAGCTGTTTCCAGTGCAGTCCCCCTCTCCCTGCATAAACCATTCCACTAAGCCTTGGAACAAACATCATGGCAGATATTGGCATATATCAGCTTACCTACAATCTAACAGAAACTAAAGATGCTCTTCAGCAATGTCTGAAGCATGATCACAACAGGAAGTAGGGAGAGAAGACACCAGCAAATGGAAACCTTATATTTATATTTCACTAAGTACTTTTGTAATTGCATATCTTTGCTGTTATTGAACGGCAGCAACTAAAAGCAAATCAATATTACTTCCCTGAGGGACAGACAAAGAGTGGCTTTTAATATGTGGGACCACCATTTTTTGTAGATAGGGTGAAGCTGTGTTGAAAGCTTTTACAATAAATCTTTCCCAGCACAGTGTGTGCAGTCTCTCTCCATGGAATCAGCCAAGTCATTCAGAATAACAGAACAAATCCATCTCACACAGAGAATCTTCCTTTAGAGTATAAACTGTCTCTTTTGTTTCCTTCAGCACTGTTTGGCCCTGTGAGGGCAGAAAAAATCAACTTCTCTTTGAACTAATCCATAGCTGCAAACCAGCAGACTCTGCCTTATATCAGCACCCATTATTCTGCAGTCTGACGACTTGAACATGAACCACAGTGGGGGGATTTCCCTGGAGTTTCACTCTGCAGGAAGAGCTGGCCCTTAAACACAGGCAAAGCAGGCAATGTCCTCTGGCAGCAGAGTGCTGAACACAGCAGAGCATTTGGGACTTCTGTCCTGCCTGGCTCGTGGGCTGGTCTTTGTTGAGCAGGGACTGTGTCAGGACAAGGGCAGCTCCTGCCAGCACCAGTCACTGATACCACCACCCTCTTCTCTCCCATGCCAGAGGACCTGTGGCCATCCTATTGTCTCTCCTCCCCAGCTTTCCACCCCATCTTTGCCACTGTTTCTTGATCCTTTCCCAGCATGGACACTGTCCATACCTCACTCCTTGTTCTTGAGGCACAAAGCTTGGTTTTCTCTGTGTTTCTGACAGTTCCCAGTCCAGTTCCAGTTCCCTGTGTTAATTCCCAGTCCCAGTTTTCCCTATCCTGTGCAATTTGTTGGGATGTGGTATGGCTCCTTCTCTGTCCTTTCATGCTAGAAGAAATTCCTGCAGTGAGGGTGGTGAGGCCCCGGCACAGGCTGCCCAGAGAAGTTATGGATGTCCCTGGATCCCTGGAAGTGTCCAAGGCCAGGCTGGATGGAATTTAGAGCCATGTGGGATAGTGGAAAGTGTCTCTGCCCATGACAGTGGATTGAAACAAGATGATCTTTAAGGTCTTCTCCAACCCAAAACATTCTACGATTTTCCTCCAAAGGAAACTGGGAACGGGGAAGTGGATGAGAGTTGAAACCTCTGGTTTTTTCCTGCACTCAGTCAGCAGCTGGTCCTTGGAACCTTGGTTTTCTACCCCACAGATGAGACACAACCAGTGTTTGCTGACAGAGTTGGGAATTCCTTATACCAAAAGCCTCGGTGGTCTGGAAGAGGTCATGGATCTGCCTCCAATCACAGATTGTGCTACCAAATTAACTCCCACAGTGGCACTGGCAGAAGCCCTTGAAATGCACCTTTTTTTCATTTTTGCCATAATAGCCTGCAAACACAGGAATGAGTGGGGCATCATTTGCAACCACACATGTGTTTCCTGCCACTAAAATTTCATCTTCTCCCTAAAACAGATATCAAAACCAATGAAGATTAATAGCTGGATAGCTCATGTGCCATTGAGGTCTAACGGGACAGACACAAAAATTCAGAGAAGAACAAAGGTTGAGAATTGAAAGACAAAATTGTGCATAAAATTAAATAAAAAAGTGAGAGCTTGTCTGTTCTTGTCTTAACCAAGGATGTCAGCTAAACAGACACTTTGACAGAAATAATTTTCATTTTTTGCAACTCAAAACAGCTATTTGATAAATGACTGTTAGAAGTGATTAAGATCGTGTCAAACCATTTGATTGCATTTTCTATTTTTAACTGCTTCCCATCTAGTTCCACCAGACCAGCCAAGACTCACTGTATCCAAAACTACATCTTCCTCTATCACTCTTTCCTGGATACCTGGAGACAATGGTGGCAGTTCTATCCGAGGTAATGTAATTCAGGTTAATTGCTACTTCTTACTAAATTATCATACGTTGATAGGATTAGTATACAATTATGAATGGCTCCAAAAAAAGAAAAAAAAAGGAAAACAACCCAATCTGTATTGCTGTCAACCCTTAATGTGCACTATCATGGTGATAACAGCTTTCAGTAAATTGCAGTTTGTCTTTGTGGTGGTTTATTCACACATTTAATCACTTTCTCCCAGAATACCCTCAGCTGTTATGACAGTTGCTCTATCTGATTTCCCAGGCATGTAATCTCTAACCACTCATTTTGGAGGGCCCAGGTTCATCATCTGGTTGTTGCTGATTGAAGGGTCCTTAGAAATACCCATCCTTTTCTTTTCCCCTTGAAGCGATCATAAAAAAATTGTATTTAAGCTGTTGTCAGGGTAGGCAAAATGCATTGCCTGGTATCTTTTAGTGAGGGGAGAGCTGTATGTTTCCCTGCACATGGGATTTTTTTCCAGTTTTATTCCGTCTTTAAAATGCCTCCTTGGATTACCTGCAGGATTTGTGCTTTGTGCCTGGCTGACCATTGCCATCCACGCTTTCCCTCCAGGTTACATTTTGCAGTACTCGGAGGACAACAGTGAGCAGTGGGGCAGTTTCCCCATCAGCCCCAGTGAGAGGTCCTACAGGCTGGAAACCCTGAAATGTGGCACCTGGTACAAGTTCACTCTGACTGCTCAGAACGGGGTGGGGCCGGGACGCATCAGCGAGATCATTGAGGCCAAGACGCTCGGCAAAGGTACGTTGGTTCCATCCCCTTCATCCTCCTAAAGCTCCTGCATTCTGCTGTAGGTCCTGGCTTGATGAGAAAACAGGCTTGGATATTTTAATGTTACTGGCTTTGGAAATATTTCCAGCTCTGTCCATGCTGTGACAAAAAAGGCTGTCGCTGTGGGACTTGAAGCCCACACGGGCTGATGTTCTGTCTTTATATCTCTAATAATTTTATTCTAAGATGGGTTGGCAGATATTTGGTAAGAGGGTGTCTCCACTGTCACAGAGTATAGCAATTCCAACTACTTCATTGCCAGGAGGAAATTGTCTTTTCTCTTCTTATAAAAATTCAGGGGTTTATTTGTCTGGATGTTGAAGGAAGACAGAGAGTACATGTATGTATAACAGAAATGGAGCCAATGTCTTATTTCTACTCCAAGCCAGTATTGCAGGAGCTGTGCAAGCAGCATCCTCTGAACAGGAGAAGTGTCAAAAATAAAGGAAAAGTCTGCATAAAGTTCTGCAAGGCAAAACAAAAAACGTTTTTTGAATGGATGTATGGATATTTTTTTCCACATATTGATTTGAAAATCTGGGTTTGTTACTCTGGCACAAAGTGGGAAAAAACATTCAAGAAGGAGGAGGGGGAGGAGTTGAATATATGGATACTGAGTTAAAGCTAAAGTTAAGATTGCCCTAAAAATTATTCTCTTAATTTTATATTTTGAGAGCCTTTTACCTGCAATATTTAAGCATTTTGTCCGGAATATCCCATTGCCTCTAGAGCCACAGTTTTCCAAGGAGCAGGAGCTCTTTGCCAGCATCAACACCACGCGTGTGAGGCTGAACCTGATTGGCTGGAATGACGGCGGCTGCCCCATCACCTCCTTCACCCTGGAGTACCGGCCCTTTGGGACCACGGTCTGGACAACGGCCCAGAGAACATCCCTGTCCAAGTCCTACATCCTCTACGACCTCCAGGAGGCCACCTGGTATGAGCTGCAGATGAGAGTGTGCAACAGTGCTGGCTGTGCAGAGAAACAAGCCAAATTTGCAACGCTCAATTACGATGGCAGTAAGTATTTCCTTTCATTTACACCTCAGATACTGTTTTGCTCGAGTTTCATATGTGATTTTTTTTCCTTCTGCTCATCTTCCATTTTTTCCCCTCCTAAACCCCATTTTGAATCTGCCAGCCATGCTGTCAGAGAGCTTAGAGTCTCAGAGATGAAAGATAGTTCCTGATTTCCTGACAATAGGCTGCCGGGCAAAAAAGAGGAGTTGTTTATTTGTCCTCACCTCGGAAAAACTCCAGCACCAAAGTCAATCAGCCATAAGACACATAACCATAGGCCATTAAGAGTTATTAGTTCCAGTGGTTACAGGGACCTTTCCTAGTATTTCACGCATCTTTTCCATGAAATTTTTGTCTCCCATGGGATTGGTTCCTGCAGCCATTCACAAGGGTGTCTGGCCTCGTTGCCATTCCCTGTGACACAGCCCAAAACCCATTATGGGACACATCGGAGCAGCCAAGCAGGTTATCCTCCGGGAAAGTGCCTGGAAAACATCCTCCAAGGGCAGAGCAATGGCAGCACAACCGTCCCTGCGTGCAGACAGGGCACAGTGAGACTGATGGCCATGACAGCTGGCTCTGCGGTGCCCAGCAGCAGGGCACGGACCATGAGGGAGTTGTTGCATCCCACCCTTCTGCCAGGGGTTGCTGCCCACCCTGCCGAAGCCAGGACACGAGGGCAAGAGCAAACGTGCCAGTTTGTCACTGAGCCCAGCTCGGGTCCTGCCAGGCTGACTGGGAGGGATGGTGGCACCCGTGCGCTCCCGGTGGCTCCACAGTGGGAAGCGGCTGCGCTCCTGGCAAAAAGGCAGCACAGATGGCTCCAGATGGCAGGCTCTTGAATTGCTCCAGTGTGAATTGCCAGAGCTCTTCTGGAGACATCCAGTGTAAAATCTTGCTGTGCTGCCAGGGATGTTGTGCTGTATTGTGCAACCACTTGGCAACATCTGTACTGTTAAATTGAACTACAGCGCTGGTGGGCGAGTTCAGTCAAGAGCTGATGGTTGTGACAGCACCAAATTGGTAATTGTTGGTAACTCTGTGCTGGTAACACGCCTCCACATGAGCCATCACCACTCATGTACAGCTCAGGGCAGAGCAGGGGCCATTCCCAGGCAGAACTCTGGGATATGACTTAGGCAGTGTTTAAACCTCAGCACCTGACAGATCCTTTACTGGTATGCCAGCCTTTGTGCTGGGTACTCAGCAGTTCTTGCAGATAATTAATCACACATGCCCTCACCCTTTTGCAAAATATCATTTTTGGTAAGCTGCCACACAGTCCTCATGTTATTTCAGACAGTCTGGAAAATTAGGAAAAAGATCTTGCCTCAGCACTCCAGAGGCCCACAGGAAACCAGGATCCAAGCAGTTACTACACAAATGCTTCAGATCTTCCCAGGCAGATGAAGGACTTGTTTTACTGAGAAATGTGGCTGTTGTCAATAATAACTCTTTCAAGTATTAGGAGTTAATTTCTTGTCATTTTACTTAGAGTATCCTGCTTTGGTTTTGTTTTCCAGTATCTCTGTACAGGCAGCACCCAGCTTTCAGTTGTTCCGTTATCATTCCATTTATTTGATCAGGGCAAACAGTCTTAAGCCATACCTTAAAATGAGATTATATCAAAATGAAGGTGCAGAGCCTTAAGTTTCCACCATTAGCACTGAAATCAAAACTATTCTTACAGTGCTCTGATCTGAAATGCTGTCAGGCTCTGCTCTTTGATTGGGTAATGATACCTACCCTGGTTTCACTCACTGTGACCTGCACTCCCTTTGATTTTTTTATGTTGCTGTATTTTATGGCATCTTTAAAAGGGAGAAAATGAAACAGTAAAAAATATTTGCAGCATTAAATTTCCTGGGCCACTGCTTCTGGTCAGCTAGAAAAATTCCCATTTGTGATATTGCTGATTTTGTTTGTGAAGCGTGCTTTGCCAGGACTGTATTGTGCCTTTGAGAGGCAGAGCGAGCTCAAATACAGACCCCGAGGTTATGAGAGGAGAACATGGATGGAAAAGCAAATTTCATTTTTCAGATTTTCTAGATTTTTTATGTTTGACTCAGAACTGAAATTATAAACTGATGATGGTGATGGTCATTATCATTCTTACCAGTATTTGATGCAGAAATTTTTGCTTCAGTAGGCAGGGAATTTTTTGTTTGCAGAAAACATGCCAGTGGAAATTTCTTGGCCAGCTCCACTTTTGAGTGTTGTCCCTGCCTCTACCTTTGATTCACCCTGTGATGTGAGATTAGCCCCTTCCAGCTTCCAGGGATCACAGCTGCCCTTCGGATACAGCAGATACAAGGGTAGTACTTGGAAGATTATATAATAGGGCGTATGAAAGTTCTGGGATGCCAAATGCTAAGACCAAGCTTAGAAGCTTTAGCAGCCTTAAGATAAAGCCTTTGTAAAGTTTGCAGAAGTCCCACAGTTACGTGGTTTTGGGTCACTTTGGGCTGCAGCAGCCAATTGTTGTGTGTGGGAGAGCTCCTGAGGAATACCATGGCTGAGCATCCTTCCCCTCAAATCTCTCCACGGTGAATTAGGTCAGAAGGTTAATGACAAACCTACGTGCAGCCTTTTGCTCTCTGTTTGTGGGCATTTCAGTAACGATTTCCAGCTTCCAGGCTTGCTGACCTCCCTGCCCCTTGTTTTTCAGAAGCGTGCAATCCATAAGGAGATATTTTTAGTCCTGTGCAGCTGCGGTTGTGGAGCGCTGCAAAGGAGCTTCCCGGCTCAGGGATCAGCTACTCAGTAGCCTTGGCATTAATTCAGATCAGCTCTACGCTCTGCTAATTGATTCTGGCCCACCCAGGCACTGCCTGCTGTGAGGGACACAGGAAAACGCTCCTGAATTCACAGGGTGCAGTGGGAGATGCTGCAACGAAGGGGAAAAGGGGGTCAGAGACATTCAAATTACAACTTCTGTGAGGCACCAATCAGGCTAACAAAGGGTGATGGTGAACCGACCTGGAAAACAAAACAAACCCTCCCCGTTTGTCTGGGACTCAGTCCTGAAAAAAGCTTTGACTGTTCCACTCCCAGCCAGCACCTAGAATGACAGCAAATGTTGAAATAGTGTTTTCTCAATGGATAGCAGATGAATTTTTACTAATTTCTAATGCAATTCCTGAAAAGCAACAAATGGATGATGTGAAAACGTGCAGTATGATTTTTTAATTAAGCTCTAACTGCCTGTATATAATGTTATGAGGTTTGGATTTGCCTAGGAAGAGGTATGGATAATGATAATCACATATCTAAACACTTCAGGTTTAAGTGAAATAAAGGCCACTCATCATTTGATTTTCATCAAAGTGTTAAGGAAAGCAAGACATAATTTTAGGCAATCTTGAACCTAATGGTCTCTGTGACTGTAATTCAGTGAAAACCTTGGCCCTTTAGTATCCAGGAGGGTTTAGGAGGATTTAGAGACCGTTATTAATATTACCTTCAGGAGCTTGAAATTCTTTCCAGTTCTTCATCTAATAATTTTATTTGCCTTTAGAGTACTGCAAAATCCATGTCTCAGGGCAAGATGAAAATATCCTGCTGTGTGTTCAAGAATTGGAAAATTAGAAAAAAAAAAGAGAGAAAATTATGGGGAAGAACTGCAATAGAGCATTAGAAAAATATTCCAAATGCAATTGTAAGAAAACAAATTTTCCAAAGTACCTGATTTAGGTTTGGATGATTGTAGCTTTTCTTTTTATCTTTGTCCCTTTAGGGAACTGCTCTTCTCTTTATATGCAGCTGAAATAGTTCTTCTGAAAAACCAGGACTTAGGATTCTACATTTTCACTGTGGTTATGGCACTCACACTGTACTGCTCCAGATCTCAGGGTTTTATTCTGATACTGCATTGGCACACAATGAGATATAACTATATCACTTAATGCAGTGATTAAAATGTAAAAAAGGATGTGTCTGTTTTTCTCTCTCACCCTCCTTTCCTTTTAGCAAGCAACTAGCCACTTTTATGTTTCAGTAGCTGGTTAAAATTTAATAGCTTCCATCCAAAGTCATCACAGTTCACAATACTTACGTGTTTCTACGCACTTCAAACAAATCTGCATTTTATAGCCTCATTTGTGGTTGCATTCAGCAGTTTAATAGTAATCAGGAAATGAGTGAGAAGTCTTCCATGACTAAACAGCTTTCCACAGAAGGTGCTGCATTCTTCTCACGTCCCTTAGAGGTAAAGAAGAAAAGAATTGAAAAGTTCAAGTATTATATATCACCAGGAAGCCAGGTATATTCAAAATGCAAATATGTCCCCAAATGAAAAACTGAGCTGCCTGCCAGTAGTTGGTAGATTCATTTCCTTCGTTTCCCTCTCAAAATTTGATTGTTTCTATCCAGCATTACTCTCCGGTTTTACTGATGAGTGTAATGTCAGACAGTCTTTAGCAGATTAGTATCAGGTTGGCTGTCTGAATTTCAGATCACTATCACTGCTGCACCCTTAGAAGTGATAGCAGAATGTTTCTGTGCAAAGGATTAATCTGATGTATGTGGCACAAAATGAGCTTTGTCAAATGCGCTCCTTGCACAGAAAAGCCCGGCAGAAATGTCACAGCAGTGCTGTTTGCCCACAATAAGGAATAATAGACACAGGGAGGAATTCTGAGGTCTCTTACAGCTTTTTAATAATTTAATAGGACTCAAAATTAGTCATAGTATTTGACTGCATTACAGACACGGTTTTCCTTAATCAATGAATGCAACTCTTCTGGATTTCTGATAATCTCTGAGTCTCTGCAGTCAGTCCCTCATTACCGTGAGCCTGGTGCTGTGTTCATGGCCATTAGACACATAAATGTAGCATCCACCCCAAACAGAAAAACCTTGGAGAGTGTTCTGTGTGCAGCTGAAGCAACAAGGTGCCTTATTCCCTGAGAACTCCATCTTTTGCCCTCATTAATAGGCCTCTAATGCCATGACCCTGTTTCCAGGTACAATCCCTCCTCTCATTAAGTCGGTTGTGCAAAGTGAGGAAGGGCTGGGAACCAACGAAGGGCTAAAGATGCTGGTGACCATCTCCTGTATCTTGGTCGGGGTCCTGGTGCTCTTTGTGATGCTGCTGATCGTGAGGAGGAGGAGGAGGGAGCAGAGGCTGAAGAGGCTGCGAGGTAAGATGATGTCTGTGGAACTTCTCTCTACCTGAACATGGAAATAAGAGTGGGGCTGCACATGACCAAACTGTTCAATCCCCAGCTGGAATCATTTTCCTGCAGTACAGAACAGTGTGTGTGTGTTTTCTATCAAAATTCCTTCTTTTTCATTTTGCAAAAAAAAATTATTAATTTATCCATTGTTATTATTTTGCATGGGGGAAAGGATAATATTTCTCATTGGTTTGCTTTCCTTTTTTTGTTGTTTGTTTGTTTCCCTCAACGACCTAAAAGTGCATTTTTTTTGAAGGATGAAATCAGATGTTCTGAAGAGGAGGGAATCTCAGTTTTCAAGCAGATGCTAACCCTGATTTCTAACCAAATGAAAGTATAAAATGAAAGCAGCCAGATGTTACTAGGCTAGAAAACTCAACCAGATATTCTCAGATTTGTTACCACATTTTTCCTGTGATTTTTTATAGTAGAACTTATACAACACTTCATTGTTCACTGACCTTTCATTGTCACTGATCCGTATTCTCCTCTAATCTTTATTCAAATTCAGTTGTTTGTTATGTGAATAAGATTTAGATCTGTGAATTCATTCAGCTTTATCATTGTTCTAGTAAATACCCCTGGCTGAGCCACAGCCAAGTTTTCGACCCTTGCAGTCTGCCACTGCTGCCCCATAGCTTTTGCACTGGCACACTACAGCAGAACCTTCCCTGAAGGTATTTGGGAAAAAACCTTTCAAATCCAAACCTGAATTAATAGTGAAACAATTTATCATCTGCAAAAATAAGCCTAATCTTTTCCAGAAGCCACCAAATTGTTTAGGTATTTGTATTTTAACCAAAATATCATGGTATTTATTAGGAATCAGGGCCAACCCTATGTTTTCCTTCTGATCTACTCATGTCTCTTTTGCATCTAATTTTTTCCTTTGTAACAATATTTTGGAGTTTCTAAAAAAAAAAAAAAAAAGACAGAGGGCATGGCCAAATTCATATATTAAAGAGGACAACCAACCTTATGGTTCATACACAGCCCTGGAAATCAGGACATCTGGATGCTTTAGCTTGTATAATCACTTTTTCTTCAAAACCTTGTAAGGCATTTACCTCCACAGTTTTGGTTTTCTTTCATTACACAAAATATGGTAAAGAAAAAGGAAGTGTTATCTTATCTTCTTAGAAATACTGTGGAATTCCATCCAGTAATGAGCAGGACATCTCGAGCCCTTTGGCTCTAGAAAATGATGTCTGTGCACATTATTTTTTCATGGTTAATTTACAAGTATTCATAAAGTCTTGAGTTACAGTCCCCTAAGGAAGGCTGATGATCACTGACCAGGATGGCTTTTGCATAACATAAGATTTCTCTGAATTATTTCCTCTCAGAAATGAGGAATTTAGAAAAATATCAGAGTTTCACTTAAGTGCAGGCAGTGGAAAATATTTCATTAGCACTTTTGATAAAAGTAATCAGTATTTAACTACCATTTCTGTAAAAGTTGTGTCTCACTTATCTGAATTTGTCAAGCTACAGCTCAGACCCATCTGGTCCTGTTTTACTTCTCTACAGTACAGAAGTTCTTTTTTGTACATTTTCAGTCTCCAAGGATATTCTTTCCACGTGGTGGTAACCAAGTCATTTCTTAATGTTTCAACTGGTAAATGAAACAGATTAATGTATTTTCATTTTCCTCTGTAGTTTTTCCATCATTTGCATCGTTGACATTTAATCCATTGAGATCATTTGCCAGTTCTCTGATTGCTCTGCAACAGGAAAGCATTCCCTGTTGTACAGCCCTGGTTTGTATTCTTGATATATGACCTTATGATCCAGATTATTTTCTTAGTGGTCTGGCATTTTTCATATATTTTAGTCACCAAATTCTTGTCTCACTTTCAAACTTTTATCAGATATGATTTTATTTACTCCAGACCACTGATAAATGTCCCAGACAAAAAATACTGAATAATGATTCTCTGCTTAAAATTGAGGTCTGAATATGTTGAAATCCATGGAAAATGGCTGCTGTGTTAATTTTGTAGCATCATGCTACTTTCTCTTAAAATATTTTGAGTTCCCAAAACTTTGTTTTAGAGAAATATAAATGTGATCTTTAACTGTTATTTAATCATATCGCAGTGAGAGGTTTTTTTCAATGTCATTAATTCTCAGCAAATTTTAATCTCATTTTAAAAAATTCACTTTGTTTGACATGGCTGCTTGACCACAAGTCTGTATTGATTGGCCTCAATTATCCTTTTAATTCATTTCATTAAGCTTCATTCAATTTTTTTTTTTATTATTTTGTGCATTGCCAAGATCAGATTGAGAGGACTTCAGTAATTTGGAGGTTTTTTTGCTCATTCTTTTTGAAGACTGATGTCATGTTAGGCATTTTCTGCTCTTCTGGAAGTTACTTCCTGTTCTAAAAGTTTTCCTGACAATTATTGCTGTTCCAGAGAACTACTTACTAAGTTCTCTAAAACAAATATGTGCAAGTTTTTCTGCTCTCCTAACTAAAAAAAAAAGTTTTGCTCCTGTAATTGTTGTGATTAACTTTCACCTGAGTTTTGAAATTGAAATATCACATTATCACTTGCTGTGCATGGCCTGGTAGGGTTTCTCTGAGGCACAATATTCATTTTTCCTAAATCAGGATTCCCCTACCATCTTCCCTCTAGTCTACACCAGAAAGAATAATCTCCACAGTGGGACCTTCTAAAACGATTTGTGCAAGTTACAGATGTAACTCTGCTTTTATGGCTGCAGATGTGGGTTTTTTTGAACCTGCTTGACAAAGAGGAGTGGGAATTGCAGGATTATTTGCAGTGTGCTCTGCATGCAAACATTTGTATCTTTGCTTACAGACAATGGGTTTGAGTTTCCATCCCTGCTGGCAAATGCAGCATAAGAACAGAAGTGTCCAGTTCTGATCCTTTTACCACTTGTCTGGACGTAGGGAGAGTTAAACATTTTGCTTCCTCCTTTATGAAGAAAGCAGAGTTTTCAGCAAAGTCCTGATTTTTGCCCAGTTTAGTAGTTCCACCAGGCAGGTCACAAAAAAAAAGGTCACTTGGCTGCTGGGGTTCATGCAGCCATTCACTAGGTCAGCAGATATTCTCAAAGAGAAGCCTGAAGGCTTCATGCTCCTTCTCCTGGCTGTTAACCCAGCTCTGCTACTCCTGTAATAGTTTTCCCTTTGTTTTTAAATCCAATTCACCTTAACACAAGCGGAAAGGATCAGCGCGGCGTGATAGTTCAGGAGTGGCAGGATGCAATTTAAAACTCTATCACTGTCCCTGATTTCCCAGGGGGCAAACCCAAGTGTGTTAAGAATTTTAAAGGTGGCTGCCCCAGCAAAGGGAAGTGATGGCTGTGGCTTTTTCACTGGAGTGATGCTTGGCTGGAGCAGAGATCATCCCCTTCCCTCTGTCATCTGTGCCCCTTTCCCAAGCCCTGATTTCATCACCTGAAAACTGGGAGGTGATAGGACACTGCCAGGGATGCTGGCTCATTTTAGGAAGTGTTTTCAATATGCTGATCAAAACAGTAATGAAGGAAATGCACACTGAAATCTCTGGTCATTGGTCTGTGACAATAACATTTCTCCTGGAGCTGAAGTTTTGGGCACATGATGTTGTCATAGTGGGATCCCAGCACAGGGAGGACGTGGAGCTGCTGGAGAGAGGCCAGAGAAGGCACCAGGATGAGCAGAGGGATGGAGCAGCTCTGCTGGGAGGAAAGGCTGGGAGAGCTGGGATTGTTCAGCCTGGAGAGGAGAAGCTCTGGGGTGAGCTCAGTGTGGCCTTGCAGGGCCTGAAGGAGCCGACAGGAAACATGGAGAGAGACAATTTCCAAGGGCGGGAGGGACAGGACCCAGGGAATGGCTTCCCAGTGCCAGAGGGTAGGGCTGGATGGGATATTGGGCAGGAATTGTTCCCTGGGAGGGTGGGCAGGCCCTGGCACAGGGTGCCCAGAGCAGCTGTGGCTGCCCCTGGATCCCTGGCAGTGCCCAAGGCCAGGTTGGACACTGGGGCTTGGAGCAGCCTGGGACAGTGGAAGGTGTCTCTGCCCATGGCAGGGGTGGCACTGGATGATCTTTAAGGTGCCTTCCATCCAATACCATTCCATGATTCTGTGATGTTCAGTTACTTTTAGGCTTCTGGGTTTTGCTTTGACAGGCACATAAGAGCCCTTTATGTTCCTGCCACCTTTGTTTTAGTCCCATCCCACACCAACCCATGTGCCCATCATTAACTCCAGCAATGCTGCTCATCTTTTGAACAATCTGCTTGGATAATCAGCAAATTTAAACTCAGCTGACCGAGTTTTTTCCCTTCAGTACTTCCTCATTCAGCTTTTGACACATAACATGGTCTTGCTGATGCCTCATGTTATTTTTGACTGAAGGTGCACAATCTCCTGTGCATCTCTAACCGAGAATCAACATGTGTTAACGAGCACTTACGTGCCACATACATGAATTGGTGTGAATTTTTTTTCCAGATGCAGCATGAAAATCATCTGTGTGCTGGGAGGCACCTGAGAACATGTGAGGGAGGTTGTTTGCCATCTAAACCTGATAAAAAAGTTGTGAAAGGCAAACTGAAGTACATTGTAACAGTCTTCAACTTTGTCCCTGCAGCTTTTTTTTGAATTGTGAATTCCTTGCACAGATATCCACAGACTCCACTTCAAGAGGCAGCAATTGCTTCAGAAAGCTGCTGGCTGAATGAAAACAATATTTGCATATTAAACCACCCTGATTATGTGTGCCAGAGGGAGAATGTGTGCACAGTGTCTTCATGATCCTGGTGCTGCTAGAATAGCAAGAAGCACCATAAAATTTGCTGAAAAAAATTCCCATTACTTGCAACCAGTGTCATTATTATTATTTTGGGATTGTTTGGCTTTTTTTGTATTCTTCAACAGAACTGTGTCCCCTTTCTGGGTTTTTAGAAGTCAGTAATAAAACTTGTTTGGGAGCAGCAGTGTTGGTCTTTTGGTTTATGGCTGATGGCAAAGATATTGTCATCTACTAGGCACTACCACTTACAGGGGTTAATGGCAAAGACAATCTCATTCCAAGTGAAAAATAGGAATTCTGAGTGCCCATGTGGGGCACTGTTTGGTTTAGATGAGACACCTCAGATGAACCATCCTTCCCTCCACCAGGAATCTTCCATACTTTGTGCTGGAAAGGGATAGAGGAAGGTTAAGAATGAAGGAGTGGAGCAAACAGACCTAGAGGGAGCACAGAATTCCAGCTTCTCCAGTGGTAGGTGAGGAATAAAGCCAAGAGAGGCAAGCTGGCATTGTGTCAGATAAACACAATGCAGAAAAGTGGATAGAAAAAGGTTTTGTTGAGTTTTTTTAATAAATAAAAAGGGCTCTCTGTCCATTCCTTTTAAAAATTTAGTACAACACAAGCTATAGAGATGTGTTAAGATGGTGGCTTGTTTCTGCCTGCATCCTTGTTATTTTAAAGGCAGGATATTTAATAGGATCACAAGTAAGGAAATTGTTGTAGGTGTTGGAGACCCAAGAGGTGATTGCGGAATAAAAAAGGTGGAATGGAGAAAACAAAGACAAATTCAGTAAATGTCTTGGCAGGTGCTGGTAGATTTACAAGAAGCAGATAAAAGAAGAAATGTAAAGTTTCATAGAAGAGAGTTGCTTGAAGACTTAGAACTCAGAATTGTTCTCTTAGATTTGTTTCACTTGGTTGCACAAAAGGCTGCCTTGTTGCTGTGTGATAAACTTAAGGACTGGGGAATCAGCATTTTAAGTGAGTTTGTTTAGCAGCAGACTGCAGGAGAACAAAGCAGAGCTGCCTGGTTTTGCTGGATGATACCACAGAAATTAGTGTATTATGTTGATAAAGTTTTACAGAAGCCTACCTGAAAAACCAAACTTTGGCTGTGTCTTTTGAACTGATAAGTATTGAAATAATTATAGCCTCAAAGGATTTTCTGCTAATAATAGCAGCAATGACAAGAACGGGAGGAATATTTTTCCTTCAGCAGTGTCTCGTTTTGCAGGGCTGATCCATGTGGGAATAAACCATCCTTTGTTTCGTGTGTAGACCATACTCTGAAGACCCAGCAGCAGTTTTGAATTATTGTTACTGGAAAAACATTCATATTTGAGTGCAACCAAACAAGTTTGTGCCAGGGGGACAAACAGGAGGAATTTCTTCATGGAAAGGGTTGTCAAATATTGGAAGGGGCTGCCCAGGGAGGTTTGGAGTGCCCATCCCTGGAGGTGTCCCAGGAAGGCCTGGACGTGGCACTCAGTGCTCTGGGCTGGGGACAAGGTGGGCACCAGGCACAGCTGGGACTCTTGGAGGTCTTTTCCAACCTCAGGGATTCTGTGATTCTAAATTCACTCCTTGGAGACCTCCCTTGCTCAGATCTCCGTGCAATTACATTTGATTTGGAAATGACAGGTTGACAACTGCTCACCCAGCCTGGCTTTGCCTCCTGCCTGGAGATGGATATCAAAATTCCTATTTTGCCTTTTCTTCTTTCTTCACCTGTTCATTTGCTACCCATGGCAAGAAAGAACTGAGATGCCCGTTATTTGTTAAATTGTTCCTATTTCCATATATTTATATTTCCATATATTTATGTCGTTTTTTCTAGTTAATGGTGACTTGTATTTCTCTAATCATCTCTGATGCTACTAAGGAACTAAACAGGGCTGTTTGGGGCAGAAATGCAATTTCAGGAAAAGTAGAGACTTTTAGAGACTCTTTGATTCTTTCCACTGATCTGAGAAACAGCAGTGGTCTTACACATGGCTGATTCGAATCACTTGCTAATAATGCATCTATCAAATAGATTTTCATTTGTGATGACATTTCTTCTATTTTCTTCTAGATGCAAAGAGTTTGGCCGAAATGCTTATGAGGTAAGAACAGATTTCATGTTATCATTTTTTTAAATTGAAAAATGTCTGTCAACTGTAGCATCATATTTAAGAATTGTTATAGGGACAAATGGAGAAGTAAACTTTTTATTCCTAAACCCTTTTCCAAAACACTCCATTTAAGAACTATAACGCATTGATGGTCAGACATGGGAGAAAGAAGACACTTTGTGGGCAGTGTGAGGGGCTACAATGATAAAAAACCTGATAACCTGTGTTAGTAGGTTAAATCATAGAAGCTATGTAGGTCCATTTGGACATTTTCCTGCTCTGAAAAATATTTTCATAATATGTATCAAAGTAATTGCTCTTCAGAGATCATCTGATTAAAGGCAATAAATTTCTGGCTGCGAATGTCTCTAAACTTTGCAGCTCTGTTTATGTAATTCACTGTTGTTAGCTGCTTATACCCAAAAGTATAAAAGAGCAGGTAAATCCATTTATTATTTTTCACTTCTGTTCCATCAGCTCAGCATTCAGAAATCTAATTCAGTTGTTGAATTGCATCATAATGACTGTTCTGGCACCACAATTCTTTCAAAGATGGAAATTTCATATCTTCAATGTTTGTTGTTTTGTCTAGGGAAAATATTGAACTTTAGAACCACTGCACATATTTGAAACTGGGATCGCCGAGGGATTATTTTTGAGTTCAAATGAATTTTGGGTTGCTAGAAAATATTTTTTATATTCAAGCAACAAATTTGAGAATGTCACAGATATTTCACCACATGAACCACACTCCAAACTTCCTCACCCGTGATAAACCTCACCTCTGTTGTAAGAATATACTCAGCAAAGATGTGGGGACAGATGGGTTTGGTGTAAATTCAGCTCTATGCCATCATATCTGAATAAGCCCAGTGATGTTAACAGGACTGGTCATGCAGGCCAGGTCATCCCCTCCCTGTCTGCCCGTGGCAGCAAATTGTGGGATTCAGCAGCTTCAGGAGCGTTTGCCCTGGTGGTTTCTGGTGCCATGGAAGACAGCACGGATTAGCACACACAGCAATTCTGTTCCCTTAAGAAACCCAGCAGAGACTGGCTCAAACCCCTGGATGGAGACATTCAGTCCCAGGGACAAGCACTCAGAACCCATCTGCAGAACTGGTAACGCTCTGCCCTGACCCTGCTTGGCTTCACAAGCCTTGTCACCACCTCTGCAGGGCCATTTCAGAGTCCCACTGCTCTGACACTTAGAAAACCTCACCAAACTTCCAGCAGAAGTGCCCAGGTTTTACCCACTTTTTCCTCTGCTGATGGTAACCTTCAAATTAAGGCACTTTTGTCCTCCCTAAGTTTTGTACTCAGAGAGCAGCGAGGTCCCCTCTCAGTCTTTAGTTCAGAGCTGTTTTTCGAGGTAACTCATCTGCCACCATTTCATTTGGCTTTTTCTTTCACCACCATTGAACTGTGATCATCAAGCCAGTTCCTCTCATATTCATCTCATTTATTAACAGATAATCTTGGTTTTATTACATAGGCATGTTTTATATTTCTTTTCTAAAAGTTTGAACAAAAGCAAATGACTGTTAAATCAGAACTTCAGAGGAAGTAGGGGATATAGGCTTACATCTGCAGACCTGCCAGAGCTTGGAAATCTCATTTGTGACAAATCTGTGAAATACCTTCAACCAAAACGTGAGCTACCCACAATCACCAGATGTTCCTGAAGGTGTAGCGTGTGAATAACCGAAGGATAATAAGCCCTCTCCAAAGCAACAGTCACATATTATAAAGCCCCTGATATTTTTTTATCTTTTAGATTTCACCCAAATCTGCTGTGATAAATATATCAAGAAAGTGGGTATTTGGGGAGAGGGCAGAAAAGATGATTCCTTGCTTGGTAGGAAGGTGTGAGGCCTGGAGAGGGCTTTGTGTATCTTTCCCTTTGAGGAGATTTTCATGAGTGTGTGTGAAGCGGATTAAAAACGGAGCTTTAGTCTTTGCTTCAAGAGTTGCTGCCTTTGGCTGTGTAAGTCAAATGCCTGTGGAGCAGGATAAGTCAGCAGTTTAATGGGAGCTGCACAAGGCATTGTTGGTACCTTAAACTCAGAAATAAAAATCCCTGCTGCTGGATAAGCACAGCTTTTTAATGTTTCTTTTGGGTGAAAGCATCAGTCCAGCCACGCTCTTTGTACGAGTTCGCTGTGAATCAGTTTAGCAATTCACTGAATTTTTGAAATTTGGACACAAGCTGAAGAATCTTTTATCCCCAAATATTCCGATTACTT
This sequence comes from Oriolus oriolus, assembly GCA_013400235.1. Taxonomy (NCBI): domain Eukaryota; kingdom Metazoa; phylum Chordata; class Aves; order Passeriformes; family Corvidae; genus Oriolus; species Oriolus oriolus. The sequence goes on along the minus strand of VXBT01001129.1, from coordinate 112,187 downwards.
ACAAGATTTAGTTTCCCATATGTTTTTACTGCAAACTGTGGACCCTTTCAGAATGCCTTGTACAATGTACCTGCTCTGGAAAAGGCCCTTTTACCCACAGACTGTACATAAAAGGTGTACTCAGACCAAAAGGCCACCTGCCCAAGTACCTGTTTTAAATAGCAGAATAAAAGAATATGGCAAAATACTGAGAGAGCTGGGGATTCTTTGGAATGGAGGAATCTTTGGGGAGATCTCATTGAGGCATTCCAGTACCTTAAAGGGTTTAGAAAAAGGAGAGGGACTTTTAATATGGGCGGACAGCAACAGGACAAGGGGCAAGGGTTTTAAACTGAAAGAGGGCAGGTTTAGATTAAACATTAGGAAGAAATTTTTTACTCAGAGGGCAGTGAGGCACTGGAACAGGTTGCCCAGAGAAGTTGTGGACTTGCCATCCCTGGAAGTGTCCAAGGCCAGGCTGGAAAGGGCTTGGGGCAACCTGGGGTAGTGGGAGTTGTCTCTGCACATGTCAGGGGGGTTGGAATGAGATGATCTTTAAAGTCTTTTCCAACCCAAGACATGATTCTGTGATTCTGTGGCTCAGTCTCCTGATAATTTGGAGCTCAGAGATTCTTTGAACCAGAGGGAATTAATTATATTATACACAGATCCTTACAAGGTCTGACAAGTAAAGAAAAGCACATGCTTATGTTTGGGAATTTTATGTCTGTAAATATAGAAAAATAAAGATAGATACCTTTTATCCCTTTAAAGAATGAATCATTGGACTCCTCATCCACCAGACCATTAAAATATTTTTTGTCTGAATTTAGGTTAGAGAATACTTGGACACCACACTTCAAAACTGAAACCTTAAAACTCTTTGCCCTGTTTCCAAGCCCTAGAGGCAATTCATTGCTCTTGGCACTTTGGGGTTTTGTAACTCGAAAGCTGAGCTGTTGTGGTCTGCAAAAAAGAATTCAAAATACCCTGAGCCAGAATGAGACAGCATCCTAATCAGCAACAACCCTCCTGCTTCTGCCAGCTGCCTGTGCTGTGTTTGGACACCTCATGCCACTGTAGTGCTGCATGCAGGGGAATTAATTAGATCAGCAACGAGGAGGAGAGGCAACCCACAAAGCAAGGAATGACTCTCTAGCACAGCAGGGAATATTCATGAATATAGAGAGGCCTGGGTTACAGGTCTGGCTTGAAAGACCTTCCACGTATTTTGCATGAAGCTATCCCTGGAGTCAAGATTGGGATGGGGAATTCTCTGTTGTCAGGTGAGCAGTAAAACTGCAAATCTGGGAAAAAGTCTCCTCCTGCTCCCTGTAGTCCAAACAAAACTTCCTGTGTTGGATGAGTACTTTCTAATAATAGAAATACAGAGCATTCATCCTGCTGAAGAGGCTCTAGCTCTGGGATTCTGGGACCTGCATTCTCTGAGCAGGAGTCTGATCCCATCCCTTTGTCTCCTGCATCCCTAATGAGCGCAGAGGGGTGCAGTGGTGCATTTACCAGACTCAGTTATGTACTGCACAGATCCTATATGTATCTGACTCTGTGTATCCTGTAACTATGGGATTATTGAAATTGGACATTAAAAAATCAGATTCCTGCTTTAAACTGAAAGAGGGCAGGTTTAGATTAAATATTAGGAAAAAATTCTTTACTCAGAGGGCAGCGAGGCACTGGAACAGGTGCTCTACGTTTGCTCTACGACCTTGGGCAAGCCCAGAGCAGTGCAACTTTTCAAGGGCCTGTATCCAAGCACATTTGGCACACAGATAAAATATTACTCCCTGATTCTCTTAATATTTCAGCAACTTGAGTGGCATCCACTCCATGCCTCTACACTTGGAGAACACCAGTGTGGAATTTATCTGCATTTGACAACACTAAATGTCTTTGAAAATTCCTGTGCTTAGTAAGACCCTCTGATGACTGTTCTCCACTGATTAAATATGGAGAAAAGTCTGGAAGCCTTGGGAGGCTCTCCTGATATTTTGCTTCCATGATGATTGAACGAGGCACCAGTTGTGGTCTTCTTGAATGCATTCCAACTATGCATGTGTATGTGATGGGAACAGCACCATCTAATCATCCAGGAGAAGAGAGACATCAAATTTAGGATGTAAAGAGAGTGTTGATGCTGGGGACCACAGGAGCAGGGAAAGCTGGGATGTGAAAATCAGAGAGGTGCTCCCGTGTGCCTTGTGGATCTCACCCTTTGATTTGGAGCAGAATCTCTCACCACATGGATAGAAAATTCCTCCTAGAAAGGACTCCAGGAGAGCCTCCAAACCTGAGGTAATCAGGTCTTGCTGACATGGAGACACAGCAGGAGGTTAACACAAATTTCCTGGAGATGTGGGCTCATCACACGTGGATTGATCTCCTGCATCAAGCCCTGCGCTCGCGGAAGAGCCGAGCTTATCACTTCAGCAGTCCTCTGCTCATTCCATTAACAGCAATAATTCACTGCCAAAGCAGAATTAAACTGAGTGATCTGCAACTATTTTACACTAGAAAATGAGCCTCCACTCAGATGTTACAGCTCTTTGAAGCCTGAGCACTTGGATCACACCACTGGCTGATTTGTCTCAACTCTCCTCAGCCTCCCTGCATGAAGTATTTGCAAATATATCATTTCATCCAAAGAGTAATTACATCTAAAAGGGCAAAACGTTCCTGGGTTTTTAGCGCAATCTGAAGGTTTCTTGGTGCAAGCTCTGTGCTAGAAATGACTGTGGCACTCGGTTTTACTATCCATTTTCATTTGCTTTTGGTAGACAGCTCATTTAAGAAGTCATTTTCTGGTACACAAACTTCAAAATGGAGTTGTTTCAATTTGCATGATGATAGAATAATTGGTTTATGCTCTTTTTTAGATTATTGCATCAATCAATTAGACATAATCCATGAATGTAAACAAGATTTGCAATTTTTGTCTTGGAACATCAATGGGACTAAAGCCTTTATTTATTTTATGCGATCTATTAATAGTATGCCTAGTTATTAATTTGCTTTTTCATTTATCAGTCGAAGTGATATTTGCAACTTAGCTAATTAAAAATAATGAAAAGATAAAAAAACAATTAGAAATTACTCAAGGCATAATTTTCCTACCAACCTGTTTGATCAGCTGTGTGTTGCTTTACTCAGATTCATGAGTAATAAAGGAAAAGGTCCGTCTTCCAAAGTGTTTTTGTTAATTTCATTATGACAACACTTGAAGAAAGCTGCGTGAAATTTTCAGGTTCCTACTGACAGAGGACAGACCACACTGTGCATTCATCTAATGCCTTGCCACGTGCAATAAATTAATACCATGCACTTGTTCTGAAGAGGGCAACATCAGATGTGTGAGTGGTTTTTGCTGATTATGGTTACATTGGGGTTTTTCGAGCTGGACAGATTGAAAACGAGGAAGTTTGCAAATATCTGTTCATTTAGGCTGAATGTTAACGTGTTCACTTCTCTTCTGTTTTCAGCAAGAACACCAGGACGTCAGACACACTGAATAAGCAGCAGCAAACACTGAGGATGCACATAGACATTCCCAGAGCACAGCTGCTGATTGAGGAGAGGGACACGATGGAGACCATTGGTAAACTTGAGGGTTTTTTCCCTGGTTAACATAACAGGTTCTTTTAGGTGGAATTCCTTTACTCCACACCTTTTCCCCGATATTAGCATCAAGAGAAAAGAGGAAAAGAGCTGCAAAGTAATTTGAAAACCAAACTGATTTCTTTTTTCTCCCCTTTGAGTCATTTCCCACTAAATGTAATCTCAGTACAGGATCTAAAATAATGCAGGACATTAGGAAAATTAAACTGTTGGAAAGAGTTTCTTGAAAATGTAATTGAGGACTGGCAGTTTTATGATTTTCATTCTGATTTCTCGTTTGGCTCTGACTAGGCAGTTGGATCACTGACATTACTTAAAAGGAAAATGAAATTCTGAAACTGCACTCTCAGTATCTGAAGTTTTGCTACAGCCAAGTTTAAAACTTACATGTTGCATATTGTATCCACCTGTTCATAGCACATCATATTTCAACATTTTTATCAGTTTTCAGCTTCTGTGTATCCATGCAAAATTCAAATCTAAACTGTTTGATGCAACAGAAAACAAGATTTCTCATGGGGCTGGCACTTAGCTGAACTGTCACGAGAAATAGAATTGTTTGGTGTTGGTTTTTTTCCCCAAATAATTTAAAGATGTCTGGAAACCCAGAAGAGAAATGCAGCCTGATGTCGTGGCTGAATGGGCACACACTGTGGCAAGACACTCCTGACTGACCTTGTGAGGCTTCTATCTTTACTTTTTTTGGATAAAAATCTGTATAAAAGAAGCTCATCATGTAACAACATCCAGGGATGGTGTGGCCAGAGAGGAAAATCAGCGAGCTGAGAGCAGCATCTCCGCACCTCCTGTCCTGTTCCAGGTCTGAAAAGGAGACCTACAGACTTTTTAAAATCATGGTTTGAGCTTCCCAAAGTCTGCCCTTCGGGCCAGGCTTCATCCTAAAGACAGCTTTAACTTTTGAGTGGCAGCTGCTGAGCAGTGGGGGGGTTACAGTGAAAATACTCTTAGAGCCTGAACGGCAGCAATGCGATCAGGGCCTTGGTAAGAGGCAGCTTTCCACCCAGAATAAGCAGGGATTTTGGCAGTGTTTGACAGAGTTTGCTGCCAAGAGGCTTTATTCCCAACCTGAATAAGAGCTCATCTTTTGCCAGAGACAGAGCGATTTGATTCCTAATGTTATTCTATTTACAGCCTTCTTTGGGTAAAAAATGTGAGTTATGTTATTGTGCAGAGCTGTTTGCCCTAATGGTGTCTTGTCAGGTTAAAAAAAAAAATCCAAAACAAAACCTAGGAATGCTTAGAAGAAGTGGATCAACCTCTGCTGACTAGTAAATGCCCAGAAGTCCTACTGCTGCCAGTCCCCTTAGAACACATTACAAAACTATATAGCACAGCACAGCAGGAAATCCTTGAGGCTTTTATTGCAATTCTGAATGGGTAAAAAGACTGTAAAGAAAGCAAAAGAAAGTCTGATAGCACATCAAATAGTTGTTCTGCAAGCACTAAGGCAGTGAAAGATTTATTGCTATTAAACCATCCATGATCAAGTGGACCAGATTCCTCCTTGGAACAAAAAAAAATACGATACAGAGATCACAACTGAAAAAAAAATAATGTAAAAAGGAAGCAAGTGCTGTATAGCGCTGCAATGATCAAGGTCGGTGTAGAAATTTGGTGAATATATCTTACTCTTAATATATCTTCTTCCTACAGGGAAGAATTAGAAGCAGAAGCACACAGCAGTAAAGGGTAGTGCCCACCTTCTTCTTCCTTCCCAAGGTCAGGCTTAACCTCACACCTTTATTTGAAGCTGCAGAAAAAGCCAGTCCCGGGTCAGGGTCATCACCTCTGCCATATTCTGTCTCTGCAGAAAAAGGGGAGAGAGGGTTAGTTAGCAACACCCCCTAACGACCTCCTTTGGGGAAGACAGGGGTGGTTTCACTGAGGACACTGCTAATCATCTTAATAAAAAGAAATTAATGGAATATGTTGTTGAAAAGCTCATCTGAGCTCTCTGAAAGCGAAGGGGAAGAGGGCAGTGTTCAAAGGATGGGAACGAAGGAATTAGGGCCACAAATGATTGCACACAAATCAGCTTTTTGGGAGGGTGTTTAACAGTCTGCCCCAGTTGCACGTCTCTGAGGTGAAATCACCAGGAAAAATGAAAGTTGTTCTTTAGTTTTACACGGGCTTTGAGTTCAAACCCAGAGGCTCCCTCCCTTCAAAGCCACCTCAGCCCTGCAGAGAGCAGGGAGCTGCCTCTGCCCGTGGTGTCACTGGGCTGTGAACGCCTGGGGACTCTCTCTAAAGCTCTAATGAAGGCAAAGCCAACATTCTGTGCTCATTATCTGATTATTTTTGCACTTACAGATGACAGATCGACGGTTCTGCTCACTGATGCTGACTTTGGAGAGACGTCCAAGCAGAAGTCCCTGACTGTCACCCACACGGTCCATTACCAGTCGGTGTCACAAGCCACAGGGCCACTGGTGGATGTCTCTGATGCCCGGCCAGGAACAAGTAAGCACATCAGAAAATACTTTTTTTTTCTGGAGAGGAGAAAGCTATAACAAAATAAATACTCTGCCCCTGCGTTTGCGTCCTCATCCTTCTGTCTGAGAGTGAAGAGAAATCTGTTTAGGTCAGCAGAGGACATTTCTTCAACTGTTGCACTTGGTGATTCAATATGGAGGAAATTGCATATGCATCTGAAATGGAGGTGTAATTTGAAATAATTCATACCTGACTTTCATTAAACCAAATGCATGCTAGGTTTTAATTTCCAGAATTTATTGGGTAAATTACCTTAATGGCTTTTAGTGTCCAATATACTTTTTTTTTTCCTCTGTGATCAATCTTTATTGTATTTCAAAACCAACTCTCCTCCGTACCTCTCCATCAGGCAAAAAAAAAAGCAATTCTCATTATTACTTTTCTGAAAAAGTTATATTTCTGGCTTTAGTTATTATGGCAAATTACTTTTCCCAGATATATCCATGCCAAGTTATTCTTCTAGTGATTAAAATACTATCATAAATTAATATACTGATACAATCCATTCTTCTCATTCCTCCCATGAATATGTTCCATATCTATGTAAATGGGCCAAAAAAAAAAAAAATACTATCTTGAATGATTACTTATGAGTTAGAAATTTTACCTAAGTGTAGTTCATTGCAGTGTGCAATTTTTGAAAATTCTTGGATTATTTCTGTGCCCTGACCATTTCAGAATTTACTTGTTGAGTTTGGTGAACATAAATGCTGAAAGCTCAGTTACTAGAACACAGATTATTTGAAAAATCCATTCCCACTCTAGTCTTTACAAATAATAAGTGCTCTAGCCCTGGCCCTGGTGCTTTTTTTGCTCTTTCAGCTTTTTCAGGTCATCCCTCGAGGCCTAGATTTTCTGATGAGGAGAGAGGCATCACCCCAAAACCTCATGCCTGTGTCATACCACAGAGCTTTCTAGCACTTTGCTTATAATGCCTTTTTGTGTGCAGTTCTGTGCTTCATTCCTCTGCAGCCAGGGAGAGAATTCCTTCAAATTAAATGTGGATTTAACTCATGTGTAAGAATACGATCTGTGCCCAGCCCTGCTGTGGAAATAAAAATCCACCATCACTTTTATTAAGCAGCACAGATCTGAAAGCAGCAGTGCACAGAGCTGGGTCAAAGACTTCCAGGTAATGTTCTCTGGATTTAAGACACTAATCCAGCTTTGCTGCAGGCTGGGTGATGGGATTTTGTCCAGAGCCACCTCTTCTGTTGTCAAGAGCAGAGCAGAGCCCACCAGCTGGGTGGCTCAGAGGTTATGGACCCTCCTGTCTGAGCCCACTCACATTCACTGAGTGACAAATACTCCTTTACAGCATTTTTTGAGTTGTTCTCTTGTCCTTATTTATTTATTTATGAATGAGATGCTCTGTCAACCTTTGCCTTGCTGACCTCAGCTCTCTCCTGTTATGTTTGACAGCAGAGCTGGCATAACCAGGGCACCAGCTGTGTTCCCATCCCACTGCCAGCTCTGGAACTGCTGTGGCTGTGCTGAACAGCCCCTTGCAGAGGCACAGCACAACTGGAGCAGAGCTCCTGCTCAGCAGGATGAGGACTGAGCTCCTGTGTGCTGGCAGAGGCTCTCCCAACTCATTCCCATTGCTGGCAAGATCCTACCGAGTCCCAGGATCAAAGGTTGAGGTCCAGAGGGACATCTTGGCACTGGTTAGTCCTGCCCCTCTGCTTAAAGCAGGGTCAGCAAGGGCTGGGTGCTCAGGGACATCCACAGATGACAGCTGAATGTCCCCAAGGATGGGACTCCACCACCTGTGTGGGCAGCCTGTGTCCGTGCTCAGTCTCCCTCACATCAGAGTTTCCTGATATTCAGGGGGAAGCTCCCAAGTTTCTCCTTGTGGCCATTGCCCCTGCTCTTCTCACTGGGCACCACTGATGAAATCTTGGCTCTTGTCCTCTTGCCCTTCAGGTATTTCTGTAAATTGATGGCATCCCCCCAGTCCTTCTCTTCTCCAGACCAGGCAGCCCCAGCACTGTGCCAAGAGCTGTTCCCACCAGCTCTCTCCTTCTGTTCTCCATGTTTTCCCTGGAATGGGGCTCGCTCCTGGCCACACCACAGCCACGTGCCACATTCCCAAGTGGTGGTTTGTGCCCCACCGAGCACGGATTTGGATGTTGTCCACGTGAGGCAGCTCTGTGCTGCACTACCAGGAGGATCAGTTATCAGTGGCACCACGCTCTGATTTTTCCACTGCTGTAGGGAAAAAAAGGAGAAGGATCAGACCATTATTTGTAAATAAATGCCTTGTTTCTTTGAAGAAACAGAATATGAATTCTCACTGGGAATGCTTCGGCAAAAGCAGTGCTCAGAGTCGTTATCTGGGTATTGCCTTTTCTTTCAATTTCTTCTGCTAATGTCTCTTACCTCAAAGACTGACAACTTCACCATTTGAATGTCAAAGAACATTTTGAATAGATTTGAATTTTTCATTTCTAATACCCTTTCTGTTGTTAGTGATATCCTTTCAGAAGCTTCGAAGAGAAATCCTTCAGTGCTGATGCAGTCACTCTCTGTTTGCCACATAATGATTTTTTCTCTTGCACTTGCTTTGTTAGACCCACTTTTAGGGCAGAACTCTTTATTAAGAAGTCCAAGGAGGTCAATTTCGGCACATAGTTTGCTTTTACAAAGTTGGTCACTATATTATCGCTAAGTTAATTCAAGAAGTAGAACATTGCTGACCTTAACCCAGTAGCAGATGATTTTTGACACTTACAAAATTGTATTAATTTACTAATTGTTTCAAAGCAGTCAAATCTTTATGAGCCTGTCCCTGCTGAAACTCTGATGGCACTATTACAGCTTATGTTTTATGTCTTGGCCATGTGTTAAAATTGGGAATCTGTAGCTGATCGATATTGTAATATAGTAACAGTATGTGCAGAATAGGGAATTATAGCCCCGCATTTCTGAGCACATCTATTTGAAACCTGAGAGCAGATGCCTGGTGCAGGGTGTTTCTGAGGACACATCTGTGCTGATAATTTACCTTGCCCTTCACCTGAGGTGTGGTGTGAAATCCCTGACCAAATCAACTTGCCTCGTGCTCTTTCAGTTCTCAGAGCGGTTTTGGTACTGGAGAACTGGTTGTCTTGGAGTAAAGGGATAATGAATGTGTCACTGGAAGACTGATGGGGCCTTCAGCTCTTCAATTCCACCCTTGATAAAATGTAGAGTTTCATTAGGAAGAGAGTAGTTCTAGAAAAGCATCAGCAGTTTGGTAATGATCAGCATTAACACTGTTCATTTTCTTTCCCCAAAAAGAATGTCTTGAGTTTGGGTTTTTTAACCAAGATGATTTCAGTGGCCATCCCCTTCTGGAAGGGGGAAGTGAAGGGCCAGGCACTGATGTCTCTGGTGACCCGAGGAAATGGCTGGATCTGTGTCAGGGAAGGGTTAGGCTGGGTATGAGGAAAAGGTTCTTCACCCAGAGGTGGCTGGATAAATGGTCGTGACCCCAGGGAACTCCAGAACTCCAGAACGTGCCAGAACTCCAGGAGTGTTTGTACAACACTCTCAGGGATGCACAGGGTGGGATTGTTGGGGTGTCTGTGCAGGGCCAGGGGTTGGGCTGAATGATCCCTGTGGGTCCCTTCCAGCTCAGGACATTGCAGGACTCTGTGATTCTGACAGGGCTGGTTTCCTTCCCAACCCCTCTCTGCAATCCCTCACAGATCCCACCACGAGGAGGAGTGCCAAAACCGGACCCACAGCGCGCAACCGCTACGCCAGCCAGTGGACCCTCAACAGACCCCACCCCACCATATCAGCTCACACCCTCACCACAGACTGGAGGCTCCCCACCCCCAGGCCAGCAGGCTCAGTGGACAAGGAAAGCGACAGCTACAGCGTCAGCCCCTCGCAGGACACAGGTACGGACAGGGCTCCCTGCAGGGAAAACGGGACAGCAGCAGCTGCAGGAACCTTCCCGGTCCTGGCTGGGCCTTGTTTGGAGCTCAGGTGTCATTATTCTTCCCTTGCCAGGGTGTTTTTTCTGTAGGTTATTTATGAGGGGTGCCACAAATGCTTGTAGCAATAATGGTAACAAATGCTCTGCCGCTGGTTCCTCGTTCCACACACATCCTTTGAAAGACGTCCTTCCTTTAAAAGACAAGGTGGTAAATTTTCCTGTAGCTCCCTTAATCAAAAAGGAGAATTTGACTAGGAATGGATAGTATTAGTAACCAGAATATCCCTGAGTCATATATGGAATGGTTTTAGGATCTGAACAACCTTCAGGTTAGTATTTTTATTTTCCCGTTCATGTAGTATGTTCATTCTCAGTGAGGAAAAAAAAAAAAAGAGGGAAAACTCTGGAATTAGAGTCCAAGTAAAAATGCATTCATAGCACTGAATCCTGCAGCAGCTGGCCAGGATTTTCCTGAGAAACAGCATGGGGTGTATTCCTCTAGATGAGAAGTGGGGAGACACTGCATACATATTCTGCCTGCAGTCCTCATCTCTTCTTGATGCCTTCACATCATAAATGCAACTGTAACTGGAAAAAAGAGCTTTCTCCACTGTCCTACACAGAAACAGCAACAAAACAGGCAAATAAATGAGTAAATTATTAAGCAGAAGAACAGTCAGGAAGGAAATCTAGTAAAGATTAAATAAGAAAGGTAAACTATTTCTCACAGGGAATCTGACCAAAGTGAACTCAGGCTTGCTCTGGCTTCCTCAGAAGGAATTGCCTACTGCCTGTCCTGATTTTAGGAGAAGGGTGTTCATCACGTGTGAGAGCTACAAAGCAGTGGAGGTGACCGGCCTTTCACCATCCATGAAAACCAGTATGACTGGTTTTGTTCTCTGTATAGAACAAGTGTCTGACTTCACTCAGATTTAGTAATTTACAGCCTGGAGTTCTCACTGTTTCATAATTCACCCTCTTAAACCTGTAGACCCCGATGCTGTCTCCACAGGGTAATGGCAGTTAATAGATACCTGCAGCCACCTGACAACCTTCAGGTAGAATTATCATAATTTTTTTAAGATTAACTCTAATAGATATACAGACACACATTTAAATAGCAAATCTCCTCTCAGAAACCCTTTCTGTAGACATTCCAGATTTCAGGTGCATTTGGATGTGTTCCAACCTGTTGTCACCCAAGGATGCTTTCCACTGTGTGTGGCAAAGGGCAGAAATTAAATTTACTGTGTGGTTCAGTAGACAAACTAAGTACAATTATGTAAACACACTTCATAACTGATATTTTAACAAGCCTACTTTTCTACTCTGTGTCTACCTTTGAGCTCATGGTGATTTATGTAAGGGATAGCAAGCTTTAGATCATGCTCAAGAGAGGTTTTCTTGTGCCAAATAGCAGCTCTATTACACCACTAGGTTTCTGGGAAAAGAGTAGAGTCCATTTAATTTAAGTGCTTCAGAAGTTTAAAACTTTCAAATAAACATATGTAGCCAAATTATGTGTTCAAGAATCAATTGAGCTAATGTGCACATTTGATCACTTCTCCAATCTGGAGTTCAGATTTCTGGAGCTGGTTGATGCAGTTGATATTTGGCAGAATTTAGCACTTATCAAAACAATTCCAGGCTTACAAAGCAGCAGCTTTTGAGCTTAGGAGAAATGCCTGGCAGCAGTTCATAGCTGTGACCGAGTTCAAATGTTCTAACTAGAGGCCCTCAGAAATTTCCTGAACAATCTATATTCATGAAGTTAAAGAAGTTTCATAAAGTTCACCCTGGGCTTGGATAAACTTTCATCAAATCTAAAGGAGGTGTTCAAGCAGATTGGCCCGGGAATATTCTCTCTCTTGGCATGGGATATGGGAAGCTGCAGGTCCTGAGCTTCATGGACTGAGTTGTGACCTTTGCACGACCATGATATTCACACGCACTGCTCTATGGCACTGGTCAACTGCTGCCTCCTGGGAGTTTCCAGTTGATCAGAAATTTGGAAAGACACCACTGTGGTCTGATTTACAAATCGAATGTGAAAAAGAGAATGATGTTTCCTGTGGGTGGAAAGGAAAGAAAAAAAAAAAAAAGAAGAAAAATCAAAAGAAACCCTGTTAAGTTCTGGTCAGCTCCAAATCTCAAGTTACAGCATATTGCAGAAGTACTTGTCATTTTAAATAATGGATGGCCGTATTTACAAGTGGCAGGAGTACTGTTCTTTGTGCACAATGAAAACTGATGCAGGGGTGCAGGCACGCAATAAAAAAGATAAAGATTTGCAATAACGACACACTTGCCTCTGGCTGCTACAGGAGGTCCATTTTTATGAATTAGCTATTACACTGTGCCTGTTTATTGAACATCACCAACAATGTCTGCAATTGCACAGGTCTTGTGATGAAACACAACTTCTGCCCAAGGAAATTTTAAAAGTCCTCTGCTCTTCCATCCCACTCGAGTAGAAACACTGTGGGTGCAACAACCCAGCAATTCCATCCCTGCAGAAATGAGCCCTGCATTTCCAGAGTGCTTTTAAATGTATCAGTAGCCATTTCCATCTTCAGCAACAGTGTTGTTTAAGGAATATTGATATTCTCAGAAACTCATCAGCAGAAAAGAACAGCTTGTAGGTCGTAGTAACCTTTGTGTCAACTATGAATTCCCCCATTAGCCTCAGCAGCACTGAATAAAGGCACCTGAATGACTGCGGGCTGTAGTTGCCAAATATTGTTTTCTTAAGACCTTTGTTCCAAATGAAATGAGTTAGTGTTTTACCTGGTGTCTAGAGAGACAGTATCTGAGAGCTACTGCCTTTCTATTTGACCCTTCTTCTCAGGACTTTCCAAAAAAAAAAAAAAATATATATATATATGTATGATGGAAACAGGACAAAAAGACTGTCCTTTCTCCCCTGTGCATAACCCCAGTGAAATATTTCTGAGGTGCATTGAAAAGTTAATGTTAAGAAGATGTTTCTTATTTTGCTAATTCTGGTTTGGGGGTTTGAAACCTTTGAAGGCATTTAAGATTTAGAGAAATGGTTTTTTTATTCAAGAAGTAGTATTTTTCATGTAGTAAAGGTTCTTTTTTATAAAATAATTTATTAAATGAATTTAATGCTAAGGCACCTAATGCTGCTCACAGGATAAGACTTCACTTTAGATTATCAGGAACTGTTGAGTTCCTGACTAAACTAACACTTGTGCAGGCATTTACAGCGAAGCAGATTCATTTAAACCACCTTGAAAATTTCAAGGGCTCTCTGCTTTACTCTGAAATACTATGCTCGTGGCTTTCCTCCCGAAAAGGACTGTGCTGACGTTTTCTCTCTCCCCTTGTTCACATTCCCGTGGCTTAGATCGAGCGAGGAGCAGCATGGTCTCCACAGAAAGTGCCTCCTCCACGTACGAAGAGCTGGCGAGGGCCTACGAGCACGCCAAGATGGAAGAGCAGCTGAGGCACGCCAAGTTCACCATCACGGAATGCTTCATATCAGACACCTCCTCGGAGCAGCTCACGGCAGGGACCAACGACTACACGGACAGCCTCACCTCGAGCACGCCGTCCGAGTCGGGCATCTGCAGGTTCACCGCGTCCCCGCCCAAGCCTCAGGACGGAGGGCGGGTGACGAACATGGCAGTTCCCAAGGCACACCGGCCAGGTGAGGCGGCAGGGGGAATGTTTTGGTCACTGGTGGGAGGATTTCACCCCACACACCCAGGCTGGGAAGCAGGACAGGGGAGATGGCAGTATCTCCTGGAACTGCTCACAGAGATAATTGGGGTTTGTTCCAGCGAATGGAACGTCTGAGGATATTCTCCCACGTACAGAAAACATGGGAATTTAGGAGCTGAAAGAGGCTGGCTGAGCCATCAAATCCACTCCTCACATTTGCAGCCATCAGGCAATTGACCCTTCTGGGATAAATAAGACCATATGCGGCTTCATCTGCCCATCTCCAGCTCCAACCAGCCTCTCATAAAACGTGTCTCACTGCGGTGCTTCGCGCTTGGGAACGAAAGTTCGCTCTCATTAACTGCTCATAAAGACAGATTGCAGGAGATGTGCTTGTCCCTTCTGCCTTGTGGCTTGTCAGGCACAGAACAACGCTTTGGTGATGTCCTGGAGCTGTTACACTCTCTCTTTGACATCAACTTAATACCAAACTTGGAATATCTAAATCAGGGGGGGATTAAAAAAAGGAGAAAATTAAGACTCCAGCTCCTTGCTGACTTGAAGGTACTTGGGGAACATCCACCTCTTAGGCTCAATCAAATTTCCAGATCACAAAGATGCTGTTTCTACTGATATCCAACAGCACAGGCAGGTTATTTGTGGTACTCTGAGATCAAGCAGGTTATAAAATCTCAAAAGATTTGTCGGTCTTTGTTACAGGATACAGGATGTGGCACTGCAGAGGAGGATTCAAATGGGAAAAAGGCACAATTGTATTTGTTTGCTTTCTGAAAACGTGATTTCTTTTATTTTGGCTTATTTTATTTTATTTCATTTTATTTTATTTTAGTATGTACATTTGCCAGTGTGAGTGATGCTGTAAGTAAGAAAGTAATCAGTGGTGGTCATCTGTGTAAGAAAGAGTAATTAATAATCTATTTAGGGTCTTTTGCTTAATATTCACCATAACAAGCAGTGGTTGTGAGGACAGAGGAACAGAAGGTAGACAGTGGGATCGGGAAGAGTCATTCAAAAGCAGGAACACTGAAAAGAAAGCATCAAGGGTTTGGCTAGAGAAAGCTAAAAGAAAAATGTGGGAAGAAAAAGCCCAAGAGGAAGGTAGACAGTTAAAATACTCGAGGCAGGAAATTAGTGTGTCACACAGACAGATAAGGGGGAAAATAGGTAGGAAATAAAATAGTGGGAGAAATTTCTGATTTCTGTGTAGTCATGGGGTAGAACCATAAACCCAGGAGCTGTAGAAATAGATAAAGATAGAAATACTTTTCATTTCTAACTCCAAAGAAGTAAGATAAATATTTGTCCCTGCTCTGCTAAAGGGAAGCATCTGCATTCAGAGCTAAGTCAAAACTGAACTCTTTCCTTCCAAGTAGTCAACAGATATTTTTTATCATTTCTTTAACAAATATCTTCCTCTCTTTCCTTTCATGTTCCAAATACATTACTTATGCATATTTAGTATTTGGAAAAATTCTAATATATTCCATATAAAGCTGATTTTCTTGAGGGCAGATAGAACCAAAATTTGGTCCCTGTTGCTTGAGTAAAAATCTTCCAGGGCTGGAACAACCTTAGAGCCCCTCCAGTGATTTACAGACTTGTAGTCATGTTTAGCTCTGTTAGTTTTAAAGGCTTTATTTTTTTCCCCTCCTTTTCTTGATTAGCTTTAGCTTTCCTTTGCAGCGAGGAAATTAAATGTATTATAAAATTAATAATTAGCTTCATTACCTTGAAAACATAATTGAGTGTTCCAGTGGGGCAATTTGAATGCTGGCCCATAAATACTGAATAATGCGTTATTAAAGGTCACTTTATGAAGGGTTTTAAACAAAACATATGGATAGAAAGAACTTCCAGCAGTAGCAGACAGACCAATATTTTAATTTTCAAGTCATTGAGGAAACACTGGGCATCTTTCTTCTTTTGCCCACCACTTCAGAAATTTGCCAGAGGTAATTACTAATTCAAATACAATTAATCAAAGTCATTCTCCATTTAAGGACATGGAGAAGAAACGAAAAAAAATCAAGGTATTTAGTTTCAGTAGATGAGAACATTGGAGATAAATCACTGTGCTGCTTCAGCACACCTTTATTCTTCCTTGAAGTAAATCTTTTATTTCAAGAGAGCGTTTACCTGTTTTCATGGTGCTTTGCTTTTCTTCTCAGCCAGTTCAATCTTTCTGGGAAAATGTCACTTTCAATCGCTTCTGCCTCCTCCTTCCTAATTTCTGACCTCCCTTTTCAAACTGCTGCCTGTTGCAAATTACAGTTGCAGTAAAGGTTCAAGAGTTTGCAATGAATACTATTTGTTTTTCAAAACAATCCCCAACAATTATAAGACAGTCTGAAGAAAGACTTTTGGAAAGAGTTATTTTGATAAATGGGACATTTGGTAATTAATCCACCCGATGGCAAAGCTGCAACTTAACTCACAAAAGGTAACGATGGCGTTTGCTGGTGAATTCCCAGGGATGGAGATGAGGCTGAGAGGCTTCTTGGTTCCTGCACCCTCGTTTTTGTCCTTCTTGAAGTCAGGAGTGACATTTGCTATTTTCCAGTCTTCAGGCATTTCTCCCCAATCACCCTGATCAGTCAAAGACTATTGACAGTGGCCTCAATGGCATCTGCCAGTTCCCTCAGCACTTGGAGGCACATTCCATCACAGTCCATGGATTTACACATACCCTGTTTGCTTAAGCATTCCCTGACCTGATCCTTGTCCACCAGGGGTAAGTCTCTTGCTCCAGACTGTTCCACTGACCTCTTGGACCCGGGATTCCTGAAGGCTGGTCTGCCTAGTGAACACTGAGGCAGATAAGGCATTGAAGGTCTCAACCTTTTCCATGTCTTGTTGATGCCTTAGGTTTTAACTCTTATATTTTTCAAAATTCTGTGTTCCCAGTGTGTGACTCTGAGCTGCCTTGCAGCCTGGCAGCTGCTGCTCTCTCATGCTCACACAGACATAACAAAGCCTCTCCAGGCCTGCTCTGCAAGGACACCCAGCCCGTCCCAGGCCCAAAATGTGTAACCCAGCACCTTGAGAAGGGGGGCGAGCTGAGGGGCAGTTCCATCATTAGCTAAAGTTTAATTGGCCAATTTATGCTGATCTGCAAATGGACCAAACCTGTAACAGTGTGAAGAACTCGTGACTTGCAAGACAGTTCAGAGTTACACACTAGGAATACAGAATTTTGAACAAATACAAGAGTTAAAACCTAAGGCATCACTGTGTCACCAGGTTTCATCCAGCAGTGGGGCCACATTTTCCCTGGCCTTCCTGTTGTCACCTACATTTACAGAAGACTTTCCTGTTGTCTTTGACATCCCTGGCCAGATTCAGCTTCAGCTGGGCTTTGGTTTTACAGCTCCCCAAGCAGATTTTTGGAAAAAGATAAGATTAGAACAGGTTGCCCAGAGCAGCTGTGGCTGCCCCTGGATCCCTGGCAGTGCCCAAGGCCAGGTTGGACATTGGGGCTTGGAGCAGCCTGGGACAGTGGGAGGTGTCCCTGCCCAAGGCAGAGGTGGCACTGGATGATCTTTAAGGTCTCTTCCAACCCAAACCATCCTGATGTTCTGTGATTATTTGTAGTTCACGCTTCATCACTAACAACCACACCATTATTTTCCCTTTTGTAGTATCACATTACAAACCACCGAGTCGACTGGAATTGCTGCTTAACAACAGCCAAAAGTTCACAGCTTCCAAAAAGTGAAGGGTTGGATGCAGGCCTGCACATGAGGTTTTGGGGACTGGACAGAGCTGTCAGGCCTAACGTGCCCAGGCCTTGAAGGTGACGACCCACTGTAGATGGTGACATTTTTCATGAAGCCATCAGAATAATTGTGTGTCCCAGGAGGCACCTTAAAAGAGAAAACTGAAGCAGTAAAAACAGCACAGCAGGATTTTAAAGCTGTGGGATAAATCACATCCTTTACAAAAGTGGGTCTTCCTAACTTCTGTGCAGTGTTAAAATGCTTCATGCTGTAAAAATGATGGCAACACATTGTTTTCATTGCATCTTTCTCAGCATCAAAGCTCCCAGAAGTTTGGGATTGAGATTTTTGTTCTCCTCCCCACAGCTGTCATTAACTGCAAGTTTGGTAAGCAAGATCAGCTCCTCAAGGAATCATTTAAGCAGAGCAAAACTGAGGCAATTTTTTCATATAAATATTCATAAATTTCAACCGTTGTAACCCCAAGTTTACCTGTGAGGTTGACAAATGAGTCAGTCCCTCATCCTCCAAAAAAGGGACATAAATTGGAAAGAAATGCACTCTCTTCCTACCTCCCACTGTGCCATCAAAGAGTATGTAATGTAGAAAAATGGAAGATAATTGTAGAGGTTCAAAGAGTTTTATAATAATGTTCTTTTTTTCCATTTTAAGAATAATAATCACAAATTGAGTTATCATAACAATTATTCTTCACCGCAATAAACATTGCTGCAGCAGTTTATTAAAAATAGATTCCAGTTATTATAATTTTAAATCTCAGTAATAGCCTCAGCCAAGAAGCCTGTTGGGTTTTTTCTTCTCTTTACTCCTAAATTATTGTGCTGGAGAAGAGAACTGCTATTAACTGGGAAATATTTTGATAATCTTTGCATCCCAAGTGCTATTTATGTCTGGGGTTTTTTTGTGGACAGACCACTTACTTGCATCCCCTGGCAATGGAGGTCATGCTTGGAAGAAATAATATGTGACTAGGGCTTGAATGGGAAATATCTAGAAAATTTTAATTTCTTGCAATTTGCAGAAACCTCCTTTCCACAGGAGTGCTGAAAAACTCAGACCCCCAATTATATTTTTCTCTTTTGCTAACCAGCAGTAAAAAGAACCTTTGCTAATATAGGACATTGTCCTTAAGGGTTAGTTTGACTTGGATCAGGAATTTCTCTACCTGATGTCACAAAACAAGTTCAAGGTCATTTTTGAGCATCCCACCTCCTCAAAAGTGGGGAGAGATCACATGAATATAAAACCCTTGAAGGACTAAAGCATCTTAAACATGATTCCAGAGAAGAAATGACACTTAGGGGGTGTATCAGACTAGGAGAAATCCATTTAAAGCATCACAAGATTTTATATCCCAGAACTTCCTCCAACTTCCAGCTGGTGAAAGGAACCAGTTTGGAAAGAAACTTACTCGTGAGTGGGGAGAAATGGCATTTTTGAGGAGGCAGACTCTGAGAAAAAGATTTCCCAGGGACTGATTTCACTGAGCCACGATGATGTCAAGAGCACCCAAGTGCATTCCTGGGTCCTTACAGCTGCACAAAGCAGGAGCCCCCCTTCTCCAAGCCCCTGCTCCCCTGGAAGCACTTTCCTCCTGCTGTCCTTGTGTTCTTGGTTGGAGGGCAAGGGCAGAGCTCCATCCTCTCCATCTTCCAGCCCTTCTCCTTGGCCCCCATGTCCCAGAGGAGATTTGGCCAGCTGACACTGCCTTTTAACAGCAGCCCAAGGCCAGGCCAGGCCTGCTCTCAGCCAAGCCCTCACCATCCAAATTTGGACACTTTTTGGGTTTTTACAGCTGGGCACCTCAGTCCAGCAGCCCAAGTCTAGCCCTTAAGCCTCTTGGATATTAACTAGGAAAAAATACTGATTTAACCTCTCCAGCTTTGCTGGATGATCAGGTTCTCTCAGTATTTCAGATGCCTTAATTAGCATTCTTGACCCAATTTAGAAGTTTCTCGCTGCTTTGACTAATCCTGATGATTGAACAGCAAAGCCTTAACGTGTAGACGAGCCTTGAGCTACAGAATACAAGTACTTCATTAAATGATTTACAAGGTCCCTTAAATGCAGTCTGGATATCACCTGCAGTGCCTAAATGTTGTTTTAAACACCCAGGTCTAGAAACAAATCTTCTTTTTCAGAATTCAGTCACTGCAGCTAAAAATAAGCTGCTTGGCACAATGAGAAAAATAAGAGCCACGCAGCAGTAGAAGGCACAGTATTTTTCCAGTGGCAGCCCCGTAACCCGAGATGTGAACTCTTTCCCACTGCCCTGTGAGTTCAAGGGTGAAGGAGCTGTTTCCCTCTGACACAGTGACTGGAGTCTATTTAGGGACTGGGTTTCTGTTGGAAAGCTGCTGACAGAGCTCCACAGGCCGTGGCCGTGACTGAATCCGATACAAACTCGGCCACTGGGGATTCAGCAAAGGCTGGGACTCTTGACAGCTCACCTTTAGCCTCCTTTTCCCATGCCTATTATATTATCCTTCACTGACTGAAAATGGAGAATAATTCCATTAATTCCATAGTTTCCAGATCCAAAACTGAATTTCTTGAAGATACAGAGGAATCTATGTGTCTTTTTGTTGTTGTTGTTGAGAAATCCCACAGCAAAATACACAAAGGCTGAGACATGGGGTGTTTTCTCTCTTGGTTTTATATTTTCACTGCCTGGTTTCAAATACAATATAATTTACATTAAAAAATATGAATATGTATACACACATTGTAGATAATGTGTGTACAGAACAAAGAAATCACCGTCCTGACTCCACAGTGGGAGACCAAGATCCAGTTTTGAGAGAAGTACATAAGGAGATAACCAAAACAAGCAGGTGGAAAAACAGAAGGACAGGCACAGAGTAGGGGAAAAAACCTTCTTGCCTACATTTTTTACTGTAGTAAATACTCTTAACGTGACTGTTAACTTGTGTATAAACTCACGCTTATGTGATGCATCCTGAAATTACCCCCCTAGATGAGCATCTCTAATGGTTCCATATTAAATCCTTCTGTGCCTGGAACACCTTCTTTTTATTTTCTGCTGCACTGTTGGAAAAGCAGGAGCGTGTCACAAAGAGACAGACTGTGCCATTTGCTGCTTATCCTAGAAATGGCACATCAGTGATGAGAGGAAATTGCCTTTATCTTGTCTCAGGTTTTACTTCTGTGGAGTATCAGGAGCTTTTTCTTCTTCAGCTGAGAAAAGCTGAATGTTCTGCAGGGATGAAAACCATTTAATTTTGCATTTAATTTGACGTGACTACATACTTGACATCATTGGCTTTCATTTTTACTCTGGTGGATTTACAGGCAGGAAGCTGCACACTGCAAGGTTTTTAACCTTGCCAGTACAATAAAAATGAACTTAAACAGGTTCAGATCAGAAGATGAAATATCCTGAGATCAGAAAGGAAAACGATATCGGTGTGAATCTTGAGTTTAAATAGGGCAGTGTTCAGTGACAAGGTTTCTGTGCAATTGTGATGTGAAAGTTCCATTTTAGGCACTATAGAAGACACCTGCAAGCTAAATTCAAGTCACTGATGGCACTGGAGCAGGTTTTCCAGAGAAGCAGTGGCTGCCTCATCTCTGGAAGTGTTCAGGGCCAGGTTGGAAGTCTGGTCTAGTGCAAGGATTTGAAACGAAATGATCTTTAACATCCAACTCAAACCCTTCCGTGAGTCTATGATTAGAGTAATCAAAATTATTTTTACAGTTTTCACCTACGAACCAGTGATACTGGTGTTAGGAAGACATTTTTTAACTGGAGGAGAGAAACAAGTGGTACCAATTCCTCAAAGACTCTGTGAGGAGTGTGTAGCAGCACAATTACCTTTTCCTGTTGCTTCCTAATTTATTCTTGATTTTGATTTGAAAATTAACACTGATTTTGGAAAAATTCAATATCCCACACTGTGCTGGTTCAGGATACTCTTGGGGTTTTTTTTCTATTTCTTCTATACTAAAATTCGCATGTTGAGAAAACCGCCTCCCTCCCCCCAAGAACACCCATTTCCTATCTTTTGATTAGAAACACGATCTTTCTTATTAAAAGTGAGGTTTTTTAAAATTTTAATTTAATTTTGGTTTTCTAAAGTGGATTATTTTCTTTGTGGTCTGTGTATATATATATATATATATATATACACAAAAGCTGCAGCTATTAAAGTAGACTACCCATGTTTTCTGTAGCTTTAGACATTTGATTCAGCTGTAGTGACTGAAGAGTTTCATGCCTAAAGCAAGGATTACATTTATCAGTAAATTTTCAGCTACTTTCATGCTCTTACCATCATAACTTCAATATCAAATTGTTAAAACCACCAGCAAAAGTTCCAAATCAAACCGAACACGCTGCGTCCACTTCAATTAACACAACAGATATTTTACAGCAGTTCTGTTGTGTCCCCAACTTGAACCTCACTCCTACAAAAACTAGATATTTAATTTTGAAAATGCTGAATAATTTCACCTTCACAGTGCTGAGGCACAGTGAGTGTGATTTTTGCTGTCAGCCAGCCCGAGGTAACGAGCAGCAGTGCTTTCCACACAGACAAGAACAGATCCAGCCTTGCTGTAAGGTCCTTGCAGACATTTACAGCCATTCCTGATTTAACTGACTCCAGGCTCTGTTATTTCCCCCTTGCCAAGAGGACCTGAGTGCAATCTGAGCTCTGCAGGAGAGCTGGCACTACGACACCTGAAAGTGGAAACCAAATCTTACCTGCAAGAAAGGTCATGCTTGTGCTCTTCTTGGAAATTAAAGCAGGAAATCATATCACCAGAGAAACAAACTTTTGTTTTAGCAGCCCTAATCTGACTGCAGTGATAGTCTGTGCCATCCAGGGAAGGGCTTTATGTGCTGGCCTTTAAAGCACAGCTCTGCAGATGTATTTCAGTATCGTGTCAGCACCCCTAATTTAAATGTGAGTGCTGTGAGAACCCCTGGTCCCAGGGGGTTAATTAACAAAAATGCAGTGATGCACCTCGTCTGCATCACTCAGGGGGTTCAGACTGATGGGCATGGGGAGCCTGGGTTACAGTAACTCACCCCTAGCTCAGCAGAGCAGCAGGGCAGTGCTGATATTGGCTTCCCTGCTGTAGCCTGACCTGCCCAGCTCTATTAGCAGCGTGTTTTGCTTTCCTGTTGCCGTGGCATGGTCAGGTTTATCCCTGAATTCACAGGAATGGCTCAGAGCCTGGAGAGGCCAACAGAGAGGCTCCTGCTGATTCCAGTGAACTCTGGATACTCCTCACCTCTCCAGCCTCTGTGCTGAATCCAGGCTCCCAGCATATCTCAGGAATAAACCTGTTTCCATGGAGTCACGATCAATTTAACCCCCAGCTGAAGTGATGCATAATTGAACAGTTTCTGTTCACTGCACCCAGGACCAGCAAATGAGTTTTAAAACTCCAGCCTTGCTAACCAGGGGCACCTCACCGAGGTTTCCAGCACGGTTTTCCAAGTTTTGCCAGCCACTGGGCAGGAGAGTGCTGGCTCAGAACAGCCTTAAAAATGCATGAAGCCGCTTGCGTGACAAGGCGCAGACGGACAGGGAGTGCTCCTGGGCTTACCTTTTCTATCACCTTTTCATTATTTATTGACAAATTTGCCAACTTCATTCCTGCAGTGGGTATTGATTTTCACGGTGAGGCCCCTTTTCCACGTTTTTATAACTCAGACACCCCTTGAAATCCAAGCAGGAGGGCATCAGTTGTGCAGGTGCAGCAGCTCTGTGAGGCTGGACATGCACATGGCATATCCATAGGGTCTAAATCTATCTGACCCCTGGAGTTAATCAATTTTTCCTTCCTTGCTCAGCTCAGCGTCAGAGAAGCCCTTAAAAACATATCAGTTCTCCTTAAAGTTACTTCTGGAAGGGACAAAGCATCTGGCAGGTCTTTTGAAAGCGCAGCACTCTATCAAAGACCCAAGTTCTGCTTAGAGAAATGCAAACCAAAAACGTGCTTCAATTCCTGTTCCATTAGATCTTCCAGGAAGAGGTAACAATGAGATAATCAAGGCTCCTGCCATCCTCTCAGGCAGCTGCACAATCTGTTATGTCAATGTAGTTCAGATGGATGATCTCAGTTCAGCTACGGCAGTCGTGCTTTTGCTTTAAGACATCTTGTTCAAAGGCTTTTTCTTGGAATCAGAAGGCTTAAATCTAAATAACAAAATGAATCACCTTTAAAAAAGAAAAGAAAAAAAAATGCACATTAGTTGAAATCCTCATTTTCAGTCACCTAAACCTAATCTCCTGTAAGTAGAAATCAATTTATAGTCTTGCTGAAATCAGTAGAATCGCTGATTTATAGCAGTAGCAAATTTGGCTCCTGCGCTGCAGATTTACTGATACCCTGGCGTTCCTTAAGAGATAACTCCAACCATTTTAGTCAACAGCAACTGTTGTTTTTATTTTGCTCTGTGAATCACAGCTGGTATTTTGAGTATTTTTACGAAAATGCCAGCTTTACCAGACTGCAGTGTGAAACATTTAACAAGGTGTTATAGATCTCCAAACCATCTATGAGGGTACGGTTTTTGTGAAGAAAGATGCCAGTTACAAAGTACAGCCCTGCAGAGGGGACAGGGAATTCTGATTTCTCCATTTAGAAATGGGAAAGTTGGCTATTTCTCTAACATTTTTCACCTGTTTAGGTGAAAAATATAAACAGCATAAGGGTAGGGTGTTTTGCTGCCTGCTGAAACACAGTGAGCAGCCCAGAGGATGCGCTGCTGTGGGTCAGAGAGCCAGGAAGGGCAGGTTGGCAGCTGAAATGCTGAAATCCAGACTCCTTGGCCTTGTCCAACACCCTGCATTCCGTCAGTGCAAAAGTACCCCCCAAATGCTGAGCACTTCAGTCATTTTTCTTGGGCATCTCAGCTGAGCTTGAAGCCACTCTGGAGAAGGGAAGGACATGTGCCTGCTCTCACAGCAGCTTTTTCACTAATGAGGGAGCTGTGCCCCGTCTCCTCCCTCCTTCCTTCCCCCTTCTGCTGCTTGGCTGCTCCTGAGAGTGTTATTGAAGTTCTCAGACCTTCTGCCGTTTATTCTGGATCACCTTAGAGAAATATTAAATCCCGTTTTTGTCTTGAAAAAGTGGCTCCAGAAGGAGCCTGTGAGCTCCTGGATGTGCTGATAATGGTGTGCTCCTGTCGATGGAGAGTGAGCTGAGGTTCTCATTTATTTGGCCAGTGAGAAATCTGCACATGGAAATTCCATCTCCGTTTCAATACTGGCCCTAGAGAGGGGAGCCCTGGCATTCAAAGCCACCCTTCAGAAATTTTCACTCTCCACTCGTGGCATTTTACTGCAAGGAAATAACAACTATCCAACGAATTGGGAAGGCAGTTCCACACTGAGCAGATCCCGGGACCAGTATCAACCGAGCAGGGAGGTGCAGGACTGACCCTCTTTACCACCCCCCTGCTTAGCTGAGCGGGACACAGCACCAAGGTAACCAAATAATTGGTTTTATTGCTCGTTAAGCGTGTTTATCCCTGGTGCTGCAGAGTGCAGTGAGCCCTGCAGGTGAGGGGCGGTTTCGGCGCAGTGCGGAACGCTCTGCGGGCTCGGCGCAGGGCACACGGACACGAGATGGACAGGGAGGGAGCACCAGCAGCTCTCCAGCACTGACAGCAGCAATTGTGAGAAATGTTACTGCTGCTATCAGGCTGGCTTCAGACCAAGCTGCTGCTGTCCAAGAAAGCTTTGCCTGCTAAGTTTTTAATGGTGTGTCAGTTCTGGATGTGACAAACGCCTCTGAGCATCACTTACTCTCTTTTTCTCAGCAGACCTCTCACCTTGTCCCTGCAAACCCTCCACTCTTTCCTCGTTTCTAATGCAAGTTTTCCCTTATAGGCACTCCTGAAAAACAGCCTGTGAGTAGCAGCAAAAGCATCACTGATTTATTTACTGTGCTAGTGAGCTGGAAAAACCCACTGAATTTTTTAATCAGCATAAACTTGAGCTTAGAACTACATCAGCATCTCTGTCTCCTTTGCTTCCTTTCAGAGGAAAACACAATATCCCATCAGTGCTTCCCCTTCCAAAGTCAGCACCGGCCAAGGGATGCCCAGCAGAGTGGGACTCCATCCACACAGCACTCGCACACCCCCAGCACTGCACAAGGTCATACTCTGCTCCCGAATCAACAAAATTACATCAGCACCTTCCCTGAGCTAACGGGGCTGTCTGGATTCAACCCTGGCATGGTTTCTGATCCCATGGAATCATCCCAGAGAGATCTCTGACAGCTTTTCTTTTGCCCACTCGCTCTTGAAGCAAGATGTGTGCATGCCCTATTGAAGCAGTCTTGTCCTTACCTTTGTTAAATGAAACACCCTGTCCTAGGCACCAGCACCACTTCTCAAAACTTTCTGAGATAATCTCTCAAATAGCACGGAATTTCCTCCACATGGCAACCAAAACTTGAAAACCCTCAGGCTGTCACCGTCACTGATGGTATCTCTGCTGGAGTGTTGTGAAGACAAATTGCTTTTGCTTTAGTGGAGGCTCTGATTCATGAGAAAATGCACAGAGCTCTCATGTAAAAACTTGGTAAGAGCATCTTTTTTGCAGTCTGTGATGATCCTTGTATTGAAAATAGCACAAATCCTTAGAATTTTTTTTCCTGGAGTAGATGAAAGCAAAAAAAAAAAAAAAAACCCATGCAAGCTCTCTGGCATTTGAAAGAGGAATGAGGTAAACCTTTTGGGAGAAAGGAGTGCTTCTCAGCTTGGTTTAGTTCTGCAGACGAGACAGCTATCTTGAATAAAATCCAAGAAAAATTCAGCAGTGATGTTTTTCCCTGCATGTAGCCTGTCAAATTCACCCCAACCCTTCCCACACCTGAAGCTGACCCCTGGAACACAGCTAAAAATGTCTGTTGTTTCTTTTGCAAAGTGTTTTATATCAGCCTAGTTGTACTGAAATACGGTAAATTATTTTTATTCAGTGCTGCATTAGCTCAGTTGCTTATGGTAAATGTCACAATAAGCGATTTTTAGCATTTGTTTACAAATATTTATTTGAACTAACATTTTCGTACGTGTACTATACTAAATAATTCATTAGAGGGTTGGCCATTAAGAAAAAAAAAAAGACTGAGATAGCTCTGGCTTAAATTGCAACATTCAGATTCGACTGGATGTTTATTGTTTCTGTACAAACTCAAGGCTCTTATACAGCAAATTCTCCTGTCTTAAAAACTGCAGAATCACTGAAAGGTCAGGGTGGGAAGGCACCTCTGAAGATCATCCAGTCCAAACCCCATTTTTAAAAATGCATCAGATAACTATAGTTTTAGAATGTCTTTTGTACTAATTAAGCCAAAATGCATGAATTATTAAACATGCTCATTTGCAGTGCTCATGCACTTGAAAGGTTTGCTTTCATTGCTAATAAGGCACAAACATAGCTGAAAAGAGGTAATTAGAGCATCAAAGGCAATGAACCATCCTGAAACTTCATAATGCTTTGCCCGAAAAAAACATCACTCAGCCGAATAGCGAGAAACCAGAAAAATGCCCACACTGTTGTGTCCAGAGGATAAGAACCAAAGTCTTCCCAAGCAACTCCAGAGATACAGCAGGAAGCTATTTTTCTGCTCAAAAATACCTTCAGAACCGACGTAGGAATGGCAAAGGTGAACCCCTGTGGTTATATTTCAAAGATTGTGTTTTCAAGTCAGAAACCCATTAGTTCTTCTAAATCAAAGACTTTTTTCTTCATCCTGTGAGACCGTTTCAACCCTAGCGCAGAGGAAAAAGTTCCATTCTCAAAATTTTTCTTTGCCAGTGATTTTAATAATGTGCCCTGTTTTGTAAGCAGTTGCAGGGAGAGATGCTCCTCGCAGATAAGAAGGAGCACCGGCACTTTTTATGCTGGGAAAATGTGTACACCACATCAAATAACGAGGGCTCTGCAGAAGCCGTGTCAGAGCTTGTGCTTTGAGTACCCAGCTTTGGAGAACAAGTTACACTCTGTGGTTTCTCATTACTGAAATCCTGCTGGAACTTTGCCCCCAGACATTTAGAAAATTGCAGTAAAACGACTGCATATTGTTTACACAGATTATTGACTATGCTTTCTTATGTAGATTTAAGGAGGGGGAAGAAAGGTCTTTTTTACATCGCCCAAAGCTCTTAAATACACTTGAGAAATGTCTAGACAGCAGCTTGAAAACCAGCCTCCATCTCTGTAAGGTTCAATGCTCATCTTTTTTATAGTCCACTCATACCCGTTGCTCTCAAGAAGCAGCAAATGTGGCGAGGCACAGGAGCAGCTCCGCGAGGTATCCGCGGGGAGCTGCCAATGAGCCACGCTCCAGCTGCTGCTCCGCACCGGCTCCTTCCTGGAAAGCCAACCAAAAAGCAGAAAATGCAGTAGAAAGAGGGAGTGGGTGTAAAAGGGCCTGGCTGGTGTTAGCAAAGCAGTGGCAGCCCCTCGCAGGCAGTGCTGGGGTGACAGCACCTTTGGGGAAAGGCCGGTCGTTGTGGGAGATGGAAACATGGAGTGGTTTGGGTTGGAAGGGTGGCAAAGATCATCCGGTTCCAACCCATCTGCCATGGGCAGGGATGCCTTCCACTATCCCAACCCCATCCAACCTGGCCTTGGACACTTCCAGGGCAAGCCACAGCTGCTCTGGGCACCCTGTGCCAGGGCCTCACCACCCTCACAGAGAACAATTCCTTCCTAATAGCCCATCTAACCCTACCCTCTTTTAGTTTAAAGCCATTATTCCTCATCCTATGCCCTTGTGAAAAGTCCCTCTCCAGCTCTCTTGGAGCCCCTTTAAACACTGGAAGTGGCTCTGAGGTCTCCCTGCATCCTTCTCCTCTCCAGGCTGAACAACCCCAGATCTCCCACCCTATCTCCACAGCAGAGGAGCTCCAGGGCTGGGTTCAACAGAAAATTTCTTCTATTCTGCTGGGGCTGAGGGACCCCTATGGAGCATGGGAGTGGGGGAAAAACCCCCCTTTCTGACTCCAGCAGTCTTTAAACATTTCTGGCGAGAGGGAAGTCATCACTTTGGCATTATAACTACTCACAAAGTTCTCACACCTGCTGTTGCCATCTCCGAGGTGCATTTTGCTGCCCATCTTTGCTGGAGCCCTGACGGTGAAACCCCACACCCAAGGCAGCCAAACCAAGCTCCTCAAAGCCTTCATTAGGGGCAGAGACAGGTATGGGGGGCATCACACCCGCTCCTACACTCCTGTCTCTCTCCCATGGGGAGGAGTGGGGTAGGAACAGGGCTCCTTCTCCAGGATAGGGCAGTGCTGTGCAAGGCACAGCCCCAGGGAGCAGTGACACAAGCCCTTCCCAACCTGGCTGTCTCCTCCCCGAACAGGGAATGCTCTTTGGAGCAAACCAACCCCACCACTCCATATTGGAAGGACTTGGGCTACAAGGGCCTGCAGAAGCAGAAGAACTGAGGTGACCAGGGGGTTGGGATGTGGGTGCCAAGGGGAACATGCAGGTGTTGGACAGCACAGATGTACCCACGGGCAGCTTGGCTGAATGGAAAAGTGCAGTGAGTTGGTGCCTCCCTGCTCCTGTGTCCGTGTCCTGATGTCCTTCACCCCAGCAGCAGCAACATTTCTGTCCCAGCTGAAACACGTCTGCCGTGCAGAATGTGCTTGGCATGAAAGGTACTGGAGGAGAATGGGGCAAACCATGAGTAAAACCAGTGAAAGTTAACACGACTCCTTTCTCAAGGGGCAATCAGTGTGATTATCACCACACACCTCCCGCTCTCCCCCCAACTCTGCGGCGTGTGTCAGCCTCATCTTGGGATACTCCCATCCTACTCCACGGGGGTAAAACACCACGTGCTGCCAGCCTGTGCTGGAGATGCATCCAGAATAAAACATATGGTGTCAGATTGTGCCTGAGGGATTTCCACAGGAATAAACACAGATTCTGGCCGAATGCAACTCCTCAGCGATTCTCTGTCTGTGACCTGGAATTATGGATAGAGCAGATGCTGCTGGTCTTTTAGGTAAGGCTTGCAGTGCCTTCACTTACGTGGGAAAGCAGAGGACCTGTTTTATTTTAGGTCACTGGACAGCTTTTAGCTGGGCTAGAAAAAGCAAAATTGTTTTCCATTGTTTTATTAAGAAGAACTGCTTTCCTGGTCTGTTGTTTATGCCACTGGCACAGGTCAGCCTTAATTTCTCCTGCTGTAAATAGCTCATGAAGAGCTACACAGGTGGTGTGGTGCCAAGATTCTCCTTTAAACATTCAAGATGCATCCCATCTGTAGATGAGATTCTGGGTTTGGTATCAACCATAAAAAAAAGAAGCTACATACCTGCAGAAAAAATACTGTTCTGAGTGCTCCTGTAACTGTGCTTTTTCTTTTCATACATAGGTGAGGTTACACCATCAAATATTTTTAGAAGGGAGTGCCATTATGTGCCTGATTGCCTCTCATTTCCTTGAAGGAACGTCATGAATGCCTAACAGGCCCAGGAATTGGGGGAAATAATGAATAAGAGGTTTTCTTGATAATACAGAACAGAAGGGAGGGTTGATGAAGAGCTCAGGTGCCAGTCCCGGTGCATTTTGTTACCATAAAACCAGAAGCATCTTGGTGGTCACAGGGGTAAAAAATTGTTAGTGAATTAAACACAGCGATGATGGTTGACAGTTAAATTTTGTTATATGAGGACAAGAATGTTTCTGTGTCATTCAGAAATCTCTTTAAGACTACAACCTTAACACAGCTGCATCCATTTTAAATAGTTTAGCCATTCTACTCAAGATCGGGGCTCATTAATTGGAGTTGTGAAGGTTTCCATTTAAAATGTAAAATAAAAATTGGAAATTTACTGAGCCTCCACATTTTCCAAGTTTTTGACAAAGGCAAACCAAGACCTTTTCTTTCAGGATTTTGAGGAAAAGCTCCTTATCTCTTCATTTTATCTCCTTCATGCCTTGAGTGTGTGTGAAGCACATCACACTCCTCACTGTGGTCATTCCATTGTGAAAAAAAATATTAACAGTGAATTCTTATGGATCTGCCCAAAAGGAGTTTGTTGCACGATTCTGTGAGGCCATAGCATGGTAAATGGCTGACGAATAATCTATCAATTATAAATTCTGATCACAGATCCTCCCCTTTGTTGGCCAAACCAGCTCGAGTCGCTCCCCGCGGGGTGAGCGCCACGCAAGGCGCGACCCGAACGAAAGACTCATTTCTCCCTTTTGCCTCCCCAGGTGATCTCATGCATTTGCCACCCTACCTTAGGATGGACTTTTTATTGAACCGTGGCGTGCAGGGCACGAGCAGAGACCTGGGTTTGGGGCAAGCCTGCTTGGAGCCACAGAAAAGCCGAACCTTGAAGCGTCCCACCGTGCTGGAGCCGATCCCCATGGAGACATCCTCCACGAGAGATGTCCAGTCATGGCAACCTGGTGCTGTGGCAACGTTACCTCAGCGAGAAGGAGCTGAGCTAGGACAGGCTCAAGCAAAAATGAGCAGCTCCCAAGAATCCCTGCTGGACTCCCGGGGCCACTTGAAAGGAAACAATCCCTACGCAAAATCTTACACCCTGGTATAACGAAAAGAGCATGGCTGGACAGTGGCTGTAAATATTTACACTGAAAAACAAAAACAGAAAAAAAAAATCCAATGAAAGCTACCTTTTTTTTATTGAATTCCAATATTTATAATTAAAGAAGAAGATTGCCAAAATATTTGACAAAAAAAAAATAATAATATGAACGACAGACAGTGCAAAGACTCTCTTGCTTTTTTTCTGTCTGAGTGTGAGCTTCATCTGACTGGACATCTGAATTTTTGGGTAAAAGAGTCCAGTTTTCTGATCTTCACAAGCGTTTGTGTTTTTACTGATTTTCTACGAAGTGCATGGAGACTTAACAAAAACATTTTAACTGGAAGTTCCATCAGACAAGATTTAAAAGGGAAAAAAAATCACAAAAAAAAAAGAAAATCACCCTCTTTGTGAATTGAACAGGAACATTGATTTGGAAAAACAAAAAGTCTTTTGTCATGTTTGCACTTTTTTTTTTTAAATTAGAAAATGGGTCCTTGATTGTTCTTTTTTTGTTGTTAATTAGGATGAGTGCTGTCAGTGGAGTGAGGAGATTGGTTTGGGTTTTTTTTTTTAATATTAATTTAATGAGACACTCTTTGCATTTTGTCTATGCGAAATAAAAGGGTCTTCTGCCTTTATTTGTGATGTCTGCTTCCATCACCTTTTGCTGTGGTTTTCCCTGAGCGTGATAATCATGTCAGTGCCATCCTCTGAGCAAAATCTTCTTGTGCCTTGGGAAAAAAAGAAAAGGAACTCAGGGGTCACGTTTTTGGAAAAAAAAATTGGGGTTCACTCACCTTTCTTTGCTGCCGTGGGGCAAAGAGGCAGAAGGGTGCAAGCCCTGAGTGCTCTGAGCCAAACCCACCCAGGACTCTCAGCATTTGGTCCATCTCACTCCAGGAGGCTTTGGTTCAGCTCCAGTTCAGCTTCAATAGGTTTTGGAGAAGAAATGCACTGACTTTATTTCCTCCTTGGGAATGGATCTTTAGTCCATGTGGGAGCAGCTCTTACGGAAATCCGTTGCTTACGTAAGGACTGGGGTGGGGGGGAAAAACACCCAACTTTTCCCATAATAGGAAAAAATGGGAGGAAAAAGTCAATCCAGGTCTTTCTCTAGAGGAAAAAAAAAAGCTTGTTAGGTGGGAGCTGTCAGCTCGTGTTACTTTGTTGCGTCTTCTGATTCCGTGAGAAGTGATATTGCTTGTTTTACGCAAAGCATAAATGACTGAACGCCACAGTCGGTGTTTTTAACACAGCAGCCCTGCAGCCGCCTTGCTGAGTGCCTCCTCGTGTGTGTCCTGGCCACATCTGACCGAGGGAACACGGAGCAGAGCATCCCAGATTAGTGCCAACACGCTGTTCAGCGCTGGCTGGAGGCACCAGCCGCGGTCTGACAGCAGCAGAGCTCGGAGTGCGCGGGCAGGGTGGGAGCTCCCCGCGATTTCCCCGGCTGCGGGCACTGCCAATGCAAACGTTTCTGCACGTGCTCAACTCAGATTGTGGCCAAATAGAAAAGTGCAGCAATGCGTGGTTGTTTGGTCACTGTTTTTAACGGGACTATGCTGTTGAAAGGGCACTAAGCGAGCAAAGTACTTTTAAGTGTCTTGAAATGAATCAGGTTGCACTTGCATCCTTAGCTTTGCCAAGCCCAAGGGCCAAAATTCTGCAGAATCCAGCAGAAGAGACCAAATGAAGACATCCTCAAGGTATGTACTTCTTCTAGACCTGCAGATTGCTGAGATGCCGCTCAGTTAAGGAATCATTTCCCATCCAGTTTGCATGTTTGACCAATGGGGTCATAAAACATTAGAAATTTCAAAAAAAGGACACCAAATAACCAAACCAAAACAAGCCCCAAAAACCCCCCCCAAAAAAACCAATGCCCAGTCTTTCACCCTCCAAACCAAAAATTTAAACTAAAACATTAAGAATTACTCATGATTTCCAAAGAGAATGAAGTAACTATTTGTTAGTACTGTGGTTTAATTGATATGGGGGTGTTTGGTCAAAGGTTGGGCTCGATGATCTTGGAGGTCTTTTCTGAGCTTAATGATTCCATAAAAAAAAAATTAAGCTATTAATTTGCTTTGGTTTGATGTGCTATTTCTTTTTACCATAGAGAAAAATGGTGTTAATAAGAACCTAATTAAAACATGCAGAAAGAAATTTCTTTTACTATTTCCCATTGAAAAAGCACAGAAAACAAAACTTTAATGGAAGATTTTGGGGCAATTCAATCCTTTTTTATTCCCTCAAAAGTCTTTCTGCTGTGCTCAGCTTGAGGTGGATGGGGCATTAGCACTGCATGCAGAAATAAAAATTGATTTACACAGTAGCATTCGGGACTTTTGGGTCTCCAAACACTTTCATATTCTATATTCAAAGCTTCCTCCTTGTCCTCTGAAAAAAGGTGAAAAGCTTTTGGACGAAACTGAGGTTTGATGCATTTGTTCCTGTGGCTTCCCTCAAGCACAGGGGCAGCGGGTCCTGTGGCCCCCATCAAAACTTCAGTGACAGGCAAGAATGAGCCAGCGATGGAGGGAGCAAAGAGACACATTTTAAACTCCTGGTGCCTGCCAGTAGTGGAAATATTCCAGCATCTCCCTACATCTGCATCTGGCTGATGATCTGGAAAAGTGTCAACCCTCCTTGACTTAATGAGACTTCCTCCTCATCTGTATTCAATGTGCCTGGTAATATCCATCCTCCTTATGAACTGAGGATGCCTTTGGGGGGCCCATATTCAAATAAATTCACTGCAAGCCTCCTGCTGGTTGAAATCAGAGTGGAACCGGGCTGCAGCTTCCCACAGGAGGCTGGGAGCTGCGGGGAGCCTGGCTCCGTGCCCCGCATCCCGACGGATCTCCAGTGCGTGCAGCTGTAAACATGAGCACGGTCCCCTTGGCTCGGGGCTTTATTGGCTTTTCATCTTCCCAGCAGCACTGGATAAACATGGAACAGGGGCTCTGAGGGACTGCCTGTTGTACTCCCATCTAGTCCAGGCAGAAGGAATCGTTCCTCAGATCAGCACTGCCGGGAGCAGCCGAGCCCCTGCTGGATGCACTGATCCGCAGGAGCAAGGGGACAGGAGAAGTGCTGATGTGTCTCTGCCAGCACCATTTTAAACGCTGGAGGAGAACCACCAGCATCCATGGATCCTGTATGCCTGCACCCTGGCATGTGATATGCTTAGAATCGTGGAGCCATTAAGGTGGGAAAACACCTCCAAGGTCCATGGAGTCCCAGCTGTGCCCGATGCCCACCTTGTCCCCAGCCCAGAGCACTGAGTGCCACCTCCAGCCCTTCCTGGGACACCTCCAGGGATGGGCACTCCAAACCTCCCTGGGCAGCCCCTGCCAAGGCCTGACCTCCCTTTCCATGAGGAAATTGCTCCTGGTGTCCAACCTGAGCCTCCCCTGGCCCAGCCTGAGGCCGTTCCCTCTCCTCCTGTCCCTGTTCCCTGGGAGCAGAGCCCGACCCCCCCGGCTGCCCCCTCCTGTCAGGGAGTTGTGCAGAGCCACAAGGTCCCCCCTGAGCCTCCTTTGCTCCAGGCTGAGCCCCTTTCCCAGCTCCCTCAGCCGCTCCTGGGGCTCCAGCCCCTTCCCAGCTCCGTTCCCTGCCCTGGACACGCTCCAGCCCCTCCAGGGCTCTCCTGCAGGACCCAGAACTGGGCACAGCCCTCGAGGGGCCTCTCAGTGCCCGGCACAGAGGGACAATCCCTGCCCTGCTCCTGCTGGGCACACAATTCCTGATCCAGGCCGGGTGCCAGGGGCCTCTTGCCCACCTGGGCACGCTGCTGAGCTCACCACTTCCCCCATTGCACCAAATGCCCACTTGCCAGATACTCACAGAAGTGAAAAAAGCAGTTGGCATCAGCATGAGATCTCCAAAGAAAAGCCCTGAAGGTATCGGAACATCAAGGTATCAGTGCGGGCACATCTTGCACAAAACTGTGACTCCATCTTGGTCCCGAGGGCGATAGGAGACTTTACTTCAAAAGATGAATTTAAGAGCTAAAATTCTTCGCTGTCTTCTACCTCCTAGAAATCAAACCTCCTGAGAGAGACTCACTCTTTTTCACGTTACACTTCTCCTCATACCCCAACCTCAGCTAACCCTTTAATGACTCACAGATAGCAATTAAGTCTCCCTTTTTGTCTCAAATGAGTTAGCAACTCCCTCACTCCTGCCTTCTCTAAGAACCCTTTTATCCTTTATTCCATTACTGTTTCATTTAAATTGTCTGCTTAACACAATTGCAGTTTAACTCAGTAGAGTTTTTCCCCTCTCCTTGTTTTCAGGTTGAAACTTGCTTTTCCTATCCGGAACCGAAGACATTTTGACTGTTTAAATGTTTATCTTTTGGTCATTTATTTTTCACCCAGGTGAGCTCCATGGCAGTGGTACCATAGCTGAGAAGAGTTAGGAGTTATGAGCAAGGTGAGGTATTATTACACCGAATAATGCAGTTGAAAAACAAACAAAACAACCTTGGGCTGCCATTTGGGAAAAAAAAGAGAGTCCAGAGGAGATTTTTGCAGAAGTTTTCCCACTTTTCCAGGTAGCTGGAGGGGTGATACCCATCCCTGGCTTGCAGGTGGGCAATAGATCTCTTCTTGAATCCTTTCATTCAGTGGTTAGGGGTAAAAGTCTCCAGACTCTGACACCCAACACACTTTGGCAGCACAGCCAGGTGTGTATGAAGAGGTTTTGCTTGGGTTTTTATTCTGGGAGGTGGTTTTTTTTTATTCTGAAGACATGAATGGCAAAAAGGTGGGATAAAGGGGCAGCTGGACAGGCAAACTCTGCCAGCACATCCTCCTGAGCAGGCTGAGAAACTCTCCCAGGGAAGGAAGCTTTATTTTAAAAGGAAGGAAAGGTAAAAAGAAGGAAAAAAACCATACAGCCTGTTCACAGTTTTAGTGCTAGTCAGGTTATTTTAGGTCACAGCAGTTGCTTAATGGGCTCTCTTGGTTGACTACGAAGCATTCCAGCAGGGAAAAGAGAGTGCTTTTCACCATTAATTTTCTCTGAGCTTGCCTGAGCCTCCCAAGGGAAAGCTGCCCTCCCTCCCCAGAATGAAAACGCCTTTGGAGGGAGTGCAGGAGCCCAGCACATGCTGCCCATGCTGCTGGGGGGTCGTGCAGAGCACCTCCCTGGGGAGGGGGTTGTACTTTCTGAGCCATTCCTCCTTTTTCCACAGTGAGTGTTGTGCTCATTTGTTTCGGGGTTTCAGGACAGAAGGTGCTAGAATGGACACAAAAAAAGCTCTATAAGTATTCTCAGGGTTGACAAGGGCCCTGCAAACTTCCCAGCAGGAATTCAGCCTGGGAAAGCTTGGCACAGGGGCTCCACACCCTGCAGCACTCTCCCTCCTGGATCTGCCCTATCAGGTGAAGGATTTTCACCTGATTTTCAGGCCAGATGGTGGGCAAGGGGATGAGGGAAAGGGATGAGCCTGAGACAGAGCTGACCAAACACAGCCATGGTGAGAGGGGCCAGATTTCCCTCCTGTTGGAGCAGCCATCTGAGCCCAAAACGCAGGCGTGTCTCTCTGCAAAGTGGCTGTCAGGGGGAAAGCTGCTGTAGGTATTTGTTCTGGTGCTGCTGGGCACAAACAGAGAATTTTTAGGCAGTGATTTTTAAAATTTTTTTAAATAATATAATAATAATTTTAAATAATAATAATAATAATTTAAATTATTTTTATATTAATGGGAAATATGTGCACATAAAAGACTTTGAAATCTCTGGGACTGATCCCTGCCCTTGCCCATGGGACAGTAATGCCAACACCAACCTCTCACAGCACCTAAACTGAAAAACTTGCTTTGAGATACGTTGGCAAAGTCACTGGTTTTACCTTGGAGCCGCCAAGTTTTCATCCTCTGAGCCTGTCAGAAAGCACAACCCACCCCCTCCAGAGCTCAAACCTTTGGACTCCTATTTAATTGGAAGTGAGAAAGATAGGTGTTTCATAAAAGGATAGCACATAATGGTGAGAGAAATCCACAACACAATGGCAAGAAAAGGTGCAAAATCTGAAGAAACGCTGTCATTAAGGCACCTTGTCATCACAGCAGTAATATGGTTTTGGAATATTGCACAAGCTCAGTCAAGCTACACCTTGGCACCTTTTCTTTGCACCTGGAGTTTTTCCTGCAGGCTTTCTTTAGGGGCTCCAGCCTCAGTGGGATAGCAAAACCACTTGATTCAGCAGCTGGATAGAGAAAGCAGCTGTTTCAGGGCTGTCTGTAGTGCAGTGGGTGTTCTGGATGGTGTGGGGAGGGAAGGGAGCACTGCAGCAGGGGCTCGGAAATAACGAGCACATATTGAAACGTGTATTGCCATAAATTCCCTTGCCTGTGGTTGATCCTGCAGATTTCCCTGAAGAAAACACGCTGGGTTCACAAACAGCTTGACAATCATCTCTCTTCCCACACCCTTCCAGGTCTTGTCCTTTCTCCCCATGCCCTCCTGCCCTCAGTTTTCAGAGGGTTGAAGGAACTCAGTGCAGCTGCCTCTGGATCCTCGGGAGCATCTTCTTCCCCTCATCTCTGCTGGCATCTCCAGCATCTCCCAGTCCCTCTCACACCCCAGGCTGAGCTCTTGCACCCCCGGTGCCCCTTCCCCCGGTGCCCATCACCCTGCTTCTGTAAAACCAGAAAAGCAGGGCCAGGGGCTCCCCTGTGTCCAGGACAAGTCTCAGTGCAGACCACTCCCAAATATCCTGGAGGCTGAAGCATGGACAGCTCACCTCTGATGGATAAGGGGCAGTCCAGAGGCTGGAAATCAAGCAGGCACCCTGCCTGCAGCGCCTGCCTTGCCCAGAGCTGCAGCTCCCAGCCCTCCTGAGGAAAGCACTCCTGTTTTACTGGAGAGGATAAATAGCCTGGCAATATTAAAGACCTCACCTCTGTTCCCAGGTGGGGACAGGTCTGCTGGAGCCTTTGCACACCAGAGTGTCCTCACTGTCACCTCTGGTCTGCCTGGCGAGCCAGAGATGTGCAGGAAAAGTGGGAGCTCACTGGGACTCTGGTGGATTTAAATAAAACTATACCAAAAACACGAGGCAGGGACACTCCTGCTCATGAAGAGAAGCATTAGAGAGCTGCAAGGCTCTGCTCTGTAGCAGATTCTTCACCTCTGTGTAATTGCTCCAGCATTAGTAATAGTAAAATTATATGCTTCCATAAGGAAATTTAGATTAAATGTAACCTAAATCAATTTAAACTTTAAAACACTGAGCTCGTCCCACTTGTTCTTCCTATACAACAAATTATATTTAAGCCCCAAGGTCAGCAGCAAAGGGAAAGCTTAATTAAAGTTGATAGCAGACTACATAACCACACCTGAACCTACATACAAATAGATGAAGAAGCACCAGGAGCCATTTATTTTATTCTGATATCCTTGCCTGGGCTCTAATAAGATTTTCCTTTTTAAAATGGCAACAGCTTCAGTTGCATTTCATCTTACACAGTACAGGAGGGAATGGATACCTTGGCAATCTGCTGTCCACCAACCACAAAAGCTCGTTCATTAGTGTCTGACACGTTGGGCCATAGCTCTTTGCACTTGTAATTAAAATATCACCTCTGAAGGTGAACCCTCTCCAGTATTTGTAAGCAGAATCACCTCAGGTGGAGGAGCCAACGTGCTCGGGAACACAGAATTGATGAGGTGCTGCTAAAAATAACTCTGCAGCTTTCCTGTCACTTCAAAGAGAGCCAAGACAACGCTCCAGAGAGAGGGTGAAGCTCGTTTCAGATTTTATTTCAGGAGCATTTGGGATTGAGCAGCTGGAAAAGAGTGGATGCTGCTCCCTGATTGTGCAGGGGCAGCTTGCAACACGCAGGGTGGGTTTGGGATTTAGGGTGGTCTCCCCTGGAGTCCAGCACGGCTGGATGTGGTTTTCAGAGCAAACAGGGGCAGTTTCTGCTCTGGGGAGGGGTGGGATTGCTGGTTATTGGTGCTCAGTGTGGCATTACAGAGCCAGGTGTCACCCACGCCGTGAGGGCTGCTCTGCGATTCCGGTGTGTGCACGTCCCCACAGCACTCGTGCCCTTGGCCAGGATTGTCTGAGAGTGACCATCACAGCCCTTTCACTGCCTGGCATGTGGGGGAAGGGAGCAGGGAAAGATGCTGAAACCACAGCACCAGCTCCTCCCAGCCACATCACTCTCCAGGGTTTCTCTCAGCCCTGTGGGGGGGGCACAGGCAAATCGGAATTTTTCTGGCCCACCCTTTAGCCAATGCTGCCCTATCCAGGAGACAGTGTCCCCTGGTTATTTTTATACATTTTTATTCTATTCTTTCCCCCTCACAGCAAAAACTTGAGCTCCTTAATCCATTCAGTGGAAGATCACAAGTCAGAGACTCGTAGAGACAAAAGCTCAGGGCAAGGTGAAGGCAGTAATTTACACTGAGTAGAACTAGAAGAGAAGGAAAAGAACTGGATGAAGTCTGAGTGCTAGAAAGTCTCTGCATCAAATCTTAAAGGTGTAGTAAGCCCACGATCTCCCCTCACAGCTGTGAACCACTTTTCAGGCCCACATGCACCCAGCAGGTCTCTGGGAGCTGCATTCAGGGCTGCCCCATCCCTCCCAGAGCAAACAGGAACCCCACAGCCATTTCCATAGGTGGCAAATGGGGATGGTCAGTGTCTGCCTCCTCAGGAACATGCAGAAAGCTTCATGGCAGAGCTGACAATGTCATGGAGCATTTGTGTGGTACAAAAATTACTGCTGCTAATCGTGATTATTCTCAGTAGATTTGTTCCAGCATAGCCTGATGTTTAGGGATTTTGTTGGAAAAGATCACTCAGTGGATCCAAAATTTTCGTGCCAGTCTCTCATTTTCAGTAACAACCAGCTTAAAAACAGCCTGGCCTCCTGCCAGTTCAATCAGCAGGCCCAAGATAAATGAGAGTTATCTGCATCTGAGGCTCTGAGGCCAACAAACCATCTCCTGGCATTCCAGGGCATCTGCCTGTTGGTAGCACCTTTCTCCTGGATTTGGGGTCTAGCAGAGGCTTGTGAGGATTCAGTTCCTAGGTGGGGGCCTTTGAGAGTCCCTTCCCAACACCAGGGGAAATCTCCACCCTTTGGGTGACCTTGGCAGCTTCCCTCAGTTTCCAGGACGCAGCCCAAGCCACCATTTATAGCCACAACAGGCTGGGATCAGAAAATAAACATTTGCATTTATGGTTGTCCAGGTTTTTTCCTTATAAAATGAAGTAAGGGCAAATTTCAGAATTTCCATTCTCCCGGGAAGCCGCACATCTCTTTTCCCTGAGAGGCAAACAAAGGATTTCCAACACTCCCATTAAGAACAGAAAGTGGTTTTGGCCACATCCAGGGATGATCACACGGACAGATTTTCTCTGTGCTGCTTTGTCTGGAAACCAGAGCAGCCAGGACAAGGCTGGACAAGGACTGGGGCTCAGCAGGCTTGGTGAAATCAGCCCTCACTGAGCCCAGGGTGCAAACAGCTTTCCTGGAGCTCCGTGAGGATTCCCAAGCAGCACTTTTTTAGCTGTGCATGCTGGGCCTGGCAGAGGCTTGAAATTCTGCCATGCAAATTAACAACTGCCCAAATGACCAGGCAGCTGAACCAGCAGAGCTGGAGCTGGCATTGGCACGTTTGAATTTAGCAGGGAGACTGAGATCCACAGAGCTCAGGGTACATCCCAATCCCAGGGGCAACCTCCAAACACAAACAAAAAGCAGAGTTCCTGGAGGAAAAGAGCACATTGTGTGCAAGAGAATGAAACCATTTCCAGCACATGAGCTCTGGAGCAGTGTTTGCAGCTCAATAAAGAGTGTTAGCCTGGATCATGTAAGAAGGGAGCAACTCTCGCCCATTACCCAGCAATATACTGACTTGTTTTGTTTCTTACGTGGTTCCATAACAGAAACTCATCTCCAAAGCCTGCATACTCCCAGTTTTACTTCCCAGTAAAACACACATCCAGTTCTGACAGGGCAAAATCTATCTTATTTTTACAGTCACTGAACTCCCAAAGTCTTTAGTAGGGGTTTACGATGAGAGAAGCAGGCAGATAAGTGGGTAATAAAGACAGAAAGTGACCCACTTGGGGAGGAAAAATGGCAGAGACCAGGAGTTAAGACACTGGCAAAAATTGCAGTGATGCCTTAGGTTTTAACTCTTGTATTTTTTCAAATTCTATTACATCATTAGCTAAAGTTTAATTGGCAAATTTATTGGAAAGGCCTTCAGAGGCACACCCTGGGCAGGCCAAAAGCTACACCCCAGATGGATGACAAGTCACGAGTTCTTCACACTGTTAAAGGTTTGGTCCATTTGCAGATCAGCATAAATTGGCCAATTAAACTTTAGCTAATGATGGAACTGCCCCTCAGCTCGCCCCCCTTCTCAAGGTGCTGGGTTACACATTTTGGGCCTGGGACGGGCTGGGTGTCCTTGGAGAGCAGGCCTGGAGAGGCTTTGTTGTGTCTGTGTGAGCATGAGAGAGCAGCAGCTGCCAGGCTGCAAGGCAGCTCAGAGTCACACACTGGGAATGCAGAAAAATATAAGAGTTAAAGCCTAAGGCATCACAAGGAGTCAGAGAGACAACTGAAAGGGGCTCCTTTTGCAGACCCGAGGAAGCCTGTCCTGTCAGGGAGGGTGGATGTCCCCTCAGCCATGGGAGTTTTCCAGAGCAGAGCTGGGGACTCCTGATGTTCCCCATGCCCGCTCTCAGGACTCCTCTTGCTGCCTGGCAGTGACGTGATCTTTGCCAGCCCTGTTTGATCTATCGCAGTCATTCACCTCAGCTCTTCATATACAGAATGCTCCGAGTATTTTCCAGATATGACCATAATGTGTGGTCCCAAAAGCCATGTGGGATTTTGTCCTTCATGTGCAGGCGTTTGCTGCTTCATCTCACCATGACCCCACGCAGAGGAGCTCAGGGATCTTTGTGGAATGCTTGGACACCATCTGACAGTGTCCATGAAATGAAATTAGAACCAGGAAATCTCCAGGGAGACAGTGAATAATTTTATGTTCATTTCAACCCCTGAACAGTGAATTCGAAATAAAATACAGGTAGAAGAGAAGAAAAATGTCCCTTTTCCTATGAATAGGAGTGGGCTGGGGGAGGGGGGACAGAGGGTGGTGGAGTCAAAACCTGTGTCATAACACATTTCATCATGGAAGAGCAAGAACCATTAATACTGCAGGGGTATCTAATTCTGGCCTTTCTCCACTTCAGATGGCTGCCTTTGCAGCCCAGTTATCCCTGATGTGCTTTACAGTGTGCAGAAACTTTCTGATGGGTTCCTAACCAACGACCTTGCCTGGAAAGGTCATCTATGGCATTTCAATGACTTTCAGATAACTTTTATAGAGCTGAGGTTTCCAACCAGCAGGGTAGTCTTGGGTCCATACCTAAATATATTCTGTCTGAAGAAGTGTCAATTTTAAAAAAGCAGTGAAGGATGCCAATTACATCTCAACATTCCCCAGAGTGCTGGAAGATATCGATACATATATACACATTTGTTTAAAAAAAAATCACAACAAAACAGCAACAAAGTATGTTACTCTGGGGAAAAACTTGCAAGCCTGATTTATTTATAAAAACTGAAATATTTTCTGTACTTTTAGGCTATTTATCCCTCTTTTTTTTTTTTTTTTTGCTACAGTATTTACTACATGATTTATCCAGACATTATTTGCCTTATGGAGGTAATTTTTTTCTGCTGTCTGAATATATTCAGAACATTCAGGGTATGAACACAACCAGAATATATTGGGAACACATTCAGGATACATTCAGTAGGCTTTTACTGCAGGACACCTTTACTCCAGTACTCTTCATTATCAAAATAACATTTTCACATGTACAGAAAACATCCCAGGATTTTCAAAGCTTGGTCACATCAGAAGATTTCAGGTATAACTTAATTCTTCAAATGGCACAGCAACCCCCTTAGAAGAAAATTTAAAGGACAAAGACAAACATTTCTTTGACACATGCAGCCCAAATGCCCTCCCGCTGCAGAGACAAATCTGTATTTATGATGGATTTCCAGCATTAAAATGTCCCTGGCTGGCAGGGCTGGGCTGTGCTGGTTTTTCCTGGGCACTTAGCTCCAGGGATGGTGGATGGGACAGTGGTGCCAGCCTGCTGCTTGTGGCACTGGCTGGTCCCTGCTGGGGATGCTCCAGGAGCAGTGGCCGCTGCCACCCAGCACAGAGAGGAGCAGAGGGGCTGAGGGCTGTGGTGGGGAACTCACTGAAGTCCTGGGAATGCTGCTGCAGGCTGCCA
The DNA here is from genome assembly GCA_013400235.1 of Oriolus oriolus. Lineage (NCBI taxonomy): Eukaryota > Metazoa > Chordata > Aves > Passeriformes > Corvidae > Oriolus > Oriolus oriolus. Next base: position 68,817 of record VXBT01001129.1, on the reverse strand, counting down.
CAGCCACGGGCTTTGGGGCTTTTTAAATTTTTTTTTTAAATGCAAAACCATTTTAAAGGTTACCATCTCTGTGACATTTCCACCTCTCTCTTCTGGCTGCTGGTGGTGCAGCTGACAAATGGAAGCCAAAGTGTAATTTGAATAACTGTTCTCTGAAGTCCTCTTGTTTTCTCTTCTTGGCTTCCTCTGGGAGCTGGGCATCGTTCCTGGGGCTGCTCACAAGTGCTACAGGATGCTGAGTGCTATGGGACACCAACCTGGACCCCTCACAACCCAGAGAGCATCTGTCAAATGGCAAAAACCAGCTCCTGACTAAAGAGAAGAGCAAATAAAAATCAGGGTGTTAGGAACAGCTTTTAAACCCATTGTGATCATGAGAGAACGTCCCACGAGGCTGTTCCAGTCTCCGTGGTTTATGAAAACTTTAAGAATTGTCATTACACTTTCGGGGGGGGCTGTTCACAGCTGTTCTGTCCCTAATTTAGCCTCCAAAGAAGCTGTAATTTCTGCGAGAAAGCTCTCCCTAAACAGCTCCTGCAGAGAGAGATCCCTGCCTTTCCTCCCTCTGTCCCATGAAACGGGAGCTCGGGCTACAGGCCCCATCCCCAGCTGGTAAAACTGAACACCACTTCTTTTCCAGCTGAGGACAATCCACTGATTTACACTACTATTAAATCCAGTCTCTTCCTTTTATTTTAATTTTTTTAGGAGGTCTGCCTACGGGCACAGAAATATTTTTGTTTCTCTGTACAACACACACTCTTTAAGTTACAGGCACCTATGTATGCACACAGATTTAAATTTATGTGTGCTTGGAATATAAACAGCAAGTCTTCAGTTCAAACACAGGTAGTAGGTAATATATTAGTTTATACATAAACATAATTGAGGTGAAGTGCAAGGGGAATAACTTTTGTTAGACCAAAGGGTGGAAAAACAGATAGGTCTCAAGGCAGATGAGTTTTTTTCAGGCCATTTTCAGGGCTCGTGTACCCCCAAACTTGTCTTTCTTCCCTTTTTTTGTGTTAGGCAAATTAAAACTAATTGTATTTGTACCCCCAGCACCTGTTTCCTCTCACAGCCTGAACCCCTCCTGGTTACCCAGGGCTGAGCACAAATTGGTGCTTTCTCCTGGACACACCACAGGCCTGAAACAGCCCCATTTCCTCTCTTTTTTTCACTTTTCTGGGGTTGTGTTCGGGTTGTTTGTCCTCCCACAATCCCAGAAGCTGCAATGCACAGCACAGCTCCTCTGTCTGGGGACTACCTGGGGCCTGAGATCTGCTAATTTCTGTGGTGACTGAGGAGAGAAGGGTTAAGTAAATCTCTCCATCAGTAGGTGAAAACCTTCCCTTTTTTAATGGGAAGGTACACAAGTAATTGCCTTTTCACGTGTCACCTCCTGTATCAGGGCTGCCGGCACAGGGGATGGAGGAATTGTCCTCTGGGAGTCAGAGAGAAAAGAGGAGAAAACCTGGGGGATTTGACCAGTTTGGAAAAGCATCTGGGAACAGCCTGGGAGCAATTCATCAGCTCTGCAAGATGAAGCTCAGAAGGTGAAGCCTTTTTCCTTCTCTAAGAGCTGGCTAAAAGTAAACCAGATTCTGCTGCAATGAATAATTAAAAGCAGTTCATTTAACATCATTGTGATTTGGCTGGAGTACAGACAGGGCAAAGTGGTTTCCCAAATCTTATTGACTTCCCTAAGTGTCCTATTAGAGGACAAAAATGTGAGTTTGTCAGCAAAAAGATCTGCTGGACAGAACAACCCAGAGGAAAATGCTCTTTGGAGAAAGAAGAGAGTTAAATTGGAGCTCCTGGCAAGCAAACAGGCAAACAGAAATTTAAAAATCGAAATATTTTATTTTTGAGTGGCTCAGCAGATAAAAATGTGCCCTGATAGTTGTGTCATACATCAGATTCCCCCTCTCCTTTGCCCCCTTGTGCCCTGGTCACTATTGGAATGAGTCATATTTCACCATCTGCCTTAAGAGCTGACTGTGCATTAATGTGCGTGGCAGAGTTCAGGGAATCACAGAACAGTTTGGGTTGGGAGTGACCATAAATATCATTCAGGGACACCTCCCACTAGACCAGGTTGCTCTGAGTCCCTTCTAACCTGACCTTCAATGTTTCCAGGGATAGGGCATTCACCACCTCTCTGGGCAACCTGTTCCAGTGTCTCAGCCCATTCACCATTAAAAATTTCTTCCTTTTATCTAATCTAAATCTACCCTGAGCTGGAAACCATTGCCCCTCGTCCTATTGCAACAGGCCCTGCTAAAATGCTGCTCTGATTCTTCTGAGTTCTTCCAGCAGAATTTTTAGTCCCTCCAGTTGTTCCTCCGTCTAGTTCGATTTCTCACAGCCTCATTAGCTCTGTCAGGAGGGCTTTTAACTTCTGGGTTTTGCAGCCACGAGTCCCAGATCACTGAGCAGAACCAGGGTATGCCTGAAACCCAGGCTGTGAAGTTCAGTCTCCAAGGCAAAGCTCCCACTAATTCAGGATGGCCAGAACTTCTTGGAATGGATCTCACATAAAAATGCACGGGTAACTCACACTCCTAAGTGCTTTAATAAATGAATAATGATGCAGAAAGGCTTTAGGGCTCCTCTTTTCTCTCCTTCCCTTTTTCTGTTCTTTAATATATGACAGCAAATAATAACTATCTCTGAAACAATTAATTAGAGAGAAAAAAGAAAGCCCTGTAAATACACTTCAGCAGCTGAACTGTTTAATAAAGAAAATTTAAACACACAGCCCCTGAAGACAGATCCAATATGTTTTGCATTGCTGCTACTACCAGGAAGTCAGTAAAATATGCAAAGAACCATACTCAGTTTGTATCTAACTAAAGATTTAAAGGGCTCTGTCAAAAACTATTACCACAAACATTTGTTGAAGTTCTGTTTCCTTCTAATTTCCAGTGGGACAGTCCAAAAAAAGTCTGTGGAAACCTGTTGGATCCTTAACGTGAATTGTTGACTTCAGTAAGTCTAATCATGGAAAGGGCTCTGGATTTGTGGAAATGATGATGCTTTGTACCAGCTGAGTGAGAAGAGCTGCTGAAATTCTCCATTTTCATCTCTTTTCTTCTTCGTTTCTCCTCATATTTTATTGGCATTTTGTACAGCATTAAGTGACAGGATCTGTGATGAGGCGGGGATCCTGTCCCTGTGCCCCTGTGCTCAGGTGAGCCCCCACCTGCAGAGCTGCCCCAGCCCTGGGGCCCAGCACAGGGAGGACGTGGAGCTGCTGGAGAGAGGCCAGAGGAGGCACCAGGATGAGCAGAGGGATGGAGCAGCTCTGCTGGGAGGAAAGGCTGGGAGAGCTGGGATTGTTCAGCCTGGAGAGGAGAAGCTCTGGGCTGAGCTCAGTGTGGCCTTGCAGGGCCTGAAGGAGCCGACAGGAAACATGGAGAGAGACAATTTCCAAGGGCTGGAGGGACAGGACCCAGGGAATGGCTTCCCAGTGCCAGAGGGCAGGGCTGGATGGGATATTGGGCAGGAATTGTTCCCTGGGAGGGTGGGCAGGCCCTGGCACAGGGTGCCCAGAGCAGCTGTGGCTGCCCCTGGATCCCTGGCAGTGCCCAAGGCCAGGTTGGACACTGGGGCTTGGAGCAGCCTGGGACAGTGGAAGGTGTCCCTGCTCAGAGCAAGGAGTTTGAACAAAACCATCTTTAAGGTCCCTTCCAACCCAAACCATTCCATGACTCCATTCTCATGTGTTCCTTTCCAAAGCATGATGGCCAGTCAGGATTTTTAACATCTGTGGGCAGGAAGACTCTTGGGAAGCCCCACAGGGGTATATGGGATGCTGTGCACACCAAGCCTAGGACAGAGAGAAGAAGACATATGGTGCTTTTAATTTCCCCAATGATCCTGGTAGTTCCCTCAATCTCGTCAAGAATCAGGGTAAATTAGTTTCCTAAAGAACTGCATTTTGCAGCTAATGGGAGTCCTTGGCCACCACATGATTATTTCCTAAATGGAAAAAAAATGCACATTAACATGAATATTCAAATGAGACTGCAAACCATTAAAGACCCATTTGTTCTACAAATAGAGCTGTAGTGACTTTTTGAATAAATTCCTTGAGAAAAGCAGTTTTCTATAGATATGAGAGGCCAGAAACTATTTACTCACTCACAGAAAAGGGGAGGTACCTGTTGTTTTGAAAGAGAGCTACTAAACAGACCTGGGAGATCAATCTGTTTTTCTGCCTGGATCTTCAGAATTGCTGGTTTTTGCCATTTTCAATGGAATAATCAAGTCCCTAGGTGAACTTGAATAAGATTCTGTGTTCTTTTGAGTTTGATGGACTGGTTATTTTTAGTTGGGTTTAGATGCTAGAAGCAAATTGAGGTTTTTTTAGAGAGTTTGCACAGATCCTTAAGGATTTTTTATAACACTTTAGAAGCACAGGGAGAAGCATTCTACTGCACTTATGATGCTTTCAAAGTATTTTAAAATGCTTTAATGAAAAACTTGACAAAATCTCACCAAGAAACAGGAAAGATGCAAGAAAGATGGAGAGAGATTATTTACAAGGGCTGGAGTGACAGGACAAGGGGGAATGGCTTCACACTGATGGAGAGTGGGGCTAGATGGGATATTGGGAAGAAATTCTTCCCTGTGAGGGTGGAGAGGCCCTCGCACAAAAAAATTGTGGCTGCCCCATCCCTGGAAGTGTCCGAGGTCAGCTTGGACAGGGCTTGCAGCAACCTGGGACAGTGGAAGGTGGAACTGGATGATCTCTAAGGTCCCTTCCAACCCAAGCCATTCCACGGTTTTATAAATCCGTATATACAGATATGAGTATTTATTTTCACATGTCCATGTGTGCTGTGACACAAAAACTGTTGTTAAAACAAGGAAAAACAACCAGGGGAGCCCAGGTCAGCATCCTCAGAGTACTTCAGAGTGTTTTGGCCTGCAAAAATGATACATTTGGGTTGAACCCTTGCATATCCAACAGTGTTTGTGTGCAGCCTGAGGCCACGGGCATTTTTAAACCGCAGCTCTCAGCTCACAAACGCTGCACAGACTCCCGGTACACCCTGCAAATTTTCCTTCCTATTTCCTCCTTGTTCTCCCCCTGATTTTGCTGAGGGAATTCACACACGGATGCCGAAGCACTGCAACACGAGGTTTGCTCTTTCCTTCAGCGAGGCGGGCTGGAAGCAGCGCGCGTTTTCCTCGTTGGACGGCTTTTACGGCTCGGGAAATGGATATCGCGGTCTCAGCGATGCACGGTGCACAGATGCAGAGCCTTGGAAAACATTTGCATCGACTATCATGATGCTTTCCTAATTAGACGCCTCCGAACACAGATCTATTTCCAGCATGGTTTTTACGTCGAGCTGCACAACAAATTCAGCTCAACTGGCAGTTTAGCTTATCCAAATGCCATCCACGGAAGTTAGCTGAAATAAATTAAAGAGGCAGTAATGTGCTCGTGGCGTTAACATTAGCATTCTGTGGCCTTTAGTGAGCTCAGGCAATAAACAAACCCGAATTGTGAAAAGTTCCCTGCTGATGTGGACAGAAGGGTGTCTGATGGCTGAGGGCTGATTGCTGTTCCTCGTCAGGCCCCGCCGTCGCTCGCCTCTCCTGACAGGGCTCCTGAGAGCCTTCAGCATGCTCAGAGAGTGCTTTACCCTCCCAGAGAGGGTTAAAGGTGGGAAAGCAGTGGGTCTGTGGAATTTCTTGTGTTTAACAAGGCTGGGTGCAAGGTGCTGCACATGGACTGGGGCAACACCCGGTGTCAGCACGGGCTGGGGATGGAGAAATCAAGAGCAGCCCTGCCAGGAAGGACTGGGAGGGACTGGTGGCTGAAAGGGTGGACATGCAACAGCTTGGCAGCCCAGAAACCCCCATGGCCTGGGCTGATCCCCCAGCCTGGGCAGCGGGGAAGGGATTGGGATTGTGCCCCTGTGCCCCTGTGCTCAGGTGAGACCCCACCTGCAGAGCTGCCCCAGCCCTGGGGCCCAGCACAGGGAGGACGTGGAGCTGCTGGAGAGAGGCCAGAGGAGGCACCAGGATGAGCAGAGGGATGGAGCAGCTCTGCTGGGAGGAAAGGCTGGGAGAGCTGGGATTGTTCAGCCTGGAGAGGAGAAGCTCTGGGCTGAGCTCAGTGTGGCCTTGCAGGGCCTGAAGGAGCCGACAGGAAACATGGNCTGGAATGGGTTGCCCAGAGATTTCGTGGCTGCCCCTGGATCACTGAAGTGTCCAAGGCCGGGCTGGACAGCGCTCTGGTCTAGTGGAAGATGTCCCTGCACGTGGAAAGGACATTAAGACGAGATGATCTTTAAGTTCCCTTCCAACACAAACCATTCCATGATTCCCTCATCCCATGAAACAGAACAAAGGAAGGCAAAAGGGGGGGTGGATGTCAAAGCCACCTCACTAATGAGCTGATGGAAGGAGCAGCTCAGCAGCTGGGGATGCAGCAGGTCCCCTTCCCTGGCTGCTGCCTGCAGTGACGGAGGTTTGCTGACAGAAACCAGTCAGTGTGGATTGCAATTAAGGGATTTTCCCTGTGGTTGTCCTTCAGCAGACAGCTCGTGTGAAACACCGGCTGCAGGCACAGCAAGACAACCCCTGTCAGGATTTTTGGTGAAATTCAGAAGAGGTACCTCTGTTTTCTCATGTCATCCTACTCCTTCCACAGCTGATGGAAGCAAAAATTGCTTTTAAGCACCTGGAGCTGCAGATATAAATTACAGCTGAATTAGGATTTTAAACACTGCCTCAGGCTGGTTTCCTGGAGTCTCAAACAGGCAGGGACATGTGTGGCAGAAGAATACTTGCTACTGGTAGAAAGTGGTTTTTCTAGAAATTACCCAGCACAGGGAGAAATGTGATTTTGCCCAGGAATTAATGTCATGACTTTATCAAATGATGGCACAGGAAAGGAAGGGACGGTGCAGAGCTGGCAGCAGGCAAAAAAGGGATGGAGGTGTTCTTCTGGCAGGAAAAATTTGTGCCAAACCCGAGCTGAGATGGGGGTTGGATGAGGAGAGAAGGAGAAAAGGAAAAATCTCACCTTTATGAAAGTCCAAACTGTGTGGAATTGCTGTCATTTTATATCAAATTGCCTCTTTTTCTTCTTCCTCCCTGAGGAACACGGATTGCTTCAAGTACGGGGACTGAAGAAGTAGTGCAGCAAAGGAAAAGCTCAAAATGGAGTTATTTAAATAGGTGAACTCCGTGCTTCCCCAGGAACCGTGTACTGGAGCCCCAGACTGGGGTAAAGAAGGAGAGCTGCCCTCTGCCATGATTGAAGCAGATTACCTGCCCCAGATTTAACTTCAGGTGAATGGGAATGAAGTTTGGCTCTGACAAGAAATCCTCTGGCAGAAGGGAGCAGGGGACAGGCGTGGTGGGTTTATGGCTCCTGGGGGCTCTGCCACACCCTGCTGCTGAGCCTGAGGCTGATGGAGCACTGGAACAACAGCCAGAGAGGGGCAGGGACCTGGGATGAGCCAGACAGTGATGGTGAGAGCTTCCCCCACCTCCCCTGAAATCATGGAATGGTTTGGGTTGGAAGGGACCTTAAAGTCCATCCAGTGCCACCCCTGCCACGGGCAGGGACACCTTACACTGTCCCAGGCTGCTCCAAGCCCCAGTGTCCAACCTGGCCTTGGGCACTGCCAGGGATCCAGGGGCTGCTCTGGGCACCCTGTGCCAGGGCCTCACCACCTTCAAGGTAAAGAATTGCCTCCCAGTATCCAATCTAAATCTGTCCACTTTCAGTCTGAAGCCATTTCGCCTTGTTCTGCCGCTAAATGTCCTTGTAAAAGGTTTCTCTCCACCTCCTGAATGTCTGAGCCGGCCACCACATGCTGCTCTGTTTCCCCCAAATGAGGTCATTGCTTGAGAACAAATTCCAGGACGTTATCACCAAAATTTTACATATTACCACCAAAGAGCCATCAGTATTTCATTAATTTATATAAATACGCCTTCAGCTGCCACGGGGACTGCAACTCCAAAGAGCAAACATTTTAATCGTGTTCCAGAAGACTGCAGTTTGCTCAAGCACCTGCCAGCTTTATCCTGGCAGGCCAGGCTAGGATTGCTCTGGCATTTCACTGCGCCTTGCTGTTTGATGATCAGTTTATCCCATAAATTTTTTGGTTTTTGGGCAATAAATACTCGCTGTATGTGGCAAAGCATCTGGAGCCACTTGTCAGTCCAGCACACAAGGGATGGCAGAGCAGCCAGCACGCCCACGGTCTAATTTTGAAGCTAGGATTTATTTATTTATGTCAGCTGGTCAAGCTACATCCTTTCATGCACTGTAAAAGTAACTTTTATAGTCGTGGTGCACGACTTTTAAAAGCAGTAATGGCCCATCAATGAGGCAAGCAGCACCTCCAGAAAGGAGAAAGGGCATTGCAGTTCCTGCAGCGAGCACGTGGGCAGGTTTGCACGGCAGAGCAGAGAACTGCCCTGAGATTCAGCACAGCTCCAGCTGAAGCCATTGAGAGCTCCTTGGCGTGGTGCTGAACCAGAGGGGCTGATTGCCAGGCAGCCTGCAGAGCAGCTCGGCAGCAGGGATCCAGCAGAGCTTGGGAGAACAACAATTTAAAACCCACTTTTGTCGCCTAGAAATGTGGGAATGCAGCAGGCAAACACAGCCTGGTGTTGCCCAGGCTTGATCTCATCTTTTAATTAGACAACGACAAATGGTTGATGGTTGTTTCCCAAGACTTTACACGCCTGAAAAAAGAAATACCTTGATAAGAAGCGCGTTTCTTGCATTACCAGCAGTGTCTCAGCTGAGGAAGGTAGCAAAGATTTGCTTTAGAGAGTGGAGCTTGGTTTGGTGTGGTCACTGAGGACTCGAGTTAAAGCCAAACCTTTCCAAAGTTTGGTGTACAATTATTCCAAAGGGGGAATAGGTTTGCATAAATAGTTCCAAGACTGAAGAGGATGGCCAGCAGTGCTGGCAAACACAAACACCGTGGCACCACGAAGCTGTCCTGGTTGGGCCTCGTGTGCTGAGGTGCAGCTGGGAGCGCTGAAGTCAGCTTCTGAAGAGATGGAACAGAAAGGAAAAGGGAATTACTGAGTGCTTGTTTAGCTCAGGCGCTGCAGGAACAGCAACCACGCTCTCTCAAAGACAGCAGTTCAACTTCAAAGAAGACAGGACAGGAGGTTTCTGTCACGTTTCCCTCCCTGCCAGCAGATTGCTCCTGTCAGCCTTGACAAAGGGGAAACTTTGAGGCACAGTGTGCTCAGCTCCGCACAGGAGAGCACAAAGAAACTGAAAATGCTCTGCAGATACAGCAAGTGACTCTTTAATATTAATTTGTATTTGCTAAGTTGTAACTCTTAAGCCTCTTAAAGATGGTGAAGATGCAGACGGGCAAACGCAGCTTTTTTAATACTAAAAACTATGACAATCTCATAATTAGAACAATCTCACCTCGTACACGCTGAAGTTTGACACAGTACATTAGCTGAAGGTTAAATTACAACAAAGTGCAGCTGAAAAGTTCAGAAGAGCAAAACTTCTCTAAAAAAATAAGTAAAATTATTTAATTCACTGCCGCGCATTTGTTCTCCAGTAGCTGAATTCGCATTTCGATTTCTGGGAGGGAAATTTTTTATTCCCTGTTCAAAGTAGTTTCTGAAGGAAAGAGAAAGGTCACTTTGAAAACTGTTGACGTCTGCAAACAGGGGAAAACTCCTGATTGATTTATGTTTGTTTGTACCATGTGTGATGGGAACTGAAATATTAAGTAAAGGGTGTGGGGAGGGCGTCAGGAATCCTGTATTAGAGAAGGTCAGGTTCTATTTTCAAACATCTCAATTTTTCAGGACTCTGGCTTTCTCTCACACTTAATAGTTATGGCATTTGCTCTGTAAATTCCTAACTCAAATATATCAGCAGAAAGATGACCTTGCCAGATTGCAGAAATATGCTAAATATTAAATCCCTTAAGGCTTAGGCTTCGCTCACACATGCAAAGAAGTCTCAAGAAATGATTATGAAATACAAATATGCATCACAGCTACGCTGAACTTACATAATATCTTAGACAAGAAAGTTAAGTTTTAATAACTGACTTTTAGATGTCACTGCCACAGGAAAATTCAGCAAAAAAGATCATCCTGGGATGCTAAGGGAAACATACTCCACCAAAGATCCCCTATTTTTCAGCCAAGAAAGGCAGAAGCTCTCTTAGTTTCCCTAAAACTTCAGCTGAATCAAAATACCAAATCAAAGTGCTTTTGTCTCCCAGAATTTCTAAAATGTCCATGTGTTTGTGCCTATGTGGGCAATATCTGGAGCTAAACACAACAACTGGATGCCCTGGCCAAAAACTCACCTCATATCTCAGAGCTGGTATCATCTTTAATTGATTGATTGTCCAGAAAAAGGAGCTGAAAATAACCTGTGCTTTGACTGACAGTTCAGTTAATGAGCTTAACTAAATAATCCTGCAAGGTCTGAAGTTAAATACCTCAGCTAAGAAAAGGGTTTACCCCTGTTTTTCTTCTCACTCTGACTTTACCAAGTGCACAGGTCCAGGACAAAAGACAAGGGGCATTGCCCAGTGCCCAGAAAAAATTCCAACTACTTCAATTGTTTTGTTAATGAAGAACAAAGCCAACTTCCATCAGCATCTCAACAAAGTTTTAAAAGGCGGCTTCTCATGTTTTTCTAGGAGAAACAGTGTTTTCTACATGACCTTTGGAGCTAATAAACAAACCAAAAAAAAAAAAAAAAAAACCCCAACAACACACAAACAGCAAAAAAGAGAGAAAAAGAACTTTTAACCCCAGAGACTGTGCCTTGCTTCTTATTTTAGCAATGCAGCTCTTACCAAGGTGGGTAGCAGAGGGTGCAGGGCACTTTTCTAAAACTTCAGCTGAACGCAGAGGCTCTCATGTTGCACCAAGTGGGAGAATAACAGGGTTATTCTGCTGAACAGGGTGTTTAGAAAGAAATCTCCCTTAGATCAATTAATTTGGTTGGCTGCACGTAGGCGAGAAGCAGATTTCTCTGAAATACGTGGCCTTGGTTAATCAGAGAAGTGATCAGGCTGTGGCAGTGTCAGGCTGTAGCAATGAGCTCTTTTTCCTTCTTTTCAGGTTAGAGGAAGAAAGATCCTGTAAAAATTGTCAATTTCTCAGTTATGACTCCCAACTAATTTTTGACTGCAGAATGAAAATCCCTAAATTGCCATGAAGTCATAAACACCCTGGGTTATATAATACAGGCTCATATCCTCATTAAAAGTGATGTCTTCAGGATCATTTACCAATCCCTCATTTTTTTTCCCAGCTCTGGTGAAAAGTGCCTTGCCAGGAGTCCACCTCCAACACCCGGCCCCTGGCGCTGAGGGAGTCACTGGATGTGCTTCCAAGTCTCCACCAACTGTGACTTTCCAGTCTATTAACTATTTACCTCTGGTATCACATGAGCATTTCTAACATAAACCCTGCTGCAGGGAATGTGGATGCTCTGTGTAAATAAGGAAGGAGCACTGGATTGGATCAGCTCCATCTGGAAATGGGATAAACTCTTCTCTATCTCAGGACCAAACTGAGGTGATTTTGCTGCAAGAAGGAGGCTGGACACTTTCAAGGGTTGGAAGCCAGATTAAAGCCTGAGGAAGTGCCTAAAGAAGCAGTGGGTCAGCTCGGTTTGCTGTGCAAAAAAAGGGAATTTCAGCACCAGGAAAAGGTCCTGCTCCTCCAGGGTTCCTCCAAACTCTCTCTACAGGCAGTTCCTGCACAGCAGATAATAGATGCTGATCTGAAACCAGACAGAATTTGTTTGGCTTTGTTTCTGATGCAACAGACAGATCAAAAAACAATCAGATGTCACTGCAGCTATATTTACAAATGGATGGCTAATAACTGGAAGCTGGTGCAAATTAAGTCAGATTTATTTTGCTTTAGGTGAGAGCTTGTTAATAACAGCGAAATGCACGAGGAAGAGAGGCTCTGCTAAATCTCCCTGCTTGGCAGAAGCCTCATCCATCACGGAATTGCTGCAGTTGAATATGGCACATTTACACAGTCTGTGAAAGATTTGCAAAAGCACCCAGGGGATTAAAGTGCACGAGTGCCAATGACTTTAAATGGTACTTGCTTTTGCAAATTTCATCCCCTGAGACTTCAGTAAACTTAATAATGCACAAAAATACAGTCTGAAGTGCAATCCAGCTTTACATAAGCTTGGCAAGTCTTGCTTTTGTTTTAACTTGACTGATATTTTAAGGGGAAAACAAAAATGACTGCTTTTCTTTTTTTTTTTTAGGAAATTATCAGACTGGAAAGTAGATTTTATAACAATGCTTAACTCCTAGGCTCACGGGCACAAAAGCTCCGAACAGCCAACAGATCAGATGTTTTTTTTCAGTGGGAATCAACAGGTTTTATGTCAGAGAAGAGACAGGCAAAAGGAATTAAGGGGCCTTGACTAATCATCTCACCTAAAGAATATCGCTGCTGACAGAGCACAGGAAAAGGGAGTTACAAGAGGGAACAGAATAGCCTAAAGCACACAAACAAAAGTAACCTTTTAAGGCTGATTTGCATCAGAGGCTGTGGACCATTGTCTAAAAATACTGATGTTGACTCCAGCAACCCAGTCAGGCCTTATGCAGCGTATCAGGAGAAAAGCTGTTCCGCTGGGAATGCTTCAGCAAGAAGCAGCACCAAAACCGAGAGTGAAATTCAGTTGCTAGGACAAAGAACAGGCAGCCCAAGTGCGTGCCTGCTCATGCCACGATAACTAAGGCATGCCCTGAAAGACTGGAAGAGCTGAGAAACCAAACTTTCTGTGTACATGAGCCTCCCTTGGCCGTGTGGTTTTATATTCCTGAGCTGCCAAACATTTTTCAGTGGCGTTTTGCAAGTCCCAGATCTATCACCTGCTTATTGTCAGCTATTTGCAGGGCAGAGAGGCAGAAGGCCACTCCAGAAGTGGCAAGCAGGGGATGCCTTCAAGGTTTTCTGATGAATTATCCTTTTGGATGAAGCAGTGGCTTCCAGACACACAGAGTGTGACCTGCTTTGTATCATGTATCACAATTGCACTCGGGTCTGGCTGGGTGGGAACACAGCACAACTCACCAAAGCAGCCCAAGGGCTGCCCCCCTGTGCCTGCAGAGTCACAGAATCCCAGAATCATCCAGGCTGGAAAAAATCTCCAAGACTGAGTCCAAGCTGTGACCCATCCCCACCTTGTCACCCAGCCCAGAGCACTGAGTGCCACGTCCTTGGACACCTCCAGGGATGGGGACTCCACTGCCACCCTGAACATCTGTCCCAGTGTTTAACAATCCTTTCAGCTGGAAGACCTGAATTTCAGAGGAAATTCCTCCTGATGCCCAGCCTGAACCTTCCCTGGCACAGCCTGAAGCACCCTGCCCTCCCCAGCAGGGGAGGCTGAGCTCCAGCAGACTCTCAGCCACGGGGTGATAAACTTTGAGGTGGTAACTCTCAGCACCAGGAGCGGGGAAGCAGCTCCAGGAGTTGTATCTCACCTTCATGGAGCACATCCTCCCCCGTGCTGCAGCCCTGCAGCCCCGCAGTGAGGTGGCACCCGAGCAAACTCAAATCCACGGGCAGGAACAAAGTGTTGGGTGCTGGTGCACCCAGGGTTCTGTGCCTGTGAGCCCGGGCTCTGACTGTGCACTGGCACTGAAGGAAATGCTGTGCCAGATGAAAAAGGGATATTTACCATTTTGGGGTTTGTTTCCTCAAAGGAGAATTATCTGTTTCTGTGCAGGCAAAAAAAGAATGTCATCGACAGAATTCCCCTCCTCGCTGGATGCTTTCAGGATTTCCTTTATTCTTTTTACTTTTACTTTTTGCTTTGTTGCTAGTCCTTGAAGCTTTGGCAGCTCTAAACTAAAAATACTAATGAAAATTAGTACTATTGACTACAAAGCTTGCAGGATTACAATTTCAGTGTGCAGCACAGAATCAAGATAATGGACTTTTAATTCAGACGACAGCCACTAACTCATGCACATCTGTGAGAAGGAAGCAAAAGCAGGTAGCTCTCTGATGCCAAGAAAACTTATATTAATGGAAAGTGCTTCTGTGAAAGGAACATTAACTTCTTCTCTATAAAAGTATGAAGAATATGATGCATAATCCATGCTTTCCCCTTGTGGGCATCCACACAGCAGTTCTGAAAAAGAGCAGAAATAGAGGAGCTAATCATCCATCTTTTTGCTATGCAGCAGATGTCAATAAACTGGAGTTTGTGTTCCATTCCAGTAAAATCCCAATGTCCCAGGCAATAACCTGTCTTTCAATAAACCCAGGGCTAATGTCCATGGAGATGTGAGCTAATGCTGAGTGGAAAATGACTTCTCTGTTTACCTACATCCAAATTGCATTTTATTCATTTTCATTTACCAGATAAAAACAATTGGTTGCCTTGACTTATCCTTTGTAAAGAAAATGCCTTTGTGAACAGAGGAACATCGATGGCACAAGAGTTCTAGTGGAATAAAATTGCTTTCCCTGGGAACAATGATTTTAATTCCTCCACAGATGATGTCTCCCAATTCACTTTTTAAGCCCTGGATGCAGGAGGTGTTTTGGGTGCTCTCCAGAGGCTGCAGGCACCATATGTCAGGGGGAAGTCTAGAGGGCAAACTACAGGCTGCCTGATCAAACAGTGTGACTTTTATTTTTAACTCTGCCAGAATTTACACGGCCCAGCTGTGATCCGCAGCTGCCTGCCAAAAGCCTTGCGTAACTCGGGCACGCTGCGATGCCCCAGCGCTGGCACTGCCGCCCAGGTATCCCTGAGGACAGCACCACGTTTGGTTTTACGTAACTGAAGGGGAAATCTCTAAGCAATTCACGCCATCAGCACGAGAGTGAGTGGGAAATGAAGAGCTCCAGCTCCCCGGCATCAGGCAATCACCTCCCTTCCCTGCCAGCCTCCCGCTCCGCCCACCCTCCTGCCAGCGTTCTCTGCCCACACCCTCTGCCTCCTCCTTAGAGCGCTCTTATTATGTCTGTCCCCTTCACCTTTCCTAAAACCCTTCCCTTTCCACTCCACAAATCCCCTTCCCTGCTCCCAGGCTCTGCTGCCATCTCGCACTCCTCCATCCCCTTCCCTGACAAGTGGTACCCAACCCTGGGGCTGCTCTGGGCTTTAGGGCAGGGTGTTGACTCCACAGCCCCGTGCCAGCTCAGCTCAAAGCTCTAATGCTGATGCCTATTTTTGGCCTTTTTTGCTGGTGTTTTGGCAGTGAGATTTGCGTGTTCTGGTCCCCCAGCCAGGCAGGCAGGTGTGTGCCCCCATCGGCCCCTGCAAGGATGCCCCACCTCAAGGTTTGCAGGATTGGTCTGAGTTTTGTCAAAATAGCTGATAATGAGAGATTTGACCCAAACAGAAGAGTGCCTAAAGGGCACTGGTAAATCCCCACGTGATCTTAACGTGGGGACCAGACACTGCATCCATCCCCTGTGCAGAGGTGGGCAAAGTGGGATGGCACCAGCCCTGGGCAGGGGCACAGCACAGCAGGGACGTGGCCAGAAATGTCCCTGGTGCCAAGGGGACACAATCTGCTGCCACCACCAGGAGGAGGGTGACAGCCCATGGCCCACAAAGGAAAGTGTCACTGTGGCTTCTGTGTATGATCTGAACTCAATGTGTTTTGGAGAGATCACGGAAACACAGAATGGTTTGGGTTGGAAGGGACATTAAAGATCATTTAATTCCATCCCCCTGCCATGGGCAGGGACACCTTCCACTGTCCCAGGCTACTCCAAGCCCCATCCAACCTTGCCTTGGACACTTCCAGGGATCCAGGGGCAGCCACAGCTTCTCTGGGCATCCTGTGCCAGGGCCTGCCCACCCTCAAAGGAAAGAATTTTTTCCTAATATCCAATCTAAACCTGCTGTCTCTCAGTTTGAAGCCATTCCTCCTTGTCCTGTCACCAGCTGCTCTCGTGATGCCAGTCTTCTGGAAACCTGTCAGTTTTCCCCTTGCTGTACTCACTATTGTTTCTGTTATTAATCATTGCCATCATCTGCTGGTTATATTTTTTTTCCAATAATTCACTCTATTCAATGCAGGCTTGGCTCCCGAGGAGAAATTACAATGGTTCAAGGGATACAGGGATACAATTTTGCCAAGATCTGCAAACCAAGCACAGAAAGTCACTGTACTTTGTGTACTTGATGAGGCCAACAGATCGTGTGCTCACGCCCCCTCCCTCTGCCACATTAGTCCTGAAGACATCTGCAGGAATATTCATGCTGGAAACTACCACTGAATGTGAGTAATAGTATCAGTTTGGCCTTTGTGAAAAGATCATTAAATCACAGTGCACTGAGAAGGGACAAGAGTCCTCAGGCTTATTTCGAGAGCTATTTTTAGCTGTGGATATGAAGACTTTTCTTATCAAATAATTAGTCATCACCAGTAAAGGCAAGTTAACTTTTCAGAATAAAATAGGAAGTCATTGAAACCTTTTCTGAGTTTCCAAAAAAGGTTGATTTAGAGATCATTGAAGCCTCTGCACCTGACTGTAATTATTGAATAATAGAAAATGGGAAAGCACCAAAAAAAAAAAAAATTGGAACTATTACAATCCCTGCCTTATTTGAAGGACAAAGTGCTACGGATAAAGACATTTACCCAGATTTCTGTGTCATCCCAGTATTGCAGAGGTGCAGGGGGACTATAAAATTTTAAAAAAGGTGTTTTACAGCCAGAGTAGTCTCTTGCAGAAAAAAAAGGTGAAATCCTGACCAGCCAGAGAGATCGCAGAGAGGCTCCATATTCACGGGAAATTATGTTCTGACTACAAGCCAGGAAAATAATGCTGTCACAAAAAATGCCAAAAGCCGTGTAAATTTGTGGTGAGGGGCTCGTCCCTTGTAAAACAGAGGAGATAATTATGCTGCCGTGCCTGGCACTGGGTACATTTCATCTGGATGGCTGCATTTCATCCCAGGCACACAGATAAATTGGCAGAGTTCAAAGGAGAGTAACAAAAAATAATGAAAAGGGTTGAAAAGGAGCCCTACACGATAAGATTAGGGAAAGTGGGTATAGCTGGACTGGAACAAATTAATCTAAATGGCAGGAGGGAGGATTTAGGTTTTAAGTACAAACCAACCTTTATAGCTTTAAGAAAAGTTCAGCCGTGGAACAAGCTGCCAAGGAAGGTTTTAGCCTCACCATCACTAGAGATACTAAAAGGCAGGAGACCATCTGTCAGGGAGAGTTTAGGGATTAAAAAAAAAAAAAAAAACAGGAAAAAAAAAAGGCAGCACTGCCACAATTTAAGAGTTGAGCTAAATAACCCATTCGTGACTAGACTTTATGGATTAGAAATGGCATAGCTTCTCTTTTGAGGGGAAGTTCCTGCATCTTTCCACTCTGAAGATTGTCTTGATCACACAAACCAATACAAGGGATTTCTGCTGTTTTCAGATTGAGAAGGATATTTGCATTTAACTGCTTCCAGGAGATAGGTGTCTAAATATTAATTTAATCATATTGATAGTACTTTTTTTTTCCCATCAGGCTTTGAACACTTGTAGCGAGCTAATATTGAAAAAAGAATTGCAGAATCAAGGAATATCCTGAGTGGGAAAGGACCTACAAGGATCATCAAAGTCCAACACCTGGCCCTGCACAGACATCCCAAAATCCTGCCCTGCGCCAGAGAGCATTGTCCAAACACTCCTTGACCTCTGGCAGCCTCGGGGCCGTGCCCATTCCCTGGGGAGCCTGTATAACAAATTGTCACCTCACTTGTTTCTCTGTGGGGCCCTCTGTTCCAATGCCTCAGCTGCTCTGAGAGGCTCTCAAGGCAGCCCTGTTAAAACTCCTGGAAAATCCAGGTGCCCCTGGGTTACCACCACCCACCTGTTTGCTCCACCAGCAGCAGGTTTGTGATCCCAGCTGTGTGGCTGGCGCTGATGCACTGTGGTTGTGTTACACCAGATCGTCGTTTCTCTCTCAAGACTCTTAAGGAAGCTGCTCTTTGGAAATCTCTGAATTCTACTAGAGCCCTTTATAAATAACATTTCTAAAATATGGTAATTGTTTCCCCTGGCATTGAGGCCAGTGGGAGCAGGGGTTGGAACAAGGCAGAGGTTGTGCATCCGAGTTCCTCCACCAGCCACGGGTGAACCTCGTGCAGCCCTGGTGATTTGTTGGTATTGATTTGTTGGTATTAATTTGTTGTTACTGAGAAGGTCAGTTCAGATGGGATATTGGGCAGGAATTGTTCCCTGGGAGGGTGGGCAGGCCCTGGCACAGGGTGCCCAGAGCAGCTGTGGCTGCCCCTGGATCCCTGGCAGTGCCCAAGGCCAGGTTGGACACTGGGGCTTGGAGCAGCCTGGGGTAGTGGAAACTTCTTTCCTGTGGAAGAGGGGGTTGGAAAGAGATGAGCTTTAAGATCCCTTCCAACCCAACCCATTCCATGGCTCGATTCTGTGATTCTGTGATTTTGCCAGGTTGCTCCAAACTCTCTGTGACTCAGGTGTGGGAGCCTCTGCTCTGGGCATTAATCCAAGGCTCATTTCTACTTTCTGTAAAACCTCCACTTCCCCACTTCCCCCACAGGTTTGGCTTTGGCTGCTTTTCTGTCTTTAACTGGACAGACTCCACATCCTTTGCTGTTTTCCTCATGTGGGCATTCCCCTGCTTTTTGATGGCTTTTGGTTCTTCCTGTTGGTCTCCTCTGTGTTTACTTCCACACGATTTTTTACGGTCCAGGCAACGATGTGAACTAAGGATTTCAAAGGCTCAGGCAATAGTTCTGATCACTCAGCTGTAGGTTACCCTCTTTTGGGATAATCTGGCAGCAATTTGGAGCAGAAGCAGCATGGATGTGTCTGGGGAGGGTGTGGGTGTCGGTGGTGGGAGCAATAACCCCATTTCCTGCAAAACCTACTGCTCTGAATATTCTTCCATGTTACCCTTTTGGAACTTTGGGGATATCAGCACAGATATCCCCCTAATTTAAATCTTCCTTTTCATGACTTGGTTAATCACAGCTAGGCAGAGCTCAGTGAGTGTCTGGAAGTTAAAAGACCCACACCGTACCTGGAATATTTAACTGTTCTCCTGCATCCATCCAGGTTAAATCAAACTTTTTCCTCACCTCAGCGAAACCCAGAAAGGTCTTTGGGAAAAGCGTGAGTTAGTGGTAAGACAAGAAATTAACAGCTGTCGCTTTGGATTTGGGCAAAGGATGAGTGAAGAGCAAGCAAGAAAGCTCTCCTGGGAACACGAACTGAATCTGTGTGCAAACACATTTACATAGAAAGGAAGCTGTCTGACAGGGGCAGCCACAATTATTCCGAATTTCACGCCAGATCCCTGTTTCCCCATTATGTTTCACTGTACATTAGGGCCGTGCCTGTAAGATGCACTCTGAACTTCACATTGAAGGAAGCCCTGCTGCTGAAAGAGCCATAATTCATTTACTAACAGCCCCCGTTGCTGCGCTTCAATAATGCAACCATTTTCTCCGTGTCCCAACCATATGATTATTCCTGTTGTGTAGGAAATTTAAGTCCAAGGAATGTCAGATCAAATATAAAAGCCTAGTGCTTACCCATAGTTTTTATTCAATTAAGTAGCCATTACAGAGCTCATGCTGTTTCAAATGACATAATGCAGAACACAAATGCAGTCTTTTATTACAAATATATGTTCATCTAAACAAAATGGCACCAACACAATCCAAAGCCGTTACAATTTTTAGATTATTATGCTTAGGCTATTATTATATGGTGAGCAGTCGCTGTGAAAGACAAGGGGGGGAACTGGGGCCTCCACGAACCACACTTGGAGCACAGCAGCACTGTTATTTTTGAGGTTTATCTGTGAAATTCTTAAATGCAGAGGAAAAGTGCTGCTAAAAAAACAATGAAAGCACTGAGCTGCAGCTTGGAGGACGCTGACTTTGCATGTGAGGAGTGGGAAAGCCATGCCTAGGGCCAGGACCTGGCACAGACAGAGGTGCCACAGGCAGAGTCTGGGCAGCATTTCGATGTTTAGCCCCAAAGTGGGTTCTGAAAGCCCTGTGCCTTCCCATGCAGATTAAGCACCTCACAAGTCACGTTTGCACGAGCTTTCTTCACTGCCCACAGGATTTCCCCTGCTCAGCATCCCCGAGGGCTCCCCGTAACCAGCACGGGGCCAGAGCTCTCGGCACCACCGCTGAAATGATGCCCAGCACCACAAGGGCCTTAACCTGCAGAGGGCCGAGGGCTTTTCCTCTGCAATCCCACAGCTCTGCACCTCTCCAGCGCTGCTGCTCTGGTGGGCTCCCGTGGGAAGGGCGTAAGATCCCTCCTTTCCCTCTATTCCTGCCCCCTGCTCGTGGCTTTCTGTTTAAAGGTGACTAATGATGCATTTGTCCCTTGCCCTGGTGATCAAACACTCCTGTGGAAGGCGGGAGAGGAAGAAATGAATCCCCCTGGGCAGAGCTGGGAATGACACCTGGATCTCTGCCCCCTGAAGGAGGGCAAGGCGGGCAGGCTGTCACCACTCACTTCCCAATTTAAGACACGTCGTTGCAGCTGCTTTTTGTTGATCCAGAGCTGGGCTAACACAGCGATAAAGGGGCTCACAGCTGAACACAGAACAGGGCACATGGATGCAGGAAGCCTGTTATGATTTACTCCTCAAATACTGAAAATAACATGGAAATAGAGAGATGGCACAGAAATAGTCGCTGATTATGCAGAGACTGAAAAACTGCATAAAGAAACAGAGTTTAGATGGTCGTTTTCTATTTTTACAGACAAAAATCAATCCCAAACTTCCAAAGGTATTTTGTGTCTGGTTTATTATTTTCTTTCCATAACAGTCAATGCGGTCCAAGATCTCTGAATGTTATCATGCAAAGAGGAAGGACAGGCACAATTTCCCCACTCAAACCACTTTATTGACACTCTTGCAAGACAAAAATAAACTGCTCCCTGCTCCCTACACCCCTCATGCCAGCTTCTGTCTGCAACTTTTTTTTTTTTTTACTTTCAGATCATTACAAGAAAAGTCGTTTTATTTTCACATTTTGCTGGCAGCTGGAATTCTCCAAATGAGGGAAGCAGGGCTGAGATGCATCTATCTCATCCCTCAGCAAAAATCCCTGCAACATACGGTGCCATTATGACTCCAAGCTTTACGTGGAGAGGGAAACAGGCATCTGGGCTGGGCTCATTTGTAACGCTGCGCTTGCTGGATTAATATGGAAAGACAGATGAAGGCAGACACTTTAATTACTTCACCCTAACTTTTTATTACAACATCAAGTAAAATGGTGAGTTACAGAGGATAATGGGCGTGAAACATCTGGGATGAAGTCGCACACAAGCTCATGGGTTGTTATCTGCCAATGGGGTTTTAAATATTGATAATTTCTGTACATGCATCTTTGTGTTATTTCTGATTTTCTTGATAAATCATCTCAGGATTACTTTGTTTTACGCTGTGAGGTAGCTACTAGGACTGGGACCCCGCTTTTTTCTTCTGGAATTTTCTGAACTGGGACTGTATCGCCACGGCCGCCCGCTCTGTCTCTGGCGCGTCCATGTCTATGTCAAACTCCTCTTGAACCTTCTTTTGCCCATCTGCTCAAAGGAAACAGAACAAGAACATCAGCAGGTTTTTCAGACAGGGATAATCACTGGACAGCACAGGTGGAAAATTCTGTTTCTTTCTCCTTCATAGACACAGCCATGGCAATGGGGAGCAGATTCAGGGAAAAAACCTGGGACAAGTTTCATCAAACCCCTCCCAGTGACGGAGTTTGTGACAGCCCGTGGGGAGCTGGGCACTGAGGAGTGACATCCAAAGGGTGCTCAGCACTCATCCAGCATCTGGGGAAGTCCCCCCAGCCCAGGGACCCAACGGTGAGGGACAGAGAGACTCTTCCGTGCCACCCTGCAGGGAGAACTTAAAGGACTTTTCCAACCTAAATACTTTGATGATTCTGTGTTTCCTGTAAAAAAAAAAAAAAGGCAGCTTAAAATATTTTAAAGTAGAGGGATTAAGACCCTGTTCTTATCACACCTCCAACATGAGAGGAAGAGATAATACTTCCTAAGGCTAATTTCCATCCTTTTCACTCGTTTCCTGCCTCATCCCTTCCAACACGCACCGCTCTTCCCCTTTGAATCATTTATATCCAATCTCTCCACCACTGCGCTGCTTCCCTCCCTTCTCTCCAGGCTCTGCTGTTGTCTTTCATCCTCGATCCTTGGCTCTTTGCCTTCCTCTATTCCCAGGCCTCAGCTTTCCTTTCAGCTGCATTCGGCCTCCACGTGGACAACCCAGCTGACTCTGCTGAATTTTCCTTCACCCACCCACAAGTTAAAAGTGCAGCCCTGGGAAAACTCCTGCCCTCGTTGCGAAGATAACCCTAAACTGCCTGGACTGAGTCAGTGGGAACCCACATTTGCCCCGCCAACCTCGTCACAGCACTGAGTTTTTCACCATAAACTTGTTTGTTAAACTCATTTATGTAACTGTTGTGTCCCAGCCTGCAGTGAACGTCACGCCAGGAGTCTGCAGGGAGCTCTACTTAACAGCAGTTGGGGGAATTCACCCATTTTGAACCACTTTGCTTTTAATTCTTGACATCAATACTGCCAGGATGCTCATCCCAAGCACTGTTAATGCAAATAAAGGCAACGCTTTCCATGTATTATTAAAATGAAAAGAAACTTATCCCTCATTGTCCCTGTACTTCACAGCAGAGAACAGGGCTGCCATTCCATGATTTTAGCTTGAGTCTTGCGGTATTTCTTGCCTGTGCTTCTTGTTCTGATGCCATGATGATTTTTTGCTTTTTCTTTTATACCCCTTTTATACACTCTTTTATATAGAGTTTATGTATTCTTAGTGCTTTTAGCCCACACAGTTATAATTCTTTAAGTTTGATCCCTTCCCTCAGACCCAATATCCCGTTAAGCCAAGAGCCCAAACACCCTGGAAACCCCAGACCCCGAGGGCCTCTCCAGAACACATTCTGTAAACAAAGCCAGGCCCAGCCAGGGGAAGGTTCCTCGCTGAGGGGTCTCGCTGGAGTCCCTCCCTGGGCAATCTCTGATAGATGTGCTAATTAGCAAGGCCTATAATTGCATACACATCACATCCGGGGGGCATTTCGGGGTGCATTTCGATGTGCATTTCGGTGCCCCTGAGGATCCTTCAATAAACACCGAGGTTTAAAACCCTTTTTCCCCTCTTTAACTGTGTTCAGCTCTCTTAATTTTAAGGCAAGGAAAAGGCGTCAGTTCTTACTCAGAACTCAGTTTTTGTGTCCATTTTCTATGGACCACTCTAAACCGAGCAAATATTTAAAGGGGAGGTTTTGCAATATTCCAAATTGATTTTATATTAACTGCAACCAAATAAATGCAGCTATGCTAACGTAAGGGAAATGTTCACTTAGTATTTTGTTTTGCTTAGAAGAACATTTCAGAAGAAAGATGAAAATGGAAGAAGAAAGAGAAAATCTGGATGAGGAGAACAGCTTGAGAGCTCACCGAAAGTTTGATTATACAGGCTAATGAAAGGCTAAGCTATCAAAACAAAGATTTTTGTGGAAGGAAGTCAATCCATTAACTTTATGTCACTAAATCACAGAATCATGTCATTAAATCCAACACTCTGCATGGTTTGTGTAGCTATTCAAGCAATACAACCAATCTAAGTAGAGAAACACAATTATAGTTGATTTTCCATGGGGAAAGGGACGTGAAGGTCGGTAGTGACACAGCCAAGGAGAAATGTGAACTGATTTTGATTTGGTATTTATGGGTTAAAGGCGACCTAACAGTAAAAGTGGAGTCTATCCATCGATTTTAACCTTTCAGTGGATTAATTACTGTCCTTTGGAAATGCCAGTTGGGAAAACCAGATGGGTGGGTGAATCGACACAATTGGGTTTGTACCTCTTGATGAAATCTGGCTTGTACAGCTCATTTCCCACTACAGCCAAGTTTTAGCACTACCTTAACTTGCAACAGTGACTCAGCAATCTCATGTTAAGACTTAAGAAAATGCAGCGTTTAGTGTAATTTGTCTCCAGAATTTCCAGGCCACTTAAATCTTTGCTTGATGTGTATCATCATCACTGTCTTAAAATCAGCTGTAATACAATAATTTACAATTATCTTAAGGTTTGACTTCCTTTTCTTTTGACCCACTCTTGCTGAGATCAAAACCAAAATTCCATATGAACTCTTCCTATATTTTTATTTTCCTATCACTGAGAAATGATAGGAGGAGAAGCTTTCAGCCATGACTTAGACTTGTTAAATCTAAGATTAATTCTTAGACTTAACAAGAAAGAATTAATTAATCTAATGAAGAAATTAGAAGTGTTCAAAAGGGCCAAGACATTGATACGATTAATGAAGAAATTCATCATTAGCAGATTGTATGGAAATAGAAATATAATGATTACACATATATTTGTACTATAAATTATAAAACAAAACGTATGTTATCTATCTATAATGTGAGAGACATACCTGTATCACTTTCTTTCTCCCTATGCCGATATTTAACTTTTTTTGTAAATGTATGGTCCATCCACATTTGAATTCATAGAGAATA
>VXBT01001129.1:31290-44154 GCA_013400235.1 Oriolus oriolus | reverse complement strand
TAAACTGAAAAGAGCTGGATTGGGTATTTCCCAAATTTTGGGAGTGGATTTTCTTGGAGTTCTCCCCAAAATTATTGATACTTGTCACAACACAGATACTTTGACAGATGGACTGTCAGTCTGGAGAGAAAATTCAGCGGGGTGCCAGCTCGGCCTTGGTCTAAGGGAGAAAGATTTTAGCTTTTACCTTGAGCTGCTTTCCTAAAAGCAGCCCAGTGATTGAAAAAGTATCACACCCTGCAAACTCCATGGTTTTACTGGTTAGGAGCAGGAGTTCCGACTCCCTCGTGGCAGGGGAGCTGGAACCAGGTGATCTTTAAGGTCCCTTCCAACCCACACCATCCATGAATTAAGAATTAACCAATTAATTACAAAAACCCAGCCTGGGCTCAGGACCTGCACTGACCAGAAATCACCTCACTGCACTGATAAAAGGACCAAAAGCCTTTTTGCACCCTTCCTGCTCCACATCCACCCACACCACAGTAACTTTTACCTGTCAGTAGTTAGTTGTTCACATCTCTCAAGCGTGCAGGCTGTTGGATTTGAATCCTCAAATCATTAAATTTCTGAAAGCAAGCCTGTGGAAATGTCCCTCTTTCATGCACTGTCTCCCATTCCTGGTTTTCCTTTCACGAGGGATAATTAGCTCGGAAATGGTCTGAAAAGCCAGGAAATTCTCACTCTCAGCAGCCCAGAGCACAGGTAAGCACCAGCACAGGTTTTACTCCTGGACTTGCTGTTTTCATTCCTGCTCGTGAGGGCCAACCATTCTGACAACAAATAACCTTTTTCCAAGCTACCTTTATGTAGCAATAAAGGTGGATCAGGATTCCCTTCCCATCCTCAGTCACACTACACTTTCTAAACTACATGAAGATTCCTTCCACATGGATATATCTGAGGATCCCTGGACTACACCCACCCACATGAGGAAACTAGGGGGAACAAAACTGCTGTCAGTAGACTTAAACTCATAGGCTACTTGTGATTTTACAGGATTCAGAAATAACAAAGGATTGATAAGCCCTGGCCTGCGCTTTCTGCTTTTTGAGGTGATCTGGTTTCATTAGCACCATAATAAATAAACCCCACTAACCTTTCCCACTAAACTCAGCTATTTCAAGGCTTTCCCTGAAAGATTTCTTCGTACTTTGCTGGACTCCCACTCTTCTGAACACACCCTGATAAACCAGGGGAGTGAGTGCATGTCCCTGCTGGGTTCTGATCACTGCCAGCAGGGGAGATGAACAATCCCACACCAGCAGTTGTCGGCCATAACAAAAGATTGTTATCCAATGAATTTTCCAAAATCACCTGTTTCACATGGACTGGCTCTGGTGCCAACTGAGGCAAATCTGATCGAGGGACAAACTCCTCGGAGCACAACATCAGCTGCTTGGTGACAAGGGACACCCCACACCCCAGCACCATTACACTGCAGGCCTGCAGCCTGAGACAATTTGAGGGGTGCAGGTTTTCCCTCGCCACAGGCAGCACTCATCCCAGCAGGAGAGCCTGGAACAGCAGCTAATGAGCTGCTTTTCATGTCTACTGTCATCTTGCACTGTTGCAATCGAAAAAAGATCTGTGTATTCCCTTTCCAGATGAAACAGCATTAGAATTCTGTCTCCATGATCTGCTACAGCGCCTTGTGATCCATGGCAAACACTGGATGGATAATGAAGCTGAAGGAAAACAATAAAACCTTACACACAAATCTACCCATCAAACTCTGAAGAAATGTGGTGCAAATATAATTATTCACAAATGTGCCTCTAGCTATTTCTTTCATTTACTTTTCAACTATAAAGTAAAATGAATTG
Source organism: Oriolus oriolus (assembly GCA_013400235.1). Lineage (NCBI taxonomy): Eukaryota > Metazoa > Chordata > Aves > Passeriformes > Corvidae > Oriolus > Oriolus oriolus. The sequence continues at coordinate 42,328 of VXBT01001129.1, read as the reverse complement.
TGACAATGCTGGGAAAAGGAAACACTGCTTATTCCATATGGGCCAAGAGTCTAAAGCAGTCTTTTGTGACGTTTGAACACAGCCTAAACAGACTAGTCCTTCCCAAAATTGCTCAGGGAAGGGAAAAGGTTAGTGGGGTGGAAAAGGGGACTCAGTCTTTATCCTCAGAAATTCCCCATCTTCCAGATGAAGCAGAAATTGCTCGTCACATTCTGGAAAACCATTCAGCATGAAAGATCGCACAAGCTGAAGCCTCTAACTGGCATTTCATATCTCAGGTGCCATCCTCTGCCCCTGCTCACCCAGCTCACATCAAACAGGAATTATGGAACCAGACTGAAGATGAAATACATTTATAAAAACACTGCATTTTTCAGGGGCTAAACTGCAGCGTTTGGGAAAAAAGATTAAATGGAGTGTGGACAGAATCACAGTGCCCCACAACAGGCCAGAAGCGGTATTTTGCCTCAGGCAGGATCATTACCTCCCACTGCTCCAAAGATTTTTCAAGCTGTGACAATCTTTATGCTGCCACTCGGATCCCAAGCTATTACACCAGCCTGTCCAATGAGGCAGAACAGCCCCTAATTAAAGAGGACCAAAATGGGCAGGAATCACATGGATGTTGACATCTATGTGGAGCATTATCTTTGTGTGATGGGAAGAGTCATTTTATCTGACCAGAGTCCACTGAGCAACCAGCCAGCTCGAGAAAACATATGGATGCTCAGAGGTGTGGAGGCCACACTTAACTCCTCACAGGCAACAGTTTTAAAACCTGAGAGCTAATGTTGGCCATTCCTTCCCCTCTGTATCTAATTGAGAGTGAGGAAGTAAAAGACTCATTTTCTAGGGGAGTTACAGAATCACAGAATGGCCTGGGTTGGAAGGGACCTTAGAGGACATCCAGTTCCACCCCTGCCATGGGCAGGGACACCTTCCACTAGACCAGGTTGCTCCAAGCCCCATCCAGCCTGGCCTTGGGCATTTCCAGGGATGGGGCATCCATAAAATCTCTGGGCAGCCTGTGCCAGGGCCTCACTATGCTCACAGTAAAAAATTTCTTCTAATATCTAACCTAAACCTACTCTCTGACAGTTTGAAGCCACTCCCCCTTGTATTTGTAAATAATCTCTCTCTTCCCAGCTCCTTCAGGCCCTGCAAGGCCACACTGAGCTCAGCCCAGAGCTTCTCCTCTCCAGGCTGAACAATCCCAGCTCTCCCAGCCTTTCCTCCCAGCAGAGCTGCTCCATCCCTCTGCTCATCCTGGTGCCTCCTCTGGCCTCTCTCCAGCAGCTCCACGTCCTCCCTGTGCTGGGCCCCAGGGCTGGAGGCAGCAGAACCCCACCACCCTCCTGTCAGGGAGTTGTGCAGAGCCACAAGGTCCCCCCTGAGCCTCCTTTGCTCCAGGCTGAGCCCCTTTCCCAGCTCCCTCAGCTGCTCCTGGGGCTCCAGCCCCTTCCCAGCTCCGTTCCCTGCCCTGGACACGCTCCAGCCCCTCCAGGGCTCTCCTGCAGGACCCAGAACTGGGCACAGCCCTCGAGGGGCCTCTCAGTGCCCGGCACAGAGGGACAATCCCTGCCCTGCTCCTGCTGGACACACAATTCCTGATCCAGGCCAGGTGCCAGGGGCCTTCTTGGCCACCAACATTCAGCTTCATTAATAAGCACAGAATTTTTCTCTATTTAGATTAGGAACAACAATAATTTTCCCTCCTGCTCATTAGAAGTGCTGCAGGGTGAGATGCTCGTTTCATGACAAGGACTCTATCCCTACAGCTGTTCTTGTCTTGTCACTCCAAAATAAACCCAGACATTCCAAGGCCACCTTCCAGAGTCCAAAGCTCCCTGTTCTGTTTGTCAGGAGAGAGGCACTCGACGGTGGGGCATTCCAGCTTTACACAAGGGGTTTTTGTTTTCAGTTATTTAAAGGTGGAAGATGCTGGGGAAATGAAAAGTCCACACAGGAACCACCTTTGAAACCGAAAAGCAACCCCTGGAGCTCAGCAGTCTCCTGAGACTTCAAAAGCTCCATGTGAAAAAAAATAAAGGTTATCATTAATGGTAAGACTAAATGTAACAGCTATTTTTTTCTGAACTACACCAACTGGCCCCAGAATATCACTCAAAGCAAGCCAGAAATAATTAATATCATTTGATTCCTCTGTAAATTACAATTTGGTATAAAGAACATGACCTTATTAGGCAACCAGAATCTTTTATTTTTCAAATTGACCTTTACTTTTGGAATATGGTGTTGCTATCTCGAACTCGAAAAATTAGTTTTGCTGTAGAAAATAATGGTTGTTCTTCTGTAATTTTAAAAATGTTATTTCAGCATGAGGCTTTTGAAATGTCTGATTAATCTTTTTTTTTTCCTAGTCGTAATAATGTTCGAGGACAGGAATATTATTTCTGACACAAGATAAACGAAGTAGCACAAAAAATATGTACATTGGGGTAACATAATGGAACAGAAAGGAATAGCAATAAAATTCAGTTTACAAAAATTGCATTCTCCAGTAGATTGTAGCCAGCTGCAGATGAATTGATTTTGCTCAACAATTAATACAGAAGCAAATATTGTTTTTCCTTAAATGCTAATATTATTTAAGCAATCATTCCTCATCTTCAAAATAATTAATGGATCACTGCCAGCCTTTTCAAATGGTTTACAAATGCATAACTGATGCATGGGTAGGTACATAATTCACTGGAGGCATTCTGGGAATGAAACTAGAGGCCCTAATTCACATTCCCACATGGAGATCAAACTTTCTGGAAGTTTAACTGGGAACCTAGCAAATAAAAATGGCCATCTCAGCTCTATCATCTCATCTCTTACCAGCCAAAGCTGCGTCTGAGGAGTGCTGAACTGGCAAATTCAGCAGGAGCCTCTGGGAGCTGAAAGGGACCCACAAGGACCAGCGAGTCCAGCTCCCGCCAGGTCCCTCTGTCCCTGCAGAACGATGCCCCACCAGCAGGGATAACAGACCCAGCCCTAAGTCAGCCTCTCCTCCAGGTCAGGATGCCAAGATCCTCCTCACAAATTGAGCCCAGGGTTGTGGGAGTCTCGTTCTGCAGCCACCCGTGATCCCCAGCGCCCCAGCCAAGTTTTAAATGGGAATTGTTACGATGCAGTTTTAATTTCCTCTGCCATTTCCAGTTCTCATTTCCCCAGTTAAACACGGTGCCTTTAACCAGCTCTGCTGTGGAGGGAGCTGCATTTCAGCAGTGCACGAAGCGAGCTGCCCTCCTGACTCGCTTCTCGACTGCTTGATTAATATATGATCAGTTGTTTCCCTATTATGGTAGCATCCAGGCGCTCCCAGCCCGAGCTGGGAGCCCTAATGTGGTTACAAATGCAGAACAATAAATTCTTTCCCCTCCGCCACCCCTCAGTGCTCTGACCTTTGCAAAAGTGTCTTCAGCAATAACGTTTAAAATAACAACAGGAGAACTTCCTCAGGGCTACCTCGACACGAGCACATTATCCAAGGCCCCAGCACAGCTCAGGCATCATCCCCAGCTTCCCTAAATACGTGAGAGTCGGTGCAGCCACGGGCACGGCTGGGATTGTTCCAGACAGACTCTGCCAGGGGACTGTGGTGGCGGAGAGTGGGACCCCTGGGGTATTGAAGGAAAGAGAGTTTAGCCCTTTTGATTCAAGCCGTGCTGCACCACTCTGCATCAAAACCACATAAAAGGCTCTAAAGCCATTTTGTTGTCTAAGAGAGACGTTGCCCCCAGCACTTCCAAACACTTTGCTGCTCCAGACTGCGAGGGAACTGCCTCCGAATGAGTTGGCACTCGCTGTTAATTGTGGGATGACCGACGGTACCTGAGAGCACTCACCAGGAAAACACAAACCAGAGGATTTTTATCTTCCATTGTGGCACTGTCTCCCTTGGCTTTGCTTTCCAGGGATGCTCCCTCACCCCACCACCCCCTCAAAGAGCAGCTGGGGAAGAAGCTCCAAGAAGTGGCAGCGATCACAACATGCCACCCAGGAGTGGCAGGAAAGGGGGATCAAATCCGTGCCTGCCAAAGTGACAAGAGCTGGGGAAGGTGGCACGGGTTACAGAGCAAAACCTGTCAGTCACTAAAAGGAGAGGAGTCAATCAAAACCACCGTGATATGGAGTCAGAAGATGTTTTTTTCCACACACAAAAAAGAGCGAGGCTTTGCCCTGCTCATCTTCAAAGTGGAAAATAAGGGCATTTTCTTGGAGTCATTGGATACCGGCAGATCTGTTAGCAACTAATGAGAGGCTATTTTAAGTTTACAGGGTAATTTTAATAAAAACTGTTATATGAGCACTTGGAAAGTCACAGTGAGAAAACACTCTCCTCTTGTAAAATCCATCACGGGTTTTAATTACAAATGACTAAATCCCACACTCAGAGGTGCAGAGCGTGAGGTACAGGAACTGAATTTTGCCATTCAATATCACATTCTCAAGCAAAAGAGTTATTGCAGAGAAATTCTTTTGTGTGAGGGTGGGGAGGCCCTGGCACAGGGTGCCCAGAGCAGCTGTGGCTGCCCCTGGATCCCTGGCAGTGCCCAAGGCCAGGTTGGACACTGGGGCTTGGAGCAGCCTGGGACAGTGGATGTTCCCTTCTTATGGAAGAGGTGGTTGGAAGGAGACGAGCTTGAAGAACCCTTCCAATCCAAACCAATCTGTGATTATATTTCAGTATCTTCTAAGCCTTGTAAATATTATCAGTATGAAGCACTCACTTTACTGCACAGATTAAGTGCAAGAAACAAACAACGTTAATAATGGCCAAACAGCGCAGCTTTTATTTGCACAACCGTGGGCATTGCTCCATGCTGCGATGGGATGATTAATTTAGCACAGTTACACCCCCAAAAAAAGCCACTGCTTTAATACATGTACCATGATTTTTTAACACCTTGCACTACCTGCCAGTTTGGGGATGTTTGTGGAGGCAACTGGGCAATTGTCGTATAGAAGTGGGGCTTGTGAGGTTAAAAATGCCCAAGGAAGTATCCGGAGTCCTTTAGCGACAGAACAGAATTGTCACAAGGTAAAAACAGGCTGGGATGAACAAACCTGCTCTAAGACATTCTTTCAGGAGAGTGTTTGGCTAAAGAAAGTTTGTCACCTCTCCCTAAAACCAAACTCATCCCTTCAGGAGAGCCTGAGAGATGTGATGGATATAAAATGCAGGCTTCTGGAGCAGCTCCAAGGTAGCTCAGCCTGAGCAAAGACCAGGATACTCTAAAGGACATCGATTCACCATGAAACTTGGCCTGCCAGTGGGTCTCACATGTTCCTGCATCACTTGGCTTTGTAACTTCTGCCCCAGCATCCACAAGTTCAGCCAGAGTGCTGGATAGATTCAGTCTGACTGGAAATCTTGCTGAATGTTCCACAGAATAAAATTTTCTCACAAAAGGTACGGAATTTTAACATCTCTGACTCCTGAAAGCAGTCACCCAGCTGTAGTTTTCCACCATAAAGCAAAGAAACCCTGTTGCAGGAGAGTTGGTTCTAGGAAATTTCCACTGTTTTCTTTTGCTTGGGCTGTTACCCGAACAGAATCATTAATTTGAGTTTACCGTGTCTCCGCTGAACGCAAAAAGCCACATTCTATGTTTATTTCCCCTGCAGGCTGGCTTGATTCACTTTCTTAGGAAGAGAGGAGGGGCTCCTCAGGAGAATGTAGGATAACACTGAAACAGCAGCACAGGGGAGATAAATTAAGATCCAGTGGAAATGTGTCTCTGAAAGAGGATGAGAAGGAATTATATGCTGGAGGGTATTGTCAGTGTGTTCCAGGCTGTCTTGCCCAAGAGCCACTTGGAAAGCCACGCTACATGTTCTGCAGAAGCTCATTAAGCCAAACATTTCAAAATCAGATTCAAGGTAAAAAGCTCTGGCCAGTTCCTAAGGGAAAAAAAAAAAATCCTTAATCTAACTTAGAATCATGGAATCATTTAGGCTGGAAAAGATCTTTAGGCTCATCAAGTCCAGCTGTAAAGGAAGCCAAACTTGCAGGTGTTTAGAAAGACAGCAATGGAGAAAAGCAAGGGCTCCAAGGGTGCAATTCCAACATTTCTGGACAGCATGAATCTCACCCTTGAATCCCCTTCCTGTACTGGTTAGTTCTCTATTAGTTATAAAGGCAGCTCAGAGTGACTGGTTCAGATGTAGAGACTGTTCTTTAAATGAGTTACACTGCCTGAGCCTGAGCGGTGCCTGAACTACACACTCTAGAATTTCAGATGAACACACTTATCTGCTATTTCATGAGAAATTCTTTCTCATCAAATGAATTATTTAGTCCTTATGAACCGTACTACACTGAAACTGCAGCAGCTAAGAAATCTTGTTTGCTCCAGGAAGGAAGGAAATAAAATAAAGGTAGGCACACCTTCTCACACAACTCCATCCGTGTGTTCTGGTCCCAAGGGATGGAGAAGGAGAGAACGGCTCACCTTCAGTAGAGGGTCAAAATGAACATTTGTTCCCTCTGCTGAGATGGCCAGGGAAGCTGCCAGTTGTGCAGCTGATCTGGAGCCTCTCGTGTTCCCTCAGGAGCTGACTGAACAGTGTGCCTACATTTTTCTTTTTATAGAAATATAGTTGAACAGACAAAAAAACTGTATCAGCACCTCTCGCTCTCCTTTCAATTTAATTCAAAGATAGTGAATTTTTGTGTACACTGTGTGCCTTTAAGTGTACATCAATAAGACTCCTCATACACCTCTAATAAGGGATTACAGTTAACACCAAGACAAGCAATATCAAATGCTTCATGTGAACAAGCAGCCAAATGACAGTTTCTGTGAGAACTGTAATTGAATTCACCAGCTACTGCAAACACCAAACCTCTGCTCTGCTATTTAGCTAAGAATGAGCCAGGTGATGGCAGCTGCCAACCTGAAGAGTGGAGGTGCTCCAAGGAACCTCGCTGCACCCAGCATGTGGCAAAGGCAGCCAAACAGGGCTGAGAACGCAGGAAGAATAAAATGTGTGAGTCAGCTGTGCTGGGTGTCCATGTGTAGAAGACAAGAACTCTTTAAAAGGTATTTCCATGATTCTCATGGCTGATCCAAGCCAAGAACACTGACCTGAGACTGGAATCTGCATGCAGAGATCAGAAAAGCACAGTGACCATCTCCTAGTGCAGTTCCCCAACATGGTGCACTCAACAGAGAATTCAGATTTTACAGCATGATTACACACAAAAGTTCCTGCTTCATCATTCCTTAACGGAAGAAATCCAACCTCACCACGCATCCTTGACATGCTTTTTCCTTTCCCCTCCCCTGCTGTGGAAACTGATGCTGAGGTGGACACAAGTGTTGGCTCTGAGGCAGAACTGGAGCACAGCTCTGCTCTCTCACTAATTTCCTCTCATAGAGTAATAGAAAAGACCTTATTGTCACACAGGACAATTTATTGTTTAGCATAAGGGAGTAAAAAATGGCAGTGAAGAGATCCTATAAAAGAGGGGGGAATGAATCCAGAAGGGCAAGGTGTCCTTCTGAGCAGCTTGTTCATTATCTAGCGGCAGTTACTGTACCAGGAGGCTAAAGCCTGGAATTCTAACAAGTCAATACCAGAGCTCTGTGGGATTTCTGGTCCCTGCCTTTAGCCTCTGTATTTATTGAGTGAGGACTGGTGGTTGTAGGGTAATGTAATTTTTCCAAGCCTTTCCAAAGCAGCAAAGAAAATGAGCAAGGTCGGGCTCTAAAGCCACTAGACAGTACTTCAAATCCTGCTTCTGCATTTTTTTTTTCCCTTTCCCCCATCTCATTAAAAAATAAAATTCCAAACCTTCTAGGTCCTAGGCACTGACTCAGCAACATCCTCTTTTGAACTAGATGCTGTTTCAGATAAAGGGTGGAGGGGTTTTCTCCCCTAAGAGGGCAGCTCTGTGGTCTGACAAGCACCTGACTAAAGTGTAGATCATTAAGGCTGGCTTGCAGTGGGCTTATTCTCAGGTGTGTAGCAAGGAGGAGTATCCACCTTTTTATAGCCTGTGTATTGATTAATCACACCCACACACCTTTTTAGTTTTGTTATTTTTTTTTTAATGTGGGTAAAAGCGAGCATGTTTTTCCAATAAAGCCCCTGCAAAAGGAGAAAGCGGGTCCATATTCTGAGCTCTTTATCTACATCAGGAGGTTATGGAGCAGGGAAGTGAAAATGGTCTCATTATCCTGACAGATGGTGCACTTAACAAACCCACACAGAACGCTGAGGACACAGAGGAAGGTTGGACGTGCTGGAAGTGCGGTGCATTTCCGAGCTGCCAGCCAAGTGGTGCCTGTGAGGTACCGCTCTGGCCCTCCAGCCTCGCTGCTTTCCAGTCGTCAGAGATGGAACAAATCCCTTTTGTCACCCTGCCTCCTTCCCCTTTTAACCCTCCCATCCTGCAACATCTTAAAGGAAGCTCAGAAAGTTTCCTCTTCAAGTTCAATTTTTTATTATTTTTTTTTTTGATGCAGAAACATGTTAAGGTAAAACAAAACAAGAAGCAAGCTTTATTAATACGAGCAGTCTAGAAGAAAAGGAGGGTTCCTATTCATCTTATCTTGCTTTTCACCTCACTAAGTCTTCACCTGGTGCCTTCTAACAACAGCTATTTAAAATCAATTTTATCCGGAGAGGTGGCCATTGATTTAGCTAAGTGCTGCAATTGCAATTAGAAAGTTATTAAACCCAGTGCCAGATAGACTAATTGACATGAAAATCTAACCGAGGCCGGGGAATAAAGGTTTCCCTCCTGCTTCAGCTGTAAGTTTATTGCACACATAAAGCTATCTTAAAAGAACATTCAGGCTGCAAAGTTGAACATGAGAAAGTTAATAAATGACAAAATGAACTGATGCCATTAGGCAAAATTAACTGCATCACTGAGTGGACAACCGTAATTTTTGACATTGAAACTTCCATGGTCTTAGGAGCTCAGGGTTTCCTAGATTTAAAGGAAAAAAAAAAAAAGTATTTTGATACAACATATGGACACCCACACGGCTCCTCAGCACGGCTGCTTGGCACTGTTAAATCCAACACCAGCTTTAATGGAGTAACTGGCAGGGGTGGGAGGCTGCTGTCCTGTTCCTGAATCAGCAGGAAAGGGAATGACTTGCAGATTTTTTGGGTGGGATTCATAAAGCTGATGGGAAAATAACAATGAGAAAACTCTGATGCCTTCAGATGTGGTGGCTGCTCCCGTTCCACCTCCTCTGTCCCAGCTCAGGGCCAGCCCCAGCTCTCCCCCAGCCCACATGGTCACCACGGCTCCCAGCAGACCTCAACAATGCCGTGTCTTTATCTGGCTACTTCTGCTCCCCAAAACTGCACCAGCACATTCCCTAACCTCAACATTCCAGCCCAGCCCCTTCCCACACCAGCTGACTCCTGTTCTCCTCCAGTTCTCACATCCCAGCTTATATTCCTCCTTCCCAGTCCCAGTTTCCATCCCATAAGTTTCAAATCCTGCCTAATCATCTGTGGTTCCACCTTCCTGATGAGACCTACTGAACTCCTTTGTCATTCCATCCTCTGACCTCCCTGCTCCAGCTTCTGGGACCCTCTGCTTCCAAGGAGGGAGGCACATTTTTTCCTAAGCAATTGTGACGTTTTGGGAGCGCAGAAAGGGCACGGCCCTGCCTTTGGCTTCAGCTCCTGGCAAAAGCATCGCTGAATGTAGCAGCAATTAAGAAAAACCATGATTTCCTTAAGCCTTTCAAAGACAGTGTTGGTTTAATTGCTTTAGTGTTTACTGTTTGGCTCAGTGATGCTGAGTTTTCACGGGAAAAAAAATAATTAACTGCTTCACTGAACTCATACAAACGTTAAGACTTGTCCTTCTAAACATTTATAACTTGGCCTCTATAACAGATAGAAAGCCACATCCCAGATGACAAATCTTACATTTCTGTTCAAAATGACAAAGGCTCAAAGCAGTCAGACAAAAGGCCACCTGAAATTGTTTTTAATTTCTCGATGTGCTAACATTTTGCTCAAGCCTCATTTTTGGAAACTACTGGAATGACTTTGCTGAACCCTTCCAAAATAATTCTGCCTGAGGCAAGCAATCAAAATGACAAATTTCAGCCTGAGCAATTGGATTTTGGCAAGGTTGTGTACAACTGAAAAGGGAGCTTTTAACCAGCGGAGTTCAGCAGCTGTTAATCGGCCTTGCCACCAGTCCAAATTGCAATAAACAAAATCAGTGCATATAATAGCACTGAAGCAATGTAAACTAAATGAAATAGAAGTTATGGATAGCTGGAAAATCTTTAAAAGGGATCAAAACCAGAGGGTGAATGCTACTCTGCTGGTGTTTTGAGAGTTGCCAATGATTTCTTGAAGATTTAAGCACAGGAAAAAAAATTGAAAACAGTCGAGTCACTTAAAATGATTACATGGAAGACAAAAATTAGTCTGAGTAGTCCTTTACACATTCTGTGTTGAGGATTTCTCTCGCATTTATCTCTGCTAGTCATTTAAAAACTCTCTAGAAAATATTTTCCCTTGTGTGAATTTAAACCCTGATGGGTACTTTTAATGATCTGTCTGGATTTACAGGCATGTCAGACTGTCAATAAACCTGATCAGAAACAGCACCTGGGCTGACACACGCGACTGGCTGACCTCACATCATCTCTCCAGCCTCATCTAGAGAGACCCATTCTTCCTCACCCTGTTTCTGAGGATTACACAAGGACATGAGCTCACAAGCATCTGGAAGAAGGACTAAACCTTTCACGCATTTCCTCTGCTTCAGGAAACACAAACTGGGTTGGTGCAAGGAAAGACTTGAGCTGGGACTCACATCCCTCACCGCCTCCAAAGTGCTGGCATGTGCAGGGTGCACAGGACTCGGCACACCCCAGTCCCTGTTCTACTAAAACCCACCTAACTGTCTTTACTGCTCAAATTTTAGATCTGCATGTGAACAGAACCAATTAAATTTTTTTTTCCTCCACTTTTGCTCAGGAAACCCAATTATTCCTTCCTTCCTTCCTTCCTTTCTTCCTCTCCCTCTCAGCGC
>VXBT01001129.1:1253-31279 GCA_013400235.1 Oriolus oriolus | reverse complement strand
TCCCTCCTTCCTTCCTTCCTTTCCTTCCTTCCTTTCCTTCCCTCCCTCCCAGAGAGAGAACAACTAGAAGCCTTCTTGATTCTAATTCTGCTACTTTAAAAACTGCTTTGTCTCTTACTTGTGTTTCTCTTCTTCCAGGGGGCTCCTCACCTGGCCCTTGCTCAAACCTAATCTGGGAAATAGCCAATGTTTTGCAAGACTGGAGAAAAATGAGAAAGTTCAGGTGAGGGTCACTATGACCCCAAGTTAGAGCTTTAGTAAGGAATCTTCTTTTTGGCAAATGAATATTCTTTACTAATGACCCAGATTTCAAATTTGCCTGGGAAAATAGGAGGGAAAATGAGGCAGTCAGAGGGAGAAGCAGCCCTTGACCCGGCTGTGCTGAAGAGACACAAAATTCTCAGGGGGAGGAGAAAGAATGAGAGGTGAGAAACAAGAAATGAGGGAGACAAGGAAGAGAGGCAGACAGAGAAGACCCTACTAGTGAAAAAGATGAAAGGGAAACCTCAGGTTTTATGAAGAAAGGAAGGAATAACTACCTTGACCCATCGTGGAAGCCTGGCCTGCCTGGCAGGAAGGACCAGGAGCTCGGATTCACCCCGGAGCATCCCACTGCACCACTCCTATGGACACATTCACTCATTGCCCATGACAAGGGGTCACAGTGGCACGAAAATATCTACTTATACAAGCCAGTGACTGGTTAAAACCTTCAATATCGTGAGTGAATGTCTCTTAGGCCTTGAAAAAACCAGCAGAAACCACTTCCAGAAGAGCTCTGCCAACGTGCGCCGAGGATCTGAGTGTTTTCTACTGCTTACCTCAATCTGTGCAGCAAAAAGCAAAACTTTCTTCTTTTTTTTTTTAACCAAATTGATCAGTTTTTCTCCTGAAACAACTCACTGGTGGGAGCAGAACACCCTGGGGTTTTTTGAACTGCCTGGACTGAAAAGTCCACATTGCTTTTTGTTTTGTTTTGTTTTCTGGCACGCTTGGCCAAGCTTATCAAGTGTTTTGTCACATTCAGACAGCATCACTTACAACAACAAAAGGTATCCCTGACACCAGCACAGGAGGCTGGCAGCTCTGGGCTGCACCACTCCCTATCTCAGCAATCACACAGAAATAAACAAAAGTAAACTCAGCCTTTTGCTGCCAGGCCAGGATCCCCACAAACACACAGCAGAATAGAAGCAGCTGCTCTCTAACTCAGCTCAGGTTAATTGTTGGTTTTTCTACCCTGCAAGTTCAGTCAAGAAATTCAGCCCCAAATATGCATCACAGTACTACAGAATCCTGCAGAAAACTACTTACAGCCACAAAATTGCTGTGATGTCCAAAGAGTTGTGGGAAGCTCGAAACAAGGGTCAGATTTATGGTAGTTATAAAACATTTCCATGCCAAGTTTCAAGTAAATTTGGATCTGTTTATAGTTTGGAGAGGGAAACAGTAACTTCTTAGTGGTCTCACATAGTATCCACTCAAAAATAATGGCAGTTGTGAATGTGCTTATATTTAATTTAATTTCAACTTGAAACTTAGAACCAAACTGAGTTGAAATTACAAACTCACACAAACAGATATGTGGGGAGAAACTACAAAGAAGCACTGGTATCCCTTGACGCAGCATTCTTCACTGGCTTTTTTTGTGTCCATCATCTTCTACTGCAAGAAGAAAAAGGACTAATAAAAGGAAAGAAATAAGTCTTCTAATTCCAACTCAGTCTGGACTTCAGCCAGTCCACCATGTAATAGCAAAAATGTTAATGTTAGCTGCAGTAATCTTCTTAAGATGATGAATAGAGACCAAAAATCTACACTAATTCTGTTGCATCTGTGAACAGCTTCTAGACTCTGTTGTTCCCAAGGTTTGGCCATGGCATGGGGAGGAATGGAGGGAATTGCCAAAAATTACATTTTCTTCTGGATGTTCTTCCATAATGGAATGGTTCTGAGCTGAGGGACCTCCATAGGATGCCATCTCATGACTTAAAGTCTTTTGCTCTTTATTTCTGTGCTCCCTCCTGTGAAAACCATAAATACTTAAACAAGATTTGTGACTCTCTTGTCTGGCACGGGGAAAAGCTTCAAAGAGGTCCAGCAGTGAGAGCAGACAACGTCCACCAAACCTCCCACACCTGGTCCCGCTGGGCGAATGACACAGGAATATACACAATTGTTTATAGATCATTAATCTCCAAACTTCTTCCCACTGGTGTCTGGAAAAGCTATTTATTTCTCTTTAATTTGACAGAGGAAGGAAGTTGACCCAAAGAAGTTTGTGTGAGGTGAGACCGAGTGGTGCTGATGGAGAGAATGATTGATTGGCAAAGCCCACGTCTTGCCCTCTGCTGACAGCATCCATCACTCTTTGACAGAAAAGACCCAAACCTACACTTCTTCCATTTGTCTTCTTCCCTGCTTGGCTAAAATAAGCCAGGAGTGCTTTTCCCCCCAGTTTCTCCACATCTTTGCCTGCAAGAGGCAGACCTCACACGAGAGACACAGAGCTCTCACCAGAGACACGGAGTTTTGCTGGGAGCAGATTCACTGGAAAGGTCACCAAGAAATTTCTGCCAGTGACAAATACAGCTGCCTGCTTGATGAATACAACCATTAGGTGAGACCAGAATGCAGATTTTCTGCTGGGAATTATTCTGCTGGCTGCTAGACCCAGAGGTGGCTGCTTCAGGACACCAAACAGCCTTGGATCCAGCTCAGCTCTGTCTCAGTGTCCTTCCCTTGATGGGTTCTGTCCCCTGGTTATTTGAGGTGCAAAGAAGGAGGTTATCTGATCCTCACCTGTGCTGTATGAACCTAGATAAGCCAGGATGGTGGGATATCTGGAATATACACAGGTGTATCCACATCTTCCCTCAAAGGTACCACACCTGATAACCTACACTCAGCTCTGAAATCAAGGGCCAGGAGAATAAACAATTCTTCAGGCTTAATTAAGCTCATCTCTCCCACCCTTCTGTTTGGTTCTACCACACAAAAAAGGATGGAGCCCAGAATTCTCTCCCTGGCCAATCCCTATTTCCTGTCAGACACTTGGGTCAGAAACTCTCTGCAGTGTCTGTAGGCACTACAAACTAAATTTTAGGTGTCTGTCAGTATGAGATCTTTAACTTAGATTAGGAGCTGCAGGGATAGTTACTGTTGGATTAGCACAGGCACATAATGAATTCCAAAATCCTGCAATAACGTGTTGTGTTCCTGGCTATTAGCCTGGGTTTTAATTAGTTTGTGCTAATGAATATATTTGTACATGTCCATTTTTTATTGGCAGCTTTTAGAGGAGTTGTAAATTGGTCACTGTGGAGTGCCAGTGTTTCACTAAAACCTAAGGAATAATTAATGCTTTCTCCACCTAGAATCAACCAGCAGTCTCAGGGGGTTTTAGGTATAAATTAGAATGAAAGATGAGATACTCAAAATACAGTTAGAGAACTCATTCATCAGCGGTGATTAAATAATGTCACTGTGAGACCCTGGAGAAGTGCTGAGAGCTGATTTCCAGCTCTGGAATACCCACACCATCTCCCAGGAGCTGCCAGAGCACCCTGCCCTATTTTTTTTTTCCACTGTGACTTTCAAAATGCCTTTTCCATATCTGGTGCTATCCAACTTTCTTCTGTTCTTGGAAATTCCTCCTTGGAAAATATGTATTTTTCTCAGTCTTTCCTATTCATAACCCACTGTGGGCTGGGGGAAAAATGAACCAATACAAAGAGTTCTTGGCTAAAGCAAATGCTTCCATCAAATCCAGTATCCTGGCTAACAAAATCCTCAAGCCAGAAGATATTTGGATGTTTTCACATCCATATTTCCACAGGCTGTGAGAGCTGGCATGAGGTGGTCAGGATAAGTCAAACCTGAATAAGGACAGAGCTGTTTGAGATGGATTTAAGGAGAAATTAAATGTCCAGGTCCAAACCAGACACTCTGAAATACCCTGCTGAGCATCCACTTAACTTCAGAGATAGATAAAGAATTCTTAGATTTATTTTATTATATTATTTTTACTATTTTTTAATGTTTGTATTACCCACAAATTCCTCAGCCTTGAGAGAGCTAAGCGAATTAGAAGCCTAAATCAGATTAAGATCTATGAACACCAGGCTCTCCAGAAGAGCTCATTCTGATAAGCACCATGTCATCAAAAAATACATTTTTCTCAGTTGAGAACAAACAGAGCTTTAGGTCTCTCCCACAGATGTGCACCCAATGAGCCAGACATGAATTTCACCCCAAACTTACAGAGAGAGGCACAGAACCCAAGACACGTGTGGGGCTGACTTTGAGACACCCCTCTCTTCCCTTGGACAAGCAACCTAAGCATTTTACGTAAGGTCCTGAAATAATCTCTGAGCACGGGGACTGAAGGTGAAGTGTTGTGCTGGTTCCTGATGCAGCATCTAATTCCTTCCTGCAGCCCTGACTGCTTTTTGATCTGGCCACCAGTTCAGCAAAGGAGCACATTTTCATCATGTCTGTAACACTCCTGCTGTTCTAAATTCTGGTGCCTGCTTACACAAGGGAGCCTGATAACACCAAATTACAAGCTAATTTTGGAGCATCGAGCTAAGTGCCCCAAGACAGCTGTGTGCTACAAATTAAAATCTTAAAAACCTTCAGGAAAAAAAAAAAAAGATTAATCATTTACCAAATTGCTAGTGGAAGAACTCGTAAGTAGAAAAGTATTTTCATTCCATTTCCAAACCCAAGCCAGAGGAAAACAAAAGCCTGTGGTGTGAAGTAAAGCAGGTCTGTGTACAGTCGTGTGTGTACAGTCAAAAAGAAAAGTGATGTTTCCACAACAGTAAATCCTGGTAACCACTGTTGGGCATTGATTGTGTTCCTCTTTCATTTTTCACTTCCACTAAATTAAAAAAACATGCTGCTCAGCTATATGCACCTCTTGTAGCCTTTCAATCATCTGTTGTTAGTGTCGGGGAACGTAGAGAGAGAAATCTCCAAGCTGTGCCAGTCAGCCCAGCTCCATGGATTCCCAGTGTAAATATTCCAGCTCCCAGATCCCATGGACTCTAATCCTGACACACCCCAGACCACCCTTGATGATGCAGGGGCAGATTCATTCCAGAGGTAACTTTAGAGGGTTTTTGAGGGGCTGGCTTGAGCTGTGTGCTCCCTTTGGGTCACCACCAGCTCCAAAGCAGAACTGGAGGCTCCTTCTCCCAGGAGAGCCCATTTTCCAGGCCGTGCACATTTGTGGCAGCCAGCCAGTTACGTGCCAGTCATGGAAAGAAGGCTCCTTCTCCCTGGTGCACAGTCAGGCAGCTCACTGATAATTACAGACTGATTTCCAGAGAAGAAATATGGCACTTGTCAAAGGCATCATTTCAATTCTGTCTTTCCTCATTAACACTTGATGGGAACTCCAGCGTGTTTATGACTCATCCAGAAGGCAAAACTCAGCAGCATCACCACAGCTTTATTTTCTTTCACTTAATTTGATTTTTGTTCTTCATTTCTAATCACCGATTTTTTTTTTCCCCTAATGACCTTGGCTGATTTTCCAGCCAGTTTCTCAGGAAGGAGCTGGGCTACCACCACCTTTCAGGGGCTCAAATGCCCACTCAGTGATGCTTTCCTTGGGCATCTCCTGAGCTCAGTACTGCAGGAATGCTGCAGTTCTACTGACTTCTACCTCCTGCGAAGGAGCAGACTGTGAGGGACCATATAGAAATATATATAACTCCCATACATGTGTTCATCTCTCACATTTTTAGAAATGCAGCCGGATTTTTGGATGCACTCCGTTTGAGAACATCGCATCCACGCAGGCACACAAGGTTCCCGAGCTGTGTGCAGGCACTGTGTGCAAAACAAAGATCCCATAAATTAATCAAGTTGTTCTCCTAGCAAGCTGGAAAGAAAGAGGTGGACCAGGGCAAGAATTGTTATTGTTATCTCTATTTTTAAATACTTGGAAGACACTCAGTTACTATGGTGGTGAGGACCATATAAGTACCTAGACAGATTCACTGGTATCAGGAGTATTAAGTGTGAAGATTCTCCATGTCAAAGGTACCAGTTAATAGGAGCTTTTTCCTCTATGGGAAAAAGAAAAAAAAGAAAAAGAGAAATATATTTTGAAATAATTTCCCATTTTTAAGTCTTTAATAAGCACATTTAAAAAGCTGAAATTTTTATCCTATGCTTGTTCTGCTCTGTATTTTTTTTTCCTTGTGGGACTTCTGCATTACAAAAAAAAAAAAAAGAAACCCAAAACATGCAAGAAAAAGCTGCATAATTAACATTATAGAGCAACATACAGACAGACATCCTTCATGTGGATAGTGCTATATTCTTTGTGTGGGAAGATGGACTTATTTGGGAGTCACAAGAGTGGTTATAAATGATACGCAAGATGAAAACTTGTGGGGAATTCCAGAGCCAGGATGCAGGCCAGACTGCAAGAGCGCTGCTGTTAATTGATAAAACTTTAAAGATAATATTTTTTTTTAAAGATGCTTCTGCCTAAACATTTGAAAAATGAAAGCTCCTCATTACCAGATGAGGTGCAGCTGTAATGCACAGTGTCAAAGCCAACTTGTCAGGTAACAGAAAAGTAAGAACAATATCTACTCCTTTAGAAATATTTCTTCAGTTTAGTTCAGATACATTGATTAAACTCCTCCAGGGGCTCCTCTCCATGAAACCAGATGGCCACTGCACATGGACAGGCACACGTGGGTGTAGGTGAAGTTTCAGTGCAGAAGGGGCCCAAATTGTCTCAAACACACATAAAAATCACCACTTTAGAAGTTTTTGTTTCTGGATAAACATCAAAAATTGTTGATCAGAGAATTGTTGTGAACAATCCTTCACTGCCATCACTGCCCCAAATAAATAAGCACACAGTATCCCCTCTGGAGAGGACTCATGCTCATCCCTGGCCTCCAGAAATGGAAATTCACCTAGGAGAGGAAATAAAGTTCATGTGTAATTCCCTTCTCTTCCTTTCACCATCCTCTCCAGGGAAGATCTGTGAACAATCCCAGAGCCTTGTTATTAAAGGCTCAATCTGCCTTTGACTGAGCCCTGCTGGCTGCCTGCAGGGATGGGCACATTCCTTGGGCACATTCCTTGATAAACACACCAGGCTGGGCAAAAGAAGAGAACCGGGCCAGGAGAGGACCTGAGACATCTTTGGTTTGGTTCTGGGCAAACTTTCTGTGCAGCTGTCCCCAGGCAAGTGCCTAAACTGAAACTCAGCAGTCTCCTGCAGTGTTTCTGCCATGTCTTGAGATGGGATTTATCTAGAACTGTTCACTTGGGAATTTTTCTCCTCTCATCTGATCCACCCTCAGCTCCAGATCAGAGTGTTGAGTTCTCAGAGGATTTTTACACCTTTCCCCGAGCCTGAGTGATCTGTACATGACCGAACGCAACTTACGTAACCGTGCTGAGGGTTCAGACACTTTTGTATTTAGGCTCTGCGAAGGTGTTATGGTATTTGGTGGCTGCAGACTCGTCTGGGAATGTTGCTGAGGCACAGACTTTTTATTTTAAGAGATGTGGGATGAGGTACAACAAATCATTCTCATTTCACTTCCCAAATCCCCACTAGAACCGGCTAGACTGGATGTGATAGGACCGAATTTGGCTTTGGATATAGGCTGAAAGTAGAGTAAGAGAGACTGCATTACTGGGAGGTCACATCCCTTGAAGCACCACTTAAAAGGGATGAGAGAATTTTCACCACAGTGAAAAGAGACAACAAGGCAAGCTAATTTCCCTGCCAGCTCCCAACCCATCACCCAGGAAAACTCAATATTAATTACCTTCATCCAATACTCCCCATCCTAACTTCTGATTAGTGCTGTGGGGGTGAAATATTAGAGACCAGCAGTTTGAAAGGGTTGGGGTCGTTTTTTTTACATCGATTCAGCAGTTGCTTGCAATACTTAAGATTCATCTTTTGCCACACAAGCAATGTTTTGTGGGAAAGAAAATGCACGAGCATTGCAGTGCAGCAGTTCAGGCTCTGTCCTTTCCTTGGAATAAAAAACATGACCTCCAAGCCCGGGAAGATACAGCAAACCACGTTTCATGAGGCCCTTTGAATATTTATACAAACCACCCTCATATGTTCCCCTCCCTTCCTCAAAATCATTTTTTTCCACTAGTAAGTTTATTTGTAGGGCTGTTCCCAAAACCAGCACATTTTTTACGCAGTCATTGGAGAATATTAGTGGAAAATTAATTTTGAGTTCTTAAAGAGATATTTATATTAGCCCATACTACAATAATGATCCTGGCCTCTAGCCAGGAATTGAAGCTCTATTAAGCTAAGCACTCTACATAAATAACGATGAAGATTATTATTCACCCTGTCGGATCTGGCAAGACTTTTTTTTTTTATTCCTGAGTGCAGTGAGCAGAATTTCCCAAATTTCTTGAGCAGAGGAAGTGGGTGAATGGACAGTTGATAACACTGCAAGACGTTCCCTTCTACCAGGAAAGCTTACTAGAGAGACATCTCTATTCTCCCACACAGGATTGAGTTACAATTATTTACCATTACCCTTAATGTTTTCTAGAAGCATTCAGTCTGAAGTGACTCCATTTTAGATGTAAAATGTAAGTATTTATTTTATTAACTCGACTGTATCTTCATTTTTATGTAGAGGCATCCCATCGACAGGATGAAACACAGAATATTTATTCATGTATAATTTTCTGAATGCCCCAAAACAGAGCTCATACACTGACAAGTATTTGGGAATGAGAAGAAACCGAAAATACAACTGACCATCTTGCTGTGATCGGATTAATCCACCACGACATCTCAGTTCATGCAAAACCTACTCATTTTCATTTCACTCAGAGCCAGGAAGGCATAGAATTCATCCCATGAAAACACTTATTTTGTTATTATAAATATTCATGTTTCTGAATGATAAATCTCATCTTCCAAGAAAAATTATTAATACCAATTAATAATCACATGCTTTATGTACTTTGAGAAGAAAGGGAGAGATCTATTAATAGGAAAAAGAGCGATTCTAAATTTGAAGATAGAAATAATTGCTTCTGATGCAATTGTTTCCCTGGCAGTTGTGCTGGGCTATTAAAGAGTAGATTGCATGAGAGCAGCTTGCAAATTACACCACAAGAAAAAAAACAACACAGGGCAATGTGAAACAGAACAAGAAGTGACAAGTGTTAACCTACAAAGGAACTTTGTGACATTGCCAAGGTCACAGAGAAGAATCACTTATTGACTAAGAATAGTCAGGGGGGAACATTCTGTTTTCATATTTGCATCTGCAAAATATGATTGTCCCCACTAATCAAACCAGGTGAGCATAAAGGAAATTACAGCTTCTTATCCCACACTGAGCTGTGTGGGAATAGTAGTGCTGTCTTCTTCGCTTTGGATTTTCTTCCACAGAGAACAGCGTTGTATAACAGGTTTACAAGCTAAGTCTGCAGTTTCTCAAGTAAGTATCTCTTGGGTTTCAGGTAGACTGAGGTCCTTCAAGGTCCCAGTGAGGTTATGGGTTCAGTACTGGGCCCAGACTGCTTAACTTGTTCATCAATGGCTTAGATGAAGGCCAAGGATGAAGCCTCCTCAGCAAGTTTGATGATGACACAGAGCTTGGAGGAGCAGCTGATCCCCCTGAGGGCTGTGCAGCCCTTCAGAGGGACCTCGACAGGTCGGAGGGATGGGGAGAGAACTGTCTGAAATTCAACAAGGGCAAACACAGGGTCCTGCACCTGGGAATAAATAACCCTGGGCAGCAGCACAGGCTGGGGGTGACCTGCTGGAGAAGGATGTGGGAGTCCTGAGGGACACCGAGCTGTCCCTGAGCCAGCAGAGTGTCCTGGCAACCACACAGGCCAGTGGTGTCCTGAGGTGCATTGGGAAGAGCATTCCCAGCAGGGCAGGGAGGGATCCTGCCCCTCTGCCCAGCCCTGGGGCACCTCTGGGGTGCCGTGTCCAGCTCTGGCTCCTCAGCACAGCAGGGCCAGGGAGCTCCTGGAGCGGGGCCGGCGGAGGCTGCGGGGCTGAGGAAGGGCCTGGAGCATCTCGGTGCCCAGGAAGGGCTGAGGGAGCTGGGGCTGCTCAGGCTCGAGAGGAGCCCCAGCTGAGAGGGGCCCTCGGGCCTGGCTGTCCCTGGCTGCAGGGAGGGCTCCGAGCAGGGCCCGGGCTCTGCTCCGGGGCCCAGCAATGGCCCCAGAGGAACGGGCAGGGCCTGAGCCCGGCAATTCCCCTGCACAGGAGGCACAACTGCTGCCCTGGGCAGGGCCCAGCCCTGAACAGAGACCAGAGAGGCTGGGGGGTCTCCTCCCTGGGGATATTCCAGAGCCATCTGGACACAACCCTGTGCCCTGTGCTCTGGGAGCAGAGAGGTGGCACGAGATGTCCCCCTGTGGTCCCTTCCATCCTCGCCCATCCCGTGCGTGCAGCAGCACAGCCCCTGCTGCTGAAGGGAGGTTTGCTAACAGCTGCCACTGCTGCTCTGGGGGTAGGAGCTAAACACAATTAAGGATGGACGGTTCCTGTCTAGGGACGGTCAAACAAGAACATGCATTCGTGTCTAACCAAACTACCCCTGCTATAAAAGGGATCCTCAGAGACTGAATCTCCCCGAGCGCTGCACGGTGACAGCAAGGCCATACATGTCGTCAAAGAGGGAGACTGCTGATTGCCATGGTCATTATTTTATTTTCTTCAGTTTCAAGCTAACCTAGGGGCAGGCCCAAAATTCATTTTCTACTGCAACGCACGAACAAAACTCGACCCCACAGTGTCTCACTGTGTGAATCAAACCCTGAGAAAAGCCAAGCATCTTTATTTGTTGTTTGGGCCAGTTTTCAGCAGCTTTTCCTGAGCTGTAAACAAGAGCAAAGACAGCAACCAGACCAGTTTGCCTTTGCAAACATTGTCAGAGCATGACTTTTCTTTTTTTCTTTCTTTCTTTTTATAAGATGAAAGAGTTTTTTGTTTCTCCACCCTCCCTCCTTTTCAACAAGAGGGAAAACAAGAGGGAAAGTTTCCTTTTGACAGGGAAACAAACACTTGAAGAAGAGGCTAATAACATTTAAGACGTGGACATATTGCAGACTTCTGGCCAAAAAAAACATGGAACAGAGGATTTATATTGTGTATGTAGGTTTACAGCACACCCCAATTTTCAGAGCAATAAATCACTGCTTAGGTTCTAACCACACAGAGCTAATAAGGACAAAGAGTTACACATTTCTGCCTCTTTGATTTAGCGTTCAATCTCAGGTTCAAAGTTCTGATTCTGCTTTATTTTTATGCAAGCATGTGGGCTGGGGAGATCAGAGGACTCTATTCCATCTCCCTTGCTGCTCCTGTGTTTTATGTAGGTGACAGCTTTTCTGCTATAATTTCATTACAAAAAATAATTGGTATCTATTTGCCCAAGATTAACTGTGCATCTGCCTGTTTATGTTATACATAAAGTTATGCTACAACTAGAACCATATATATTTTTGAATTAATGACGCAGCCCCTGCTCACTCAAAATCCCCACTAAGAAAAAAAAATTGCTTTTAAAAAGGCTGCAGGATCAGTAAATCTAAGCTAAACTTGACAACAGGACGATTTTATTTGGGAAGAAATTTTTATTTGGGAAAGAAATTCAAGGCAAATGAGCTGAGTTCATGATGTGCTCAAACAGAAAAGAGAAAAACATGCTCCCCATGCTGCCCGAATGGCTGACATAATTTTGCTTGCATTCCCTCCCTGTTAACTTGAAAATGCAAATTGCTTTGCTGTCAGGGTACATTTGTTCCCACTAATTCAAGACACTATAACAAGCCAAAATATTTATTTGTTTTTTTTTTTTTCCCACTCCAATTTGTGTTTTCTCATAGTGGGAGCATCATCTACGGATTTCATTTACTGAACCATTATGCAAACAGCCCTTACGGGAAAGTCACCTCCCTGTAATAGGAAAACTATCCATAAAGAAGGCTCTTAATGCTTTAGGATGTGCTGCCTCAAAGGACGCAAAAATTCTACTCTGACCAACACTTAGAAGGCCAAAACACATATCCAAAATAACTGCTCAAATGACCCATTTGGAAAAAACTTGGCTTTTTAGAGAAGGGATTCACATCTTTCCTGCTTTTCAGGGGATGGGATGGACACAGAACACATTCTTTTAATTAGAACTGGATGAGGAAGCAGAAGCAGAGAGCACATTTTACAGTTCAATCCTCTTTCCGACATTGCCTCTATTTTAGCTGGGTATATTAAAAAAAATGAAAATTGTTTAATCTTTTCCTTTGAAAAATGTTTCTGATGGCAACCGGATTTTAATCAATTATTATTTGTGTGAAAAGCATTTCTGCTCCTATAAGAAATAAAACGAGATTTCAGCTAAAAAAATCCCTGAACAATTACTATGTTCCTGAAAATTCAGTTTTGCATTCTTCTGGGGGAAAAAAAAAATCAGTGTTTTTTAATTAGAATTGTTTGTGCCACTTAAGAGGCTGAAATTGGTTTCTGCCAGCCCCTTTGTTAAGGTCTGAAAAAGCCCCATGAGTCACCCCTTGGAGGAGTGGAGGTGAGTCCAGCCTCACTCCAGTGATGAAATTCAGAGCCTCTTTGCCATCTGGTCCTTCCAGGTGAGCTGCTCCATCCAGAGCTTCTCTCTAGCAACACTCAGATGAGCTCTAAACAAGTGGATTCTAACTTTGGTATCTTAGTTCTGGGCCTAAAATTAGGTGGGATTCATCACACTGCAGAAACTCCATGAGCAAATCTTTTGTAACTTTTATTTCTCTTCACCTTCCTCATTCATGGAGCAGCTCATAATACCTCACCGTGTTTTTTGGTGTCCTTTTCACACATATCTAATCTTGTTTTAGTCTCATTTGTCTCTGCTCTGGCTTCTTTGAAGTCCTTGAGTTTACCACAGTACGCACTCAGAACAGAGACTCTACTTTAGCAGAGGGTTTAAAGATAAAAATAAAAAGGAAACAAACCCTCTGAAGCACTTCCAGTTTCTCAAACACAATCAAAAGATAAGTTATGGCACCAAAGCCTTCACTACAGACATCTGTCATTACAGTAAAAAGCATTTTGGCTCCATTTTACTCAGTATTCTCCATCCAGAAATAAAGTCAACCCTTACCATTCTCACCAGACGTCTTGTCTTTCCCATTTGTAGCTCCGGTTCCTTGTCTCTGTTAGGGGGAAAAAAAACACAAACCAAGAGGTTAGAACACACTTGAACATTAATTTTCCCCTTGGAATTACTGTAATTACAGCCTGATTTCTCCTCAGTATGTTGGATAATCCATTTGCCCCGTGAACCAGGAATGCTTAGTTCCATTTAAAGGTTGGACTCTGTGATCCTGGAGTTCTTTTCCAGTATAAAAGACTGATTTAGGTCCAGCTGCATCACTACGTGTGCCCCTGGATGGAATTACCACAATGAGTGATATGTATGTGTGTGATCAGGTTCCCAGCAGTGCAAGGGTATGAGAGCTACAATGCAGCATTTCATTTCTTCAGCTCCCTGCTGTGCCTCCTCTTCCATGACTCAGGAGGACTACAGGGAAGTCATGAGGTTTTGCAGGGACAAAATTATAAGGGTCAAAGCTCAGCCTGAAGTCAATTTGGCCAATGCCACAAAAAAGACCCAATAACAGTGTTCCAAGAAATACATTAGCAACAAAAGGATGGCTAGGGAGAATCTCCATCCTGACTTGACTTTGGCTAGAAGATCCATTTTCTGCTTTGGCCACGAGAGAAGATGGAACTTCCTACTTGAATTCGCTCTGTCCAAGGAATAGCCTCCTGAATTTCCATCAGAAAGAACTGATTTAAATCACTCTGCCAAGTGACAGGTGGCAAACACCAGGGCAGTCCAAATACTCACAGTGGCAGAGTACTGGAGTGGTTACAGTAGTAGGGAATTTCCAGCTTAGGAATGGTCACTCTATGAAAATTATCCTGCATCCCCCAGAGAAAGCATCTCAAGGTGGATTAAGGTACTTCAGCCTATAGCAAAACTTAACATTCCTTATGCAAAATTATTCATGCTTGTGTGTGTTACTGAAATAGAACTAAAGAAATCGTCCTCTGGGGTTGTACATGTAAAAATCTGGGAGTATTAAACTCAGAGAATAAATTCAGCTGCACTCAGCCATCAGAGGCAGCACATCCTCAAGCACCAGGGAGGGAGCACTGCAAACCAAATGGTTTTTACCAACATCTGGACAGTCATGTGGATTCTCCTACGAAAATGCATACAGTCACATACTTCTCTGAAGGCATTTTCTCTAAAATTTCTGTTTAAAACCTTCTCTGCTTTGGTTTCTGTCTTTTGCCTTCCCAAGCAGCGGCATTTCCAAGGTGTATTTTGTATATAGAGCTAATCATGAGGTAAGTACAAAACCTTCATGTGTGCTCTTAGCTCTGACATGGAAAATGGAAATATATTTTTTTTTCGCCCTGGGGCCTCAGAGCCAAGACAAAAACTTGGCCAATCACAGAGAATGGGATTCTAAAGGGATAAACACCTTTGACAAAAGCATAAGCTACCAACAGCCAGAAATCAATAAATCCACCCAACAAGCAGTTTTGCTTTGTGCCTTTATTTAAAGTTTGGTTAATACTCCCATGTTTCAATTCTAAACAGCACTTTAAAGATGATTTTATTGTGCTCATTTACAAAATACCTTATTTTTCCTATCAATAAAAAGGTACCTACATTCCTTTTTCCTCCCCTGCATATTTTTAAATGCTTTTTCAAGCTGTGTTATTTCCTGAGCATTACAGGCTGTGCTACTTAGGCTTTATGAAAACTTCTCTTTCCTCCCTAGGCTATACCTGTCAGGTTCAGTCTGCTTATGATGGAGTGCTGGAATATGGATTCACACATTTATTTCGTGTCTCGAGATTTCCCCTCGGGGAGAGCAGAATGTTGTCAAAGAAAAAGAATAAAACCTTGGGTTTGGTAAATGAAGGTTTTTCTATTCATGAGGTCACGGTATTTTTCTTTAAGTCTGAAATCAGTTGCAATATTCCGCAGCCATTTGTTTGATTGGTGACCACTGGACTTAGACAGAAAGGAACCTGAAAGTCTGCCAAACCAGCTTCTGAGAGCTTTTCCTTTAGTTATAGACATATTTTGATCTATAAGCCCTGTGCTGTCTTCCAAGTGACTGCAATGGATTTGAAAGTGAGAATCAGCTTCTCATTAACAAGGCAGTGAAACTCAGGAAAAAGCCAGATACAATGGGATCATCCTCCTGCAAAGCTTTTCATTTCAATGCATTCCATGGACCTACTTTTCAAAACATTTTCAAGGTGTTGGTATTATTAGCAGCTGGAGTTTCTTTCTTCTTTCATCACCTTTCATGATGCTACTGCAGGTTGCAGAACAAAGCTGAGTTTTTTAATGTGGTTCAGAGCAAAAGGGGACCAAACGCGACGAGGAGTTACTGGGGGTATTTTCAAGAAGCAATGGATGAAATGCTGGTTTAGCAGATATTGTCCATAGATAAAAGAGATGAAATTAAAATCACTGAAATACAGGAAAAGCAGTATTAATTTCTGGGATCTGACAGGCTGAACAGCCCCAGCTCCCTCAGCCTTTCCTCATGAGAAGATTCCCATTCCCTATAATTTGCAGGCAGCGCCCTTCATTCAGAGATCGCTTCTAGAATTCCACAGCGTTTTTTAAGGCAAGCACCAGGACAGAAGCATTGAATAAACTTTCCACCAGGCATCAAAGAAACATCAGAGCTGAAATGAACATGAGTGCAGACCCGTAACGATTATACAGTAAAACATGATAAACAGTTTTGTTGCTATGTTGCGTAGGAGGAAACAGAGTTTATGACTGCTTCGGGCTGTATTAATTTTTAACTCAGTGGTTTTACAAAACACCAAAGACACATAATTAAAAATGTCTCCAAAAATCAAAGTGACTCCCAATTTGTCAGCAGAGGAAGTAAAAAAGACTTCTGCCATATGCTCAAAATCCCAGTAAGAAAAGAACAGGTTTGCTTTCCTGTTAAATTCTCAGAGCTATACACAGAGGCCAGTTAATGTGGTATGAAAATCTGTACTAAATTAGTCCCCAAGGCGAGCAAACTAAGGTCAAAAGTGAACTTGCAGCCAGGAGGACATTTCAAGAAGAATGTTAAATTACTGCAGCAGCTTTTCTACTCATTCTTCTAGCCCCTGCTGCACCCCCGAGCCTAATTTTTGCCTTTAATCTTACATTCTGTTCTTGTCTTGAAATAGCCTGACCTTTTCAGCTATGCTTTTAATTAGCACCTCAGTGTTAGGGATTGCAGCCAGGTGTTGATTACAGAATTTTTGGGGGCAGAAGGGTTGTTTGTTTTATGGTGAACCACAGAAAGTCCGAGATCAGGGACATGAAACTGCCAGAACATTCTGACAAATGGGCTCTCACAGATAATAACATCATCCTGATGCTTCGCCTCGGTGCGGGGTCAACAAGGTACAGAGGGCTGTATCCCAGGAAAGCAGTGGCTACAGATTTTCAACAGGATGTGTTTCTACATAAAAGAATGGAAAAAAAAAAGATATCCAAGAGTGGAATTAAAAGAATAGAAACAGGTGGAAAGTTTCTGTGAAGTGGACAGCAGCAAAAGTCAGCGTAGACTGACAGGGGTGACACATATGAAATGTTTTTAGGATGTTCTGTATTGTCAAGAAGAACAGCAGGGAAATTTTTGCATATCCTAAGCTTTGTTTTGCTACCCTAAGGTGTGACAGGAGGAAATACACGTTGGTACTAAGCAACACAAATGAAAGCTGTGGCTCTGCCAGCACTGTGCCAAGCAAGCCTTCCCTCTGCACCACCACCCGTTCTCCATACAAAGATTTCCCTTTAAGAAATTGAATCCAACTGAAATATTTCATAAGGACCTTATTTTTTTATATAGTCTTCTGCTTTAATTAAAAAACCCCAGCTGTTTCAGCCTTAATGTGAAAAAAAAGTACTGAAAAAATACATTTCAAAGATTCATGAAGTTTATGATCTTTCTGCAAATAAAAATGTCACTGAAAATATCTGCTTGGGGACTTTTGATGTTTTCCAAGCAAGCAAAGCTTCCTAACACAGCAGAATGATCAGGAGATACATCAGAATCTAAATGAAGATCCAGAATTTAAGTAGGGGCAAGAACCACGCAGCTATGACCTGAGATGAGTGGGTACACTCTGCAGAACTTGGGATTTCAATATGATTATTTAGGTTAAGTTCTCCTTTACTGGAGATTTCTGTGTCACTGTCTCTTTCTGACGTCATGTACCGACTTGAAACTATGGCACTCAGCATTTCACACGTTGATGTGTGAAAAACATTACTCTTAGCCACAATACAGTAATAATTTGGTTTTAAAAATGGACAAAATTGATCACAATGCTTAAAATAAAAAGTGAAGAGCAGGGAAAGTGACGCTGCTGTGACAAAAAGATTTTTGTTTGCTGAAGCTGCAAGGGCCTCTAAGTAATGGGACTGGAATTTTAGCACCATTGTATTTTTTGGAATTACGTATCAGAAAGCACAGAAATGAACAGCTGGGAGAGATAAAGTGCACTGCTGGAGAGCCAGGCACAACTTCTATCATTTCACTCATTTCCTTCTAATTATTTCTTCTCCAAACTGGTCTGCAGCACAGACAGATGGCAAATCCCAAACCAACTTTGTGACGTACAGGTTCGCTCACATCAGTCACCTAAAGAACATCTGCAGACAGAGCTGAAAAACCCCAGAAAGAAGCCTGGATAAAGCAATAAAAATTGCACAAGAAACTACACAAATAAACCTTCCTCGCTCATCTGCTTGTGCCTCCTTCACAAGTTCCTCCACTCTTCTGCCACATCTTTACAGATGTGGTACTGAATATTTATGAGATGAAAGTGTCCTTCAAAGGCCAAATTTAAGGGAATTACACCAGACACAGAAGATCTAGCCAGGATCTTGTCGGAATGATGGATAAATCTGATAATGTGTCTGTTACTCCTGTCTTACACACCATTGTGAGAAATCGCAGACCGCATTTCCTCAGCAACCTGACAGAAAGAAAAATTATTTATCAACTTCTACTTCTTCACCGGTGTACCCCCTCCTCCCTGCATGCTCCTCTACTCCAAGGGAGTTTTCCACAGCCAGTTTTCTGTCTGTTCTGCATTGCCAGAGCAAGAGCACCAGAATCCATCTTTCCATACTGGCTGTCAAAGCTAAATGATCCCTGGCACTTTGACAGTTCCTGTAATTATCCTCGTGGGTCAGACAGTTTTCTACTTGACTGGCTCCTGATTGTCCCTAATTTTATTAAGGCTTTCCTATAGCTATTTTAATAAATTAAAACTACGCAGGTGGGTTGAGATGAGCCAATGGTATTCAAACTGCAGTGGCTAAAAACTGACAGAGGGACAGCGTTTTTTTGTGAGCTTTTTAGTCACTGAAGGCACATGGTTATGCACATGAATGCACATTGTCATACTGGAAACCACAGAATTATCTGTCCAAAATCAACAAGTTTCTGATAACTACACATGGTGCTTGCAGTGTGGTCATTGCCCACGTGGAACACATTTTTATTTACATGTCTACACAAAATGCACACAGAGTGCCTTAATCACAGAGTTGCTCACAGGCTTAGGGAACTTGCTTCAGTTTAAGAGATGTGATTTGTTCACTTTTCTCCAGACAGAACTTCTGGCTTGAGGTAAATCCTCAGAACAGGCACTTCTGAGTGTACACAGAGAGCAGCAGCTCCTTCAGCACTGAGCACACTTCGAACCACGGAATGGTTTGGGTTGGAGGGGACCTTAAACATCACCCAGTGCCAGCCCTGCCATGGGCAGGGACACCTTCCACTGTCCCAGGCTGCTCCAAGCCCCAGTGTCCAACCTGGCCTTGGGCACTGCCAGGGATCCAGGGGCAGCCACAGCTGCTCTGGGCACCCTGTGCCAGGGCCTGCCCACCCTCCCAGGGAACAATTCCTGCCCAATATCCCATCCAGCCCTGCCCTCTGGCACTGGGAAGCCACTCCCTGGGTCCTGTCCCTCCAGCCCTTGGAAATTGTCTCTCTCCATGTTTCCTGTCGGCTCCTTCAGGCCCTGCAAGGCCACACTGAGCTCACCCCAGAGCTTCTCCTCTCCAGGCTGAACAATCCCAGCTCTCCCAGCCTTTCCTCCCAGCAGAGCTGCTCCATCCCTCTGCTCATCCTGGTGCCTCCTCTGGCCTCTCTCCAGCAGCTCCACATCCTCCCTGTGCTGGGACCCCAGGGCTGGAGGCAGCTCCCAGGATAAATTAGGAGGCATCTGATGAAAATGGGTTGAGGGAATCACTGTCTGGGATACAGGAACCTACTTACAGTGCTGATTTAAAGTATTCTCATAGCACAGAAAAGAACTTTAGCTGTGCCCCACTTTTGCCAATGCTGGGCTGTAATTTATAAATCAGCACAGTGAGAACCTGCTGATTTTGTATTCAGATTCCATATAATGTTCTAAACGGAATATTTACACCAACACCAAATGTAATCAACGTAATTAGCACAAACAGTAGCTTGCTTAATATTTAGGTTATTAGCATATTTTGAATTAAAACATTATTTCTCCAAAGACATTGTAATCACAATTTTTTTTTCAGAGGCAGGGATTAATGGAATCTTTGAAGTTAATTTTGAAAGCAGCTGCAAGAATGTATTTCCCAAATCCTGTTAATTACCATGCCAGCCATGAGAAGTAATCCCTTTTTTTCTTCCTGCAGGAAATGGAAGATTTGATCCAGCATGGTTTATTTACAGGGCTAACTCAGACATGGACAAGTAATTGTCTTCAACTCAGCAGAATTACTTTTATGAGTGGAATTGGAACCTCAGTGTGGTACTGTGGAATTTCCCTAAACTGTGTGTTGGGTTTTGTTTAGCAAAGGGCAAAGAGAGTAAAATCAGCTACAGAAAAAACCTTCTCACACCACTTGCCAAAAAATGTCCTCAGTTCTCATTTGGACATGGGTGATCCAGCCCGCATCCCAGTTACACTGAGATTTCCTCTTTAACCATTTCCAAGGTGACCCAAGAGGAATATTTCAATTACATAACAATTGATTAAGCTAGATGGCATAAACAAAAAGTGACTGTGGTTCTTAAGGTGGACTCTGCTTTTTTTTTTTTTTTTCCTCCTTTTATTTCTTGTCTATTGGTAGCACCAGACCTGACATTACAGATCCAGAAAGGGCATTTTTGGGCAGGAAACTTGTCTTAAGAACTCCTACTTCCCATTAGAGCCCAATCCAGCCACACCTTGCCATCCCCAAGGCCTTGTTTCTTTGGGAACAATTGTTTGCAAGGTCACACGGAAAATAGGAGCACTAAAATTATTCAAGTTAAAAATAACCCTTCAGCAGAGCTGTGCTGAAAACAATCATTGAAATGATCCAGCTAAAAAAAGAAATACATATTTCAACTGTTTCTGTGGATCATTTCAGTTGTGTAGTTGATGGCTCTGATCCACAAACAGTTGTACCAGGGCAACCTAAATTCTAAACCTTGGTCCCCTGTGTGAGAAATACAGGCAGGGCACCTGATTAGGAGCAAGAGAACCTTGGGGATCTGGAAACAGCATTTGGATACAGACAATATCCTGGGTATCCTTTCATATTAGCATCCCCAATAGGAAGAGTGTCCTAAGCCAATTAAGGGGTCATAGTCCCTGCCTAGGCATAATATAACTGATTATGGATGGTGGTTTTGTAGCAAAAAATTTACTTTATATTTCGTTCTTCCAAGCCCTTCTGAAGTTTTGGGTAATGCAATTTGCAGAGCCCTACACCCAGCCGTAATTGAGTTAGAGGTTGTCTTCAAGGGACAGCTTGGATTATTCATGGCGAAAATCTGTGCTGACAAATTGCTTCATCTCTGATCATACTGGCTATCATTATTAAAACAGGCTGCTTCTTCCCAGACTGCAAAAATTCTGGTGGTTGTTTTTTTTCTGTCGGCATGTTTTTATTTCCAGTTGTACAATTAAAAAAAAAAAATCTGTTCTTATTTCTCTGCTGTTTCCCTACATATTTCAGAGGTAAACAGGCATTATCACAGTCAGACTGATCTAGTAATCGGGCCAGCCAGGATTTTCCAAAAATATTAATTATGGCAGTTTCAAGCCACCACGCAAAGGAACTTTCTGCCTTCAGCCTCGGGCAAAGCCTCTGATTTTCAAGACAAGAGCAAGACCAAGTGGCAGGGACGTTTCTGCATCACTTACTCCGCTGCTCCTCCCACCCCGGGCAGCCCGTCTGGTCACAGGGAGCGACTCAGAGCAGCCCCCCGGCCATCCGCAGGGATGACAGGAACTTCTCCAGGGTCATTCCAGCGGCAGGGAATCACTGGGCTGCGAGCGTGCCGCAGCCTTGGCAGCGCAGCCTTGGCAGCGCAGCCTTGGCAGCGCAGCCTTGGCAGCGCAGCCTTGCCCAGGAGCCGCGCAGCCAGGTGACGCAAACCTGGCACCCCTGGCTCCGTGCCATGGGCACATCCCTGCCAGGGGGACCCAGACTCGGCCCTCGACATGGGGCATTGCTCAGCAGAGGATTTGCCCTGCATTGTTCCCATCTGGAGCAGGAGTGACCCGCTGAGGGCTTTAGGGGAGCTTTGTTAGCGGGGGGATGTGGTTCACAGCAGAGCTCTTGGCACTGGGAGGAAAAACCACAGCCAAGGGATTAGAAACAACCCTGCCACACTGAAAGGAAAATGGGCAGGGTAAGGCACAAGGTCACCTTGATCGCCAGGAATCGGGGACAGCGATCAAATAAGCTCACATGTAGCAAGCAGAAAACAAGTCAGGTCACTACCTCTGTCCAAGAGATGGACAGAAAATCGGAATTTCCACAAATCAGAAACTCCCAGGACCCTGCAGCTGCTCAGGGAAATTGTTACTGCGATCCATTTCATTGCTAACAGCAGCAGGGAAGATAAGAAAGCAATTTTCACAGAAAAGCTGTAAGAGCCCCAGCAGAGACCCACCAGGTTACTGCCCCAAGACTAAATCCTTCCCTGGGAGGGTGGGCAGGCCCTGGCACAGGGTGCCCAGAGCAGCTGTGGCTGCCCTTGGATCCCTGAAGTGTCCAAGGCCAGGTTGGACACTGGGGCTTGGAGCAGCCTGGGACAGTGGAAGGTGTCCCTGCCCAAGGCACAGGTTGGAACAAGAAGATTTTTAAGATCCTTTCCAACCCAAACCATTCTGTGATTCTATGAACTGTGTTTTCCAACTCAACTTGAATGAAAACTTGCAAGTTTCTCCAAGTAGTCCTCTTTCATTCCCCCGTCTTCAGTCTCACATTATGAACCAGGCTCCATTCTGCACTTTGTGCCTTGCAGATGAAGCAAAAGAAAAAACATTACCCATCTAAACATTTCCACCTTATTCACACAGGAACATGGCAAAACTATTAAAAATGGACCTTAGGTGCTCCTACAAGAAAAGTCATGCAGTTGGTACTAGTCTCACATATTTATCCCGTGACTAGAGAGAAAATACGTTCCTTAGCAGTTCCATGCAGAAAGCAGATTTAGATCCAGCTGTGCTGCCTGAGACACTGCAGTCGGACAAAAACATCTATTAAAGACTGACATGGCATGGCTGCAAAAGCTGTTACTAGAACTCAGGTATTTGCTACTTGGGTTCTCTGCAATTCATAATATTAAGGTCGATCCTTTGCTACCAATGTTCCCACACCTGCAGATCCATCCCCTAAGTCTGATTCCAGGATGGAAGCTCAGAAAGCTTTTGATCCACGCAAGGAATACAAAGCAGTGCTCAGAATAAAAGCCCTGTGAGACAGAGAGGATCTCCCATAATCTATCCTGAGAGGTTCATTCAGCTTGGTTTGGGTGTTAGTGCTCTCCAGCAGCTTGCAAAATATGCTGAAGGAAAGAAGTGATAACTAGCCAAGTCTGACTGGCAAATTAAAATTGGCATCAAGCTGGCCTGCCTTAGGCATTTGGCTGCCCTGCTTAAACTGCAGCACATGTGTGCTGGCACATGCACCCTGAAGTGTGCCAAGCCAACAATATGTTTGCTCTCTTCCAGGGGTGTGGATCTGTCAGCTCTGACTGGAGCAGTGATATGTGTGAAGCAGCCATGAAGCCACATGGCTCATTTTCCCTCCCATGTCATCTGCCTGCCCAGCCATCCCTTCCTCCTCCTTCCTTCCCATCAACTTAATGCTTCTAATTTCTGGCAGTTTATCTTCTGCCTCCCTCGAACTCACATTTTATAAGTACTCTTTTGGAATTCCAAGAAACAGATTTCCATGTCATTCAGATTTCCTCCCAGAACACCACAAGAAAAAGTTCAAATAAAAGTCATTCTTCAGAGCATTTTCATTAGTGTTAAAATTATGTGCTTTAGAGTCAACATGCAGAGTATTAAGTATTTTAATACAAGAATAATTTAGTGCTGGTTATTGCAAAGAGAAGCCTATTTCCTCCAAGGCAAAAAGAGAAAGATCCCCAAGAGAAAAAGGAAAAAGACAAAAAGAACCTCATTTCTTGAAACATTAAGGCTAGACAATGAAAATCACTAAAATTCAAATGAAGAACACACTTGTGAATTTTATGAGGATTATTTTTCTGCCTCTGTACCGCTCACCTAAACTCGGACTTCAGCCTTTTAAAACGTCTCTTCCTATTTATCTAGGCATTATACCCTGATACTCACCTGATCAACCCAACCTCACCCTATTGCTTGGTGAGGCAAACATTTCATGGGACAATGCTATGATGCCTGTGAAAACCATTCTCACAAATCACTGGTCTTCCTTCATGTCCTGAGTGACCAGGAAAAGGTCTAATATCATCAAAATCCTCAAGAAATCACCTACATCCTCAGATCTATTAATTTTTGCTTCATCTGCTTACTTACACACTTGAATTTTGGGGGAAAGGCTGTTGAGATCTATGGTACCTACTGGGTAATAAGGCTTATTTTATTGGCCACAGTGGATACGTGGAGATGCAAATCATGCCCAGATATTAGCAATGGGTGCTGTCTGCTTCCCAACACTCTGCCCAGGGATTTTGAAGCCATGCAGATCCCAAGTTTCCTTTTAAGATCTCTTCCACCCCGATTTTCTCCAGAAGAGCCTGCAAACTCTTGTCTAGCTGATTTAGCATGACATGGATTTGTCCCGTTTCCAGGGATAGGCCTGGTCAGGGCTGGCTTGGGCATTTCTGAACGGTGCTCCATCATTCCCAGAAGAGGTGCACCCCAAATCCCTACAAATCCATCCCCACCAGTGTGTGCAGCCAGCCAGGATCGCCACAGGGATCTTTCTCCTTCACTTTCAGGAGTCTCCTGTTGTGCAGTGATTCCAACATGACCTTCCCACTCCTTCCAAGTTTAAGCCATCATAACCTGACCACGTTTCAGGTTTCTCTGGTTCTGCTGCTGCAGCTTTCCAGGTCTGCTGGCACCATGCAGCAGCTGTGGCCCCACAACCCTCCAAGAACCCAACTGCCAGCCAAGGAACACCACAGAGGGCTGGTGACAAAGCAGCTCAGTCCCTTCTGTCAGGCATTTGGAGACTAAGATTCAGTATTTAAGACTTTAAATACACACCTGCAGACTTTTTGGCAGAGTTAGAGTCTGTGTTTCCAAGAGAAGATGCCCTCCTGCCTGGTGCCACCCTTCTCACCAGCTCCTTGTCTCAGTCCAGGGATCTCTGAGGTCTCCAAGGTCAGACAGAAGGACATCAGATTTTGCCGGGTTTTTTACTTTCTTCTTTTTCCTTTTGTTTCTTACTTTCATCTGTCACAAAAGAGCCCTCTAACATCATTCTGTCTACTGTTACAGCACTCACCGTGTCAGCTACACCACTGGTTAAGGTCATATTTCATGCACTCTAGACTAAGGTGATAATGCAAGAACATTCAGTGTCTGTAAAGAGGAAAGACAGTTCAGCTGTAACTCATATTCAAGTCATGTAGGCAGACAATTTTCATTTCTTCTCTGACTAAACTTGTGTTTCTCCCTTCCAGTTCCACGCTAGTGCATAAATAAGACTTTATCCCTCTTAGTATGAATTGATGAGATGAGACAGCACCAGCCCAACACCTGGTCTGTGTGATGCTTGCCCAATTTACCTCTAAGTAGCCTTAGTGTGGTCTCTGAGGAGGCAGACATGGAGAGTGGGGATAAACTGTGACCTCAAATCCTGGCATTTATAATGTTTCACAATTGATTTCCTTTGCAGTTGCTTGCCATTTATTTTCCTAATAAGACAAATGTATATAGTCTGCCTTCCACCTCTTTTTATACGAGACAGAGACTGGTTTTCTGAATTAAAATTAGAGGACAAAGTTTAAAAAGGATTATTTCTGATTTCACCTCGTTCATGGGTATCTACCACATTTTTTTATTTATTTAGAAACCCAATATGCAAACAACTGAAGAAACAGAACATCTTTCTTTAGGAAGAGGGGGAATGTATGTTTTTCATCTTCACGAGAAGACCCCGTGCCTTGCAGAGAACGTGGTACATGGCTCAGGGAATTTAGGGCTCTGCTGGAGGAAGGTATTCCTTTCCCCTGCCGTTTTCTCCCACCCTTTTCAGCCAAGGGGGTGTCTCAGGATTTACACAGCCAGTGTTCAGCCCACTCTGTTACAAGCTCTTCCGTAGCAGAGTTAAAGAGGCAAAACATGCAAACACATTTTTCAAACCATCCCTACAAAAAACTGAGACAGACGAGCAAAAGGCAGTTTGGAAATCGAGTGTTTTATTCAAATTAAAAAAACAAAACAAAAGCCAGAAACCTTTAATAGAAGTGCCACTGCTGTTCCTGCTGAAGTTAACTGCTACTTTACACCACATTTCATCTTTGCATGATCTAGATAATGTAATAACTGTTGGACGATGACTCCTATAAGCTTGCCAATTCATTACAAATTTAGGGATATTGGACTGGAAACTAACATTCCTCTGCAACCTGAAATTACTTGACTTGTATTGTCAAGTCCTGCAGCATGAAGGTTGGAGTAAGTTATTCTTTTACACGGAAACGTGATACCTGCAGCATACTATTAAAGCTAAATGTCCTTTTTCAGAGTGTGTTGCCTGATTCTGTTGGCATTCTATACATGGCAAGAAAACCCATGAGCTTCTGCCAGTGTCATCAAATTAAGATCAATTTCCAACATCACTTCTAAGTGCTATTTTAGAAGATGCTTGATCCCACTGAAACCACACTGATGGAAAGAGTAGGCAAAGTGACAGATGTAAAACTTATTGTTCTCCCTTCTTCCTCCTCTTTTGAGCTGCAATTTACCACTCAGCTAATAAATAGATGTGAGTTAAAATTAAAAACTGATGTTCATGTGCTTATCGATCCCACCCCCATCCTGTAACAGCTGCAGAATTTCCTCCTCCACTCTGCCATGTTCTTGCTGTGGTTTTTAGAGCTGCACGGTTTTTGTACCTACTGTGGGTAGAACATCATCGAGGCAAATAATTAACAATTGGGGTCATGGCAATACCTGAAAAATGTAACTAGAAGGGCCCCCCTAAGGTGAGGGGCTGGCTCAGACACTCCCCAGGACTGGAAACACCAGAGCAGATAACAGGAGCTCCTCTAAACAAATATGGTGTGTTCTTCCCTTAAAAGCACCAGTTCTTTGATTTAGTGCCATCAGGATTATGGCTGTATAATCCTCACTTGTGTTTGTGTGGTTCCAAGATGCTAAATACCATTTCAGTGGAATGGTTTCAAGGGAAATCAGGAGAGCAACCCAGGAAACCACCCCAGTTTTACCATTTAACCACCTGAAGCAGCCACAGTTTCAGCCAAAAGCCTCCACTTACACCTAACATTTCACACATTCCCTGTCCTCTGACAGCCTCCTGCTGAACACACCTGTCCAGAGGGACAGGGACATGTTCCAGGTTCTCCCTCAACCCTGAGGGAAAATGACACCCTCTAGAAGTCTGCCTGCTGTGGGACATGCCCAAACCACCACGGGGTATCACTTGTTGGGGAAGCAGAGGCTGCCGTGGTGATGGGTGTCTTACAGACACACCTCAAGCACTGCTGAAGCTCCATTTTCAGGAGAGCACCTCTGACCCCACAGTTATCCCACATCAGCCTCCACCTTTGCCAAGCTGGCTGCCTGGACACCTCCCAGTGAGGGTGGTCAGAACTCCAAAGCAAAGATTCAGCTCCGCAGGCTGCAGAGCAGAGCTGTGTGCATGAGCACACCCACCAGGACAGCTCATCCCCTCAGGAATGCCCTGCGCCTCCCAGTTACAGGACACACAAACACCCCCCAAGATCCTTTTGAGGGTGGACACAGCCCAGCAGTGGCTGCAGGATTCTCAAGCCAGCCTAAGGCAGAGAGCTTGTTGTAGCTCAAAGAAGCAAGATTTGGTGCTCTTTGCTTTCAAAGCCTGACCAAAAA
This sequence comes from Oriolus oriolus, assembly GCA_013400235.1. Classification (NCBI taxonomy): domain Eukaryota; kingdom Metazoa; phylum Chordata; class Aves; order Passeriformes; family Corvidae; genus Oriolus; species Oriolus oriolus. The sequence goes on along the minus strand of VXBT01001129.1, from coordinate 3,816 downwards.
CTCTGCATTTATGCAGAGATAAGTCCCCAGCTCTTCACCTTCCCAACTAAGCGAGTCAGACCCCTAACAGTTCTCTGAATTTCATGTGCCTGGTTGCTTGACACCTGTTTCCAAAGGAAAGCCAGAATATTCTTGCTGCTCTCTGGTAACTAGGCTGATTCTCAAACATAAAAAGCTGCTGGCTCAAAGCACACACCACTTAAGGGGGGGCACATCAGCACCCTGGCAATCAGTGCTGCACTTCACTCTCGTTGCACGAGGCTCTTCCAGTGCAAGTTCATCAACCACAGGTGCCTCAGGCAATCAAAAAGAGATTTCCCAAATGGCTCTCCCAAAGTCAGGCACCTAAATAACATGTATTAAAGCTGAGCTTGTCCCCTACACCAGCAACAACACCTTGATCCTTTAAAATAAAAAGGAAATAAATGCATCCAAGGCAACATCTGCCAGAGACTCCTCATCCAAGAGCCACTGGAACAGCACCCAGGGCTGTAAGACCATATTGTTTAAGGGCTCTCCTTCCCAAGCCCAGATTTGATTCCTGATGACATCCAGGAACATTCCGCACAGAAGGCAAGAGTGAACGTCATAAAAATGCCTGTGTGATTGAATGCTTCTTGTGAACCCTCGTGGCAGGGGAATACCGTGACCTAACATCATCTGCAACGTGTCAGGATAGTTAAATGACTGATCAGATGACAGGATTCCCTGTGGTGAATGGAGTTTATGCCAGATGTGAGTCTAGAGGCTCACTGGAACAACTACTGACTGTGAGCAGAGATTTGGCATTGGTCTGTGGGCTCATTACCCAAGATCTCTTCCCCCACTTCGTCCTGTGTGACTGGAGATCTTTAATGGAAGACAGGCTGCATCTCATGGCTGCTCATTGACAGTAGCTGATATTTTTCAGCATGGCTCTCCTCTCCAGGCTCATTAAAAACAACAGAGAACAGCCACAGACCTAAAGAAAAGGTTCCCCAGTTATCTGAGGACAGGCTTTCAGAGCTAAAAATGCATTTCAATGTACACTGACATTCCCAAGGAGTTCCCATACAGCTGAGGGACCTGTCTGCCACTAAAGCAGGCAGCAAGAAGCACAAATCACCATTTGCAAAGCCACTAGGTCAACTCTTACACCTCACATTCCCACTGACTACTTATGAGGCCAGACTTCTGTCCAGCAGAAGGAGCTCATTAAACACATTTTCGGACAAATATTGCAGAGAAAGGAGTGTAGTGTTCTTCTGTAGAAAAGGTACTTATCCTTCCTGAAAAAATACAAGCTAGCTGCTAGAAAAGTACTACAGTCAGATGAATGACTGCTTCCTTTTCGGCTTCTTCTACCAGGAGACTGGTGATCACAGAATGGTTCGGGTTAGAAGGGACCTTAAAGATCATCTTGTTCCACCCCCTTGCCATGGGCAGGGACACCTCCCACCATCCAAGGCTGCTCAGAGCCACATCCAACCTCTCCTTGAACACTTCCAGGGACGGGGCAGCCACAGGTTCTCCAGGCAACCTGTTGAAGTGCCTCATCACCCTCACACTCATAAATCATCCTTATCACTGCCCATGAACAGGAAAGAAGTTAATTTTGCTTGAAGCAGTAAAATGAGAATTCATGCAAAGTCTCAGTAAATAACTCAGGGAGATGAAGACTCTTTTCAGAGATTTCTGTGACCGCATTTCCAGCGCTGCTCAAATCCAAGCAATTGGTAGCATAAAGCAAAAAAAAACCTTCCAACCCTCCCAACACTGTAGTATGTGAGATAATCTTTTGATGGCTCTAATTGAGCCACTTTTCAATCACCCTGTCCACAGATTTTTTTTAACGGATTAAGTAAAAAATATAAATATCTTTCAATTACAGCATTGCAAGCTAAAACCACCGAGACACCCCCTCCCCCCAAACAGCAAATAGTTATCTAAGAGCTTCCCTTCTGCTCAGGGCTTTTTGCCTCATTTTTTAACAACAATCTTTTGCAGTGAGGTGGTTTGTGGTGGTGTAGTTGCTTTCCTCTGCCTTTTGGGGAAGAGCTGACAGCAAGGAGCAGCAGGGAGGCTTTTCTTCACTGGAGCTGTGAGTGATAAACTCCCCAGTTTTGTAAGGGGAATGACAGTAGCACTAAAGACACCAAGTGCAATGCTCAGTGTCACAGGCACAGGACGCAGCTCTGCGCCAGAGAAACATCTCCCAGCTCCAGGGGTTTGCCAGGAATACAGCTCTGTCAGGCACAAATAAATGCACTGTGAATAACAAACCCCTGTGCTGGCAGCAGGGACCATCTTTATGTTCACTGGGTGTCGTTAAATCCAAAAGGCAATCAGTCTAATTCAAATTATGAAAGGTAATTACTGAGCAAATACAACCTAGCACAAAGCTGTGACAAGAATGCCTCGTATAGTTACAGTAGGTACAGCAGCAGCACCCAAACATCACTCCTCTCCATAAGATTTTACCCCAAATGATAAATTAAAGAGTGGAGTAGTGCTGCTGCCATCTCCACAGAACACTTCAGCCAGCCTGGGGGAAAGTCACAGTGGCTGGGAACAAAAAAAAAAA
>VXBT01001128.1:0-30493 GCA_013400235.1 Oriolus oriolus | reverse complement strand
TGAGGCCTCTCTCAGGCCCCAGGACCCACATGGAAGCAGGGCCAGGCTGTTTCTGAACAGATCCCAGCCTGCTGGCTGCATCCAAACCAGCTTCTTACACCCACGTTACTTCCCAAGTGCTGAGCTGTGAAACTAAATGACCTGAAACATTTCATTTGGAAGAGGAGAAAACAAAGATAAAAATAAGAAAGAGGGTTACAGCAGCAAACAAAAACATCACGCTCTGGCAGTACCCTGGCCCCTCCATGTCTATCACACACACGGAGATCCACAGTCTACAAGGAGCAATAATCTCTGATCTGTATTTTAAGGCAGTTAATAAGGGCTCAGAATGGAGAGGCCAGCTATAGATCAGCGATGACTGCTGATATATGGCTTAGCTCCTCCAGCCTCATTTCCCTGGCCTTCATGTTATATAGTGGTGATGCAACTCCCAACACATCCCTAATGATGTCCTGTCATTGCTCCAGCAGCACAGGCCACCACCACTTCGATCTTAAAATTCATGAGAAAGATATGCCCATGTCATCAAAGGTGACAACTCTGGAGGCATTTAATCATGCAGATAAGCACTCCAATTTCAACAGGCCTCCAAAAAATGACCGGTCTGCAGGATCAGGGGAGTCCATTTCCTCAGCGGGATATCAGTACTTTATATCTGCTCAAGCACATTAGAGTCTTCTGGGTTTCCTCATGAAACTTCTTCCATAGTAACATTTATTGGCTCTACCTTGCCAAACACATCCATGTCACCCAAAAATAATTCTTCTGCAGCACAGTGACTAGAGACCATCTGTCTGCAGCAGGTTGGGTTTCAGTGGCTGCAATGGATATGTGGGGACTGTTTACCTAAAAGCACTACTAAATAATTTGAAAGTAATGCAGCCAAGTGTATTTCATTCCCCATGTATCCATCTGGGTTGCTGTTTGATCCCATTGGTCCTAATTTTTAGGCTTCAATTTTCCCTGCTGTGTGAGCACCATCCCCAAAAACCAATGAGGCCCAGCTCAGCTAAGCCAAGACTCTGCTAAGCTGACAGAGGATGCCAGACCTGTCAGAATGGTGAGGGAATCTTAAGGAACCTATATCTTGATACCTTTCACCCAAATTCTTTACTTTATTTGTCGGTAAGTGTGCAATACACTGCAGCTCCATGGGGCTGTTGACTTGAATAGAGTTCCTACTGCAGCCAGCTGAGACCAGCACCAAGAATAGTGGGCTTTTTTCATGAAAACAGAAGGATTTGTCTTTATTTACTTTTCAGTTTATGAGACTCTAAAAATGCTTCAAACTTCAGTGCTGGCCTCTGCCTGTCATTTGCCCTTTCATTAAATGGGATTTTCTTCCATAGCCAACTATTCTGCACTGAGAGTCTGCTCCTTCTTCTTTTGTGGAAGTAGAAGTGTAAATTAACCCATGTAATTTTACTACAACTGAGCATACTTGGTCAATATTTCTCTTCATATACAGTTTACTAGATGCTTCTAGTAGGTTAAAAATCCCAATTTTCCTTTAAAGAAAATAAAACGCATACAAAGAAGATGATAGCTTTTGTAACTGCAAAGAGGCTTGAGCAATCTGAGCCAGCACATGCTAAACCCCAGACTATAAGAATAAAATTTTAAACCTCTTTTTAGTAGAATATGATTTGAATGACAAGCTGATGAGTTTCAGGCCTCATCTTTGGCAGTGATGGGTGGACCTGTGAGCAGGATAGATCCCATACACTGGCGATCACTGGTCAAAGACAGGAAGTGGTTTTGTGCTGTGGGTTTATACCTGTCCCTCTGGCTCTGTGCAACCCTGCACCTGCAGACCTGATTACTCCCCGTAACAGTTTTATTCTGGCACGCAGCCCTTGCAGCTGAGGAGGTGAGACTCCCATGAGGGGCAGCACCCTACTCTGCAAGTAGTACCCAGCAGCAGAATCCATCCCTCAGGGACTCTTTTAATTTAACTACTGCATGCTTCACTCTGCCTCCTCGTTCCCTTGACTGAGCTTCCATCTAAACCCACATGCTGCTTCCATTCCAAATGCAAAACCTGGAAGGAGATGGCAGCAACAAAATCAAGGGCTTAGTAAAATAGTAACAGTGATTATTACAAAAATCCACATTAAAAAACCCCAAAACTTAAAAAAATAATAATTATGATAAAATATACATTTAGAGAAACCCAACACCTGAAAAAAAAGTCTGAGTGCTTAAAGGGATGGTCCCCCCCTGCTCCAAATGCACCTTTTTGAGGAGGTAACACCCATAAAGCTTGTCAAGAATCTGGCTTGCAAATCAAAGTTAATACTACAACGCCCCCTCTTTAAATCATTCGCAGATCCATCTGTGTAATGGCTCCTCAAGTGTAATTCCCTATTAAGAGGCTTTATCTGGAGAGATAAGCAGCTGGTTCCCATGTCACTAATTGCTGTCTGCTGTGATTTTAAAACATCTGCACCATTGTGCTCTTCATTTTCATATTCTAATCACCCTGAAACTTGAAAAAGGTACATCATTGATTGTTTCTGTGGGTTAATTAGTACACAGTCTCCTTGTAGAGACAATTTAAAGGCAGTCAGAACCTCAATCAGCAAGTTTGTTTTAAAAATTAATAACATCGGGAGCGTCTGTGGGGATTGGCATCCACAGTGACATATCAGTGTGCTCTGGGGACATACTGTCCTTTGTTATCTTCCTCACAGGGCTGGAAACAAAATTTAAAAAAAAAAAAAGAAGAAGAAAAAAAGGAAAGGCTTTCCTAAACACATAATGTCACTTAAAATCAGGGTATTGGGAAGTGCTTGCTTTTATCTCAGGGCCACCCCTGCCTCTCCAGCAAGAGCAAATCTTCAAAACACCCTATAATACCTCTGTGCAGCCTAGGAACTTGTAAGCCATTTTTGGTAGCAATTTTGCCACCTGAGAGCTGACATCTCATTGGAAATCCATGGGGTGAAGCTGTGGCGTATGTGGGCACTTTCTCTGCTTGCCTCCTGAGCTGGCAAGGTGCGGGATCCCCAGGTGCTGCCTCCTAGACATGCAGAGGAGGATATTAGCTCAGGCACAGCAGTCTGCTGTGGCAGAGATACTCCATGCAAAGTGGGCCTTCCTTGTACCCAGCCAGCTCAGAGGGAAGGCAGGCCTGAATTCAGACCTGTTTGACTTGGGCTTATACCCAAAAGTACTTCAGACAATCCTAATAACAGAACTTTGGTGTCTAGCAAACAGTCGGCCTGAGATTTTCCAGGCTGACTGAACAAATCTGCTGGCACTGACTGAAAGTGCAATGGGCACCTCCCTTCTGAAATATCAGACTCTGTTCTTGTCCTGAGTTCCGAAAAACTGGAGAATCTCCAAGTGATCTGTTCCTCTTGAAAAAGCTTTCTCTTCAGTTTCTGCTTCCTAGACATGCATGAACACATGTTACTAGAGGAAAAAAACCCTTTGAGAGAAAGAAAAAAATGAGATTTCTAGCTCCAACACATGAATAAATAATCCTCGCTCAGCTCATACTTTTGCTCAAAATTGAGCATTTCCCCTTGTGTCCCAATGGGACAGCTGTAAACTGCTCACTTGCAGGCTCTAATCAGAGCTACAGGTTGGAGATATTTCATGTCTTTTGGTGAGTGCACTGAGCTTTCCCAGGGTAGAATTACTCTGTAAATAAAAGATGCCAAGTGGCGGACACAGCAGGTTCAGGAGAATATTACTTTGGCCTGATGACTTACAGGTTGAGCAGTCATTGACATGAGGTGTGAGGAGCCTGTGATCAAGTCAAGTCAGTTCATAACTGCAAGAGTCTGAAATGGCCTTAGGAATTTCCTGAGGTCCTCAGTGACTCTAGCCATGGATGAGGGGTACAAACCAGCAAATGACACTTGCTGAAAGTACAAACAGTGGTGTCTTCTGAGGAACTCCACTGAATCTAGTTCAAAACTGATGTAGGGGCTTTAATTAAAAACAAAATACCAACAGAAACCACATCAGAAACACTAACATAAAAGTCATGGCTATCATTCCAAAATAGGGGATTTTCCAGAGTACTGTTGCAAATTTATCACCGCCAGAGTTTATTCCTTCTGCAGCTCCCTGGGTCTCAAAGAGCACAAAGCCCAAGCACCATCACACTCACAGGAGTGTGGATCACAGAATCATAGAATGGTTTGGTTTAGAAGGGACCTTAAAGATAATCTTGTTCCAACCCCTGATCATTCATTTGACGCACAAAGAGAGGCAGGAATTAACGCAAAGATGCCCTTGAGAGCAAGACACAGCATGGGGTGGGAGCGGGTTAATTAAAAGCTGAGAAACACCTCTTTGTGTCCATTCACCAAACCAAACATCCCAGGCCGTGGTGTGTGTTTGTGTGATTGTGTCAATACAGAGAAGCTGAAGTTCTGGCTTTGGCATCCTGATTGTTTTGAGAATACCTTGTCTAAAGCACTTATCCAAGGAAGAGACAAATCAATGCAGAGATTACCGAGCAGTCCAAAGATGCTCACATGGTTGTGAATTGTAATTTTTCATGCATTCCTGGTAAAGCGTCTTGATTTTCTAAACAATTCAGAAATTCCAAAGTTATTCCAAATTCATTTTGCTACCAGCTTTAAACTGAATAATTTGCACACTGTTTCAATCTTCTGCTGCTTTTTAGACACTTCTATTTTCCACATACAGGGACTGAGGATTTTATTTCATCAAATTGGAACAATATGTTGAATTTATAAAGGTAGGATTTGGAGCTGCAGGCTGATCTGCTCCTTACTGGTGGAATAGACCCATTGCTGCACATATTTTCTTTATCAAATTTTTAAACAACCCTGTTCTTTTCAGAGCTTTGTATTAAGCACCGAGTCTGGGAAAACTCTAAACAATGGGATTTTTTTGTCATCTCCAACAAAGAACCCGTCATCACCGACATAACAATGCAGTTTAAATATCGTGTTTAACCATAACACTGTTTGCCGCCTTGGTTTTGGCAGCTGGGAGAGAACCACTGGGCACCAGCTAAGGTGGACTACAACGGGGCTCACACAATTTTTCCCATTCAGCTGCTGAGATAACCCTGTTTTGGTCCTTGTTTGGCCTCAAGCCAGGGATAGGATTTTTAGGCAAATGTTTCAGACATTACATCCACAAAGCCAGGGACTGCAGAGCAAGGCACCTTTGCTGAGCTGAGGGCTTTCATTTGTTGAAAACCCTTGCTAATGAACTTAACTGCAGCAGTGGTATTAAGGCTTTATAATTCATGTATAAAACATACTTCCATCCCTTCAGGAATGGTTAATTCTGTGGAGCTCAACTTACTCTCACCAGTGCATAACTATGGCATTGCTTGTCCAAGTTTCTACCTCATCTTGCTCTTCCACTTTGCTCTGTAATTGCCAGTTATAGAAGGCAATGCATATGTGTACAGTGGCTCAGCCAAAACCAAACAGCAGAAGTATCCCAAGACAGACTGGGACCTGCAGAAGTGGGAGCAGTAAGGGGTATTAATCTCTGAAAAACTTGTGGTGTTTTTAGGATGTTAATCCCAGAATTCCAGAATTACAGAATAGAGTAAATTGGAAGAGACCCACAAGAATCATCAAGTCCAATTCCTGTCCCTGCACAACATCATCCCCAACAATACCATCCTGTGCCTGAGAGCATTGTCCAAACACTTGAGCTCTGCCAGGCTTTCTGCTGTGACCATTCCCTGGAGAACCCGCTCCAGTCCCCAGCCACCCTCTGGGTGAAGAATCTTTTCCTGATATCCAACCTGGACCTCCCCTGACTCAGCCTCAGACCATTCCCTCAGTCCTGTCACTGGTCACCACAGAGCAGAGATCAGTGCCTGCCCCTCCTCTTCCCTTTATGAGGAAGCTGCAACTGCAATGACGTCTGACCTCAGTCTCTTCTTCTCCAGCTGAACAGACCAAGTGACCTCAGCTGATCCCCACATGGCTTCCCCTCAAGGCCCTTCACCATCTTAGTTGCCCTCAGCATGTCTGAGGTTGCTAAACTGGAAATAAGGATGTGGACAGCTGTGCACTTTAAGTTTCTGCTATAATTTTTAAAGGCCTGCAGTTCTTAATTTGCATCGAAAGGTTTCCTTTATCCTTCATTTAATATAGGAATTGCAGCACTACCTTGAATACTTTTTTTTCTTCCGAGGGATGGGAGATATATAAATGGCTTTTCCATCGAGGCCAGTGATTCTTTCCACTAGAGTTAAATAATTTGATTATAAATTGAGTCCTTAAATGTCAAGGAGATGCTGAATTCACCTGAAAACAGGCATTTAGGGAAGCTCATAAAAGCTGTGAGCTGCAGTCAGTTATCTCATCATTCTTTTAGCATGCACTTCATTTAGCAGTTACTGACTGCCAGATTAATTCTTTCAAAGCATCCTGATTGCAGCTAAGGTCTAGCATGAAGAATTACACGTGCAACAGCATTAGACAAAAGGTCCAGAAATCTGCCAGAACATCTATCAGGAACAGCTGGGTTATAAACCCTTTGAAAATTTGCAGGACAGGTCAAAAATACAGTGTCTTCCGACTTCCCTGAATGAAGATCTGAGTCCTGTTCCATGAATTCAGTGAGAGCATCGCTTGTGCTTTCGGCAAATTCACCATGAAAAGATGAACTCCAGTGACCTGCAGCAAAACGTGGGAGGTTTGTTCCCTTCGCAAAGTCTGCCTAGAGAGGTCACACGTGGTGAAGTTCCGGCTGTGCTGCGTACACGCCGAAAAGCCACTGCACTCTCTGCAAAGCCAGTAGGTGCTGTGGGGTGCACCATCCAGAGACAGGATGTGGTCTGGACTCTCCCAAAAAGCTGGTCTTGGATCAGACTGTAAAGTGGGATTCTTCTTTGTCTTCACCAGTAAAATAATGCCTTTCTGACAGGAGGGAATAGGAGCTCTCTCATCTTCCCTTGCACATGGAGTGCAGTCCTTATAACAGTCCAAGCAGACATGCAGTGGAGCCTGTCCCACTTGCAAAAGGCTACAGGAGGAGTGGGGCTTCAAGTGATTTATGCCCCAGTTTTGCCATAACATGTGACTATTTTTTACCATTTTAATCAGATAAAAAGTGATCCCTCTCCCTTTTTCCCTAGAACCAGCAGCAAGCCCAGAAAGTGATAGCTGGGGAAATTTCTTTGCACACGTTGAAGAGGCCAAAGCAAGGCAGACATCTCTTTTTCTGGACTAGAGATGATGTCCCTGTGACTCAGTTGCTGAGGATTTTAGTCTTCAATCAGGGGATTTTAAATCCATAGGGTCTTTAAGGAATGATGGAAGACAGGTTTGGAGAAGGATGCCCAGCACTGCACATGTGCTGTCAGAACGATAATGCTCAGCTGCAAGTCCCCTTTCGAGATCACAGAAGCGGTGATTTTGGGCAGCTGCAAAATCACGAGTTGCCCTGGCTAAATCTGACTGCTCTCCGATAAGAACCAATTTTACCATCCCCTGGATGTGGCTCCCTGCAGATAACTCTTCCATACAGATGTTTTCGCAGGTTCCTCACCACGCCCGTAGCCAAGTCTTTCCCAATGAGGGGAATTGAACCAGGCTTGTAATAATGTACTGGAGCAACAAAAACAACAAAGTGGTGACATAAAATGTCTCTCTGGTGGTGCTAGGTGAGGCAATGATGAGTGACACTGCATTTTTGGGATGTTGCTGGGCTTTTTCTGAATGACACCTATCTCCACTTTGATGTTCATCCCTCATCTCTTCTTCCTCACCTCCCTCCCCAGCTATGACAAAATCACCTTTACTAATAAACCTCCAGCTCAAATAGCGGGTTTTATTTAGTGTGCTATAAAAACAGTCATTTCTCAGATCATAAAAAGGGCTCAACTCGACTGCATCATTTTGCTGAAGTGAGTTTTCTGGTGGAGTGATTCTTCTAAATGCCACAGTCCCCCACTACCAGTATTTATGTACCAAAATAAAATGCAATTTTCTGTATTTTATTAAGTGTGAATCTTCAGTCCAAATCCATTTGGGAGCTGATCCCAAGATTTAATTGTCCTTTGATTCTATACTTTCAAGACATTTTCAAGAGTTTTCACAATATCACAGGGCTAAATAGAGTTTTATTAGGGCACAACAGCATCACTTTAAGGCCCTGACCAAGTTTAGCTTTGTCTTCTACACATATAAATCTACAGCAGCACAGACCAGAAAAAGAAAGGGCAGGGAGCTGTGGTCTAGAAGGGAAGATTGCAAAACACTCTGAGTACAGCTTAGTGCTTAAATGACTTCCCAAACTTCTCTAACTTCTCACCCAACAAAAATGGAGTCCTGAGTCTCACACACACGAGGCTGAATATGTAGTGTTTTAATATAAATTCAGGCCTGGGATTAGCATCCAGAACAGAACTGGCATCAGGAGAACATCTAGGTAAGGACTGGCCTATCCTATACTGAGAATCTGCTCTGGAGAAACTCTTACACTCCTGAACCTGTGCAGAAGTGCAGTGATTTCTATGCACACACTCCCCTTGGGACAGGGCTCACTCAGACCAGGTAGAGCCATGGTGTGGCTCCACCAGCACCTCAGAGCATTGCCCTTTTAATTGCCCTTGTTCTAGTAACTCACCTAAGTACATTTCTTAGCTTTATACATGTTGATGAAGCAAAACCATTCCCAGCCCTGCTATTGCTTCCCCTTAAGTGCTGACTGCGTGCTGGAGTTGAGTAAGTCTAAAAAAATACTGGCACTGAAGGTACAGTCTCCTATCCAAGCAGCTTGGCAAACGGGGTAAATCACAAGCAGCAGGACTCATTTTAGATATCAAAGTGCAATTGCCCATTGCTAAGGGAGGAAAGCTATGCCTCTTTCTTTTCAAAACGTACTTATTTTTAAGGATTGGAATTTGGAAGAGTTGGCAGAAGACAAGTGTTTCCAAGAGCTAGTTGAGGAGAGAGGGAGATTGGCTAAAACAGAGGTGAACCTGATGTTGTAAGCATCTAAGATCCACTTCAAAGGAAATAAAAATACATGGGGACATCAGTGCCACAGAAAGTCCTTAGTTTAGCTGATACACAGGGTTTGAAGTTAGGAAAACTGACAAGGGAAACATGGCGCACATTTCAAGAGGGTGTGTAAATAACCATGGGAACACCTTATCACAGAAATCAATGGGTTCTCTAGGACTGGGAGTTTCTTTTAAAGCAAGGCTGGGTGTTTTTCTGACAGCTATTGGACTCGGAACAGGAATACATTTAGGCAAATCCCCTGGTATGAGTCATGCAGGAGGTTTGACTAAGCGGTTCTTTCTAGCCTTAAAAATCTGTGACTGTATAACCTCTCTATATCCTCCAGTGTTTTGTCCAACCTGGTGTTAAGCAATTCCAGCAATGTGTCTTCAGCCCCTTCTTCTGGGAGTCTATATCCCAGTGCAATAAATCTCACTGTTCAGAGTCTCTTCTCTCTTCCCCTGGAATCATTTCCATCCCTAGACATACCTCAGTTCTGGATTCATCCTGACAATTCCTCCTCATCCTTGGACCAAAATGAATATTTCACATTTTTAAACAATTCATTTTGCTTGCCATATTCCCTGCTGCTGTAAAGCAGTGTGTCCCACGGGTAGGACAGAGCTAATTTACTAGGAAGGGTTTTTCTGTCTTGCCAAACCCGGTGAGATGTGGTTCCCTCTGGAAAAAAGATGGGCAGTGTTGCACCACACATGGTTCTGCAATGATGAGAGATGCCAAAATCCACCAGTTCAACACCCTCAGGCTACCAACCTGGCACAGGAAAAGCTACAGTGATTTCTGTTGCCATTCCTCTAAACTGGCTGAGCATGGACTTTTGAGAGGCAAATTCGTGTGAAATATTCCTCCAGACTGACTCTGTCCTCACGAAATAGCTGAGATTTGGCTCTGAGCTTTAAAAGGAGGCACTAAGTATCACCTGATCAGGATCTACGCCTCAAAGATGTCTGTAAAACACTGCTAAACCAAAACATCCTGGATTTGAAGAGTGAAGAACCCTGGAGTCAGTTTTAGCCAATGGCTGCTTTTTTTCTTTCTTTCTTTTTATTTTTTTCCCCCCAGTTTTAAATATAGAGGAACATACTGATTTGGTCTTTTCTGGTTTAAATTTCTCTGCTGTTCTGTATGTTACATCACTGTCTCAAAACATGAGCCCAAAAGCAAAGCCCTGAGCAGTTGGAGAGCTCTGTCTCAATCCGAATGTCACAGCTGGTCTTCTGAAGGGTGTTTTGGGGAGTTTTTTGGGTATGGGGGGAGAAAAAAGAGCAAAAGCTAAATCCCAAACCGCTGTGCAAAAACGATGCATATGTTGAAGTCACTGATGGAAAACTATGCAGTGACTGCTTTAAAAATCCTTTTAAAAAACCTTATTTCATTCTAAGTATTTACCTAATACTCAGTAGTTACTATCTTTTTTTGTCTGTGTTTTTCCCCCTTTGTTTTGTTTTCCACTAGACAATACACACAGCTCTGCATAATCCCCCTTTAAGGATTTCTCTCAAGGATACACAGATATCTATTTTCTAGTACCAGACACAACAACCTTGTGAAATCAGGGCAGATTCATCACCCATCCTGCACACGACCTTATCAGCCGTTGCTATGGGTGGCCCCAGTGGAATACTGTGGAAAGGGCAAAGCTGGGAAATGTGCACTTTAAAGTGCCAGAGAATTTAGTTCAGTGTGCAGCACCTGTAATTTCTGCTGCTGCAGACTGCTCAGCTTGTTATGGATATCTGAGAATTCTCTTTTTCCCTGACTAGAGGTCATGAGATTTATTACAGTAAATTTTTTTTGCCCCCCTCCTTTTTTTTTCTTATGGAATAGGTAAGGCATAATTGAGGGTGCCAAATTTCTTGCATGTGTAATATCTCCAGAGATGAAGAGAGAAGAGAAATAGAGCTTCCTGACACTCCTTTCCCCACATGTAACATATTTTGCATTTACTTTTACTGACAAAGGGAATATTTAAAGAGAAGGCAGTGCTGTGCTAGGTTTTGGTACAAGAGGTACGGCAAAAAAAATTGACTGACAAAGACGCAGGTGGATGGACTGCAGCAGCAGATATTAAAAATTAGTTTTTTAGTTTCCTCATCATCTATATTCCTATCTGGCGGCATCTACTACTAAATATATCCAGAACATGAATTTGTTTCTGTTGATTTGCTTGAAATCCAGAACCATGGATCTACATTTTGTAAAAATACCCCTTCAGTGAGTAAAATCAGTGCAGTTTGTATGTTCACGTGGGGCAGAGAGCTATAAACGAATGAGTAAACAAGTAACAAAAGTTTATAACATCACTGCATCATTCACACAGAACAAAAATGCCTGGTTGTTATCTAAAATCTATCTTAAATAAATCTCAAACCACTTCATGAAAGAAGCAGCAGTCATTGTTCCACTACAGACGGAAATACTAAGGCTCAGTGATTTGCCCAAGGTATTTCATATTCCTTGATCAGTGCAAACAGGAGAATTTAGTGAGTTTTCCTCACGCTCATTTTTGCTGATGACCATGAAGATTCCCATGACCCAAGGCCACAAGTTCATGTTTCCAAGGCATTTTACAATCTAGATGGACAGGACTTTGAATAAATGAGTGTCTGGCTGGAGTGCAAACAAACTGATACCTTGCTATATGAGTCTGAATGTGCCATCCAAAGTGCCTGTTACAGACACAGCTGGAATCCCTGTTTGCCAGAGGAGGACTAACATGGATCTGTGTTTCAGCACAGCAGCACTTTTTCACAGCCCGTCAGCTGGGATTCCAGGAAGTCTCATACCTACAGGACTATGATTTCTGTGCTGCAAGCCCACAAGAGTGTTCTTTTCGAAGACTTTTAGCTTTGTGGAGACATTAAAATGGATTATCCATGCACCTGCTGCCGCAGCATGCCTGCAGTGCTCTACCTGCCACGGTGTGTGCATGTGAGTGAGTGTGTTGGGGGACGTTTAATTTTAAAGAATGGGTTTTAGTCTCACAGAATGAAACCTGGGGAAGATCCCCAGTCACCCACCCTTCAGGTAATTACACCAGGAAAAGCTATCATGTCTGTCCTCTTCTCACCAATTCTCACAGAAGATACTGTGGCAGGCAAGAAGTGACCTTGTGTTTCTTCTGCTCAAAGTCCCAGCAACTCACAGCAACTTAAATTAGAACATGTGCAATATAATTAGGTTTTCTTCCCTTGTCATGCATCTCCTGTCTGAAAAGGAGGGGACACTTCAGACAGAGGCTTCAGCCCAGCAGGGCTGTCTGCTGCTCATCAGGACTTTGCTTTGAGCAAGATAGAGGAAAGGCTGTGATTAAAGCAAAGACTTCGTGCTTTCAGGGCTCCTTCCCTCCAGAAGCAGAATTTTAACTCAGGAACCACAGAAAGTGAATCCTAGGGTTGGAGCAAAAATAAGAAATTCATGTTGACATTCAAATCAAAGTTTCCTCCACATGACTGTTTGTTACCAAGCTGCAATTTGGAGCACCCTGGTCAAGTATGGAATGATACTTGACCGTGGTCAGGTTTGGAATGACACTCTTTAAAATGTTGCAGGAATTGGCCCTTCAGCCCCATCTGTAGAAAAGCTTGGTGCAGCTCATTGGTTGGAACAGAGAATTCTCAGAGTGTGGCTCTGGCCAACAAAGTGTCACCAGCACCTGGTCTGGGAGCTTGGCTTCCCTCTGATGCCTAAAAAGGCCAGCCTAGAAACAGAGACTAGACAGGAGTAAGGGAATAAAGGTGGATATTTATTGGAAAGGCCTTCAGAGGCACACCCTGGGCAGGCCAAAGGCTGCACCCGAGATGGACCCCGAGTCACGAGTTCTTCACACTGTTACAGGTTTGGTCCATTTGCAGATCAGCATAAATTCACCCATTAAACTTTAGCTAATGATGGAACTGCCCCTCAGCTCGCCCCCCTTCTCAAGGTGCTGGGTTACACATTTTGGGCCTGGGACGGTCTGGGTGTCCTTGGAGAGCAGGCCTGGAGAGGCTTTGTTATGTCTGTGTGAGCATGAGAGAGCAGCAGCTGACAGGCTGCAAGGCAACTCAGAGTCACACACTGGGAATGCAGAATTCTGAAAAATATATGAGTTAAAACCTAAGACATCACCTCTACAGCCCATGAGGCCTCTAGAGAGGGCATCAGGTATGCTAACTCACTCTGCTGGCTATCTAGGTCACATGAGAAGCTAATTTAGGCACCCAAACCAGACATCGAATGGGAGGTAGGATGCAGATAGCCTAACTGACTTCAGTGTCTTGTAATACGCTTTTAAGACCTTTCTTGCTGCTCCATATCAGACTCGAATGGGCTGAACTAAGTTTTTTAAAAAGTCTTTAGGAAGCATTTAATGAACAATAAAATGTACTGACGCCCAACCTATTTATGGCAAAGGTTTGAAGTTTTCCAACTTGTTTTTTTTTTTTTTTTTTTTTTTTTTTTTTTTTTTTTACCTAGAAAGCCTTGAAGTTCTTTGAAAACACATTTTAATTAAAATTGTGACTTATTATGGGGTTGCCTAATGCCATCCCTCCTACCTGGAAGCAAAGAATTTTTCATTCCTCACCATCAATGTATAATATCACTAAGTCTTAATATGAATTGGTCTTGAATGAAAAACTTCTCTTTCCTTTTCTTGAGAGAAACCATGGAAGAACAGAGATAATATTGGATACACCTCAGTCTCTGTGCCTTTCTTAACCGCTGCTAGGCAAGGAAGTATTTTGAAAACTAATCCAAGGAACAATGTTTTTCACACCATTAAATTTAAACCCAATCTTTTTTTGCAATATGTCGCATTTCCTTGTAGTCCCTCTGAAAATGCCACATTCTACAAATGGGCATTTGGAAACAGAACAAATCTGTTACCAGGATTCAAGCTGGTTGTGCTGTGCGGATGACCACACTTCTATCTATTTGTTCAAACCTTTAGTCAGTGTTTTGAGGTTTACTCATCAGTAAAATCTCAAGTAATGGGTATTCTGTTAACCACAGGGTAGGACAGCTGACCACAGGAAGAACACAACTGAAACAGCTTCCTGCTCCCCACAGAGCAGCACCACCACGTGCCTTTGGGCACCCTTTCCTTCTGCTTCTTCAGTAGGTTATTTCCCACAAGAGCATCCCTGACCTATTTGCGGTGCTTCCCGAGAGGCCTCATCCCATCACCACACCTTTAATGAGCAGTTCATTACTCAGTCCTCTAAGCCAAGTGCAGACGAGGGCTGTGAGTTTAGAAAGGCTTTCCTCTGCTGAGATTAAATGTGCTTCGAGGTGTTGTCTGCTGTAGACATATTTTCGACTGTTGGTCCCTCTTCCCCAGGCTTATGGGCTCAGCAGCGGGGAAAAAACAACTTATCACTATCAAAAGCTCTAGGAGGAGCATTGTGCCTGATGTCAGACATCTGGACATGGCGAGCAGGAGTGTCCCCACACATGTGGTCAGTGGATTTTGTCCACACTGATGCTGGACCAAGTCTTGGCCCTTGCTTGGGCAACATCTGGAGGACCAGTGTGCCCTCTTCTTTCTTTCTATCACCAATTTATCATTCTTCTCACTTCTATCTGTTTTACCAGGAAAAATTCTCAGGACTGTGGACCCAGTCTAAGCATGGTCTGACTTAGGATTTTGGAGATCGTTATTGTGCTCTTGTATCTGCCTCTGACTTCAGCATTCCCTGGTCTTTGATGACTCCAGGGACAGCTTTCCTCAGTGTGATTATTGGGCAACACTGAACCACAAATTTGGCATAGGCTTCTACTAGCATTATATAAGTCATGATTTTAGTGAAGAAGATGTTTCAAGGAGTGTGTTTTCCCACTCTGGAGGAGGCCCTGCTGAAGTGAGGATGTCTGCACAATTCCCTCAAAGGAAAACAGACTGGAAAACATTAAAAGAACAAAACTTTGAATGAAACTCATTAAATTTTGACCATCTTAGGTCACCACCTCCTCTGAAGACCCTGTCTAACTGCTAAAAAAAATCCCGACCTTACCAAAGAAATAAGGGGAGCAGGTCACCTAGTTTAAGCTCCAGTGATCTGATTTCCACTCCTATTAGGGCAGCAACCTCAGGACACAGATGAGAAATCTCTCCCTCACCGGCAGGTTAGGTCAGCAGTAGACAAGATGCAAAGTTTATATGAAGTGTGTGCTACACCAGCTTGTTTGTTGGGCTACAGTGCCTTTTTTTGTTAGTGAACTGAAGAAAAGAGCGAAGATTTTTCTCTTCCAACCGATTTATCCTGATAGCAAAGATTTAAAGTGCGGCCCATTCAGGAGAGCAAGGCTTAACACAGGTGTTAGCGAGGGAGCCCCAGAGGCACCAGAGCAGCACAAAATCCTTTCTGCAGCACAGAGGAAGGGTCATAGGTGCCTGTTTAAATTTTCTGCCCACGCTACAGTAACACGAGCGGCAAACAAAGCCAGGCTGCTTTCTAACAATCCTGTCTCGGGACCAGCAACGGTTTGGGGAATATCGCTGCAGAGCTTTGGTGTAACTCAAATGAAAACATGAAGGTTACTAGGGATACGAGGAGACTCATGGAGCAATTAAATAACCAACAGACACACACACCCACACACGCAGCCCTCATTTACTCAAAACCCTGACAGTTGTTTATTGAGAAGTAGGTGTTGACGGTTCACTTGTCTTGGATGGATTTCTCCCGGAATAAACACCAGTGCTTTCAAAGTGCCTGATCCCACTTTCTTGTAAAAGAAGAAGTTTAAAAAAAGAAAAAAAAAATGGAAAAAAAAAAAAGGGAAAGAAAAAACCCTTTAAAATCTCCCACAAACACTATATACAGCACGGGTATCATTACTGCTGTGTGCTGTAGAGAGGAGAGTCCATGTATGGGAAAAGATTGAGCTACAAGAGTGTTTTGGAAAATGAAGAGTTATTTCGCAATAGGCCGTGACATCTCCCTTGGAGAAAACTTGCCCAGATTCTGCAGATTGCTTTGTGGATGGAAAAGGGACAATGTCTGATTGCAATATACTCTCAGATAAAGTCAATTTTGGCTTGATCTAGAAATCTTCCCTCCCCAGGAGACCAACACTGAACTCCGAAGGTATCTATCCTTGTTTAAGCTAATCTTTATATTCAAGTGCAGGTGCAATCAATAACATCAGTGCAATCTCCATAGTAAAACAGAGCCTGCTGAATGCCAAAAGGCTGAGCAGAATTTTCCTTCTCAGCCCCAGGTCTGTGCTATCAGCAGCTGAAGAGATGGCTGACTTCACAACACAAACAGGAGAAAAAGGTGAAATGAAAGGAAGTTCACACTTAATATCAGAACCTGCTGACAATAAGATGTATTAAGTTATAGGGCAGCCCACAGATGCAACAGGAAACCCACTTTTTGAACAGTTAAGATAGAAAAATTAATAGAGAATGGAGAAAATGCTACAGGGAGCAATTGTGCAATGATAGGAAGAGAGACATAAAGGTTATCTATCCACATCTTCCCTCCCATGTTTCAACAGCATTCCCAGAGAATTTATTTTAAGCCCACTACTGAATTTTACTACATGAAGTGGTAACAAGGCTGCTCTGACACAGGTTTGAGAAATCCCTCATGGTCAGAAGGGGCAAAACCAAGGACACTGAGCAAGGGTGATTTTCAGTAACTACACTGAACTGCAGGACCTGCACTGCAGTGCGTGTATGAGTTCACATTTACAAAGTCTCAAGCAGAGATAAGCACTTATAATGGTCCCATTCCTGAACTTCCTTGCATTAGAAATGTAGGCTCATTATTCCAGGATATTATCTATATTTGCATCATCAAGCCTGTAGCAAGAATCAAAGAACCACAGAATCACAGAATTACAGACTGGTTTGAGTTGGAAGGAACCTTAAAGCCCATCCCCTCCCACACCCTGCCATGGGCAGGGACACCTTCCACTAGACCAGGTTGCCCCAAGCCCTGTCCAACCTGGTCACAGACACTTCCAGGGGTGGGGCATCCACGTGATTCTTCTCTCCTTATTCTTTTATTTGACTTCAAGTGTTTTTAAAACCACTCCTACACATAATTTTTGTATGTGCACTAGCAAACCCATCTGAAGGTACTCCTTTCGAAGGTATAGTTAAAAACTATCACAGGGTAAAATTTATTTTTGGGGTCTGGAACCACATCACAGGGATGCTGCTGGGTTTGCCACACTCCCTGACTCACCAGTGAAAGCAATCAAGCAAATAACCCATCTCACAGACTCGCTTAAACAGTCCTTACACACTTGCTGTGTGCATTCTCCAGGGGATCTTTAGAGGCTGTTTTGTACACAGTGCAGTGTGAGCTTTCAGTGGTGTGAAATAAAAAGGTTAGTGCCACAGCAGAAGTTCCAAACACAGAGAATATGGCTCTAGATGCATAAATAATTAAATGGTGTGCGTTTAAAACATGAACCATTAAAACAGCCTTTGTGAGGGGAAAAAAAAAAACAACAAATCAAAACAAAACCAAAACTCGAGGATGCAAATTAATCTTTCATAAGGCAAACCTTCATATGGTTGCTTCTTCACGGGCACTTCATAGTGCTCTGTTTCCTTTTGAACCCAGAATTCATACAGAAAAACGTTTTGACAATCCCACTAGGATGCTCATCCTCTGTGTTCAGAGGGAGATTTATAAAGATCACAAGGCAGGATTGTGAATATAATGATCCCAGGGATTAGCCTTTCTTCCAACTATGGTAGGGCAGTCCTCTGGATCTATCTGAAATCAGAGAAGGGGCTCTTGACTGTGAGCCAGCATGCAGCTTTCTTCTCACTGCCATTGTCCCCTCCCCACCTACTCTCATGTGCTTGCAATACTTTAAATGCTTAGAAGTTTAAAACAGTTGCATGTTAGGTATCGCCCTCCCTGCCAAGGGAAAATGAAGGAATCTCCATTAAGAATAAGTGAACTGTTTCTCTCTGACAGAGTGGATCTACTACTGGCAAGCCCTGTTTAAGTATTGATAAAGGAGCTTATTTAACCTACTGGAAAATCAAGCCCAAAGGATAAGGAAAAGCTTATTCAGAGGAAAGAAGATTTTGTGATTAAGACACTGGATACGTATTTAGAAAACCTCTTGTTTGCTCTTATTCTCTTGTACTCTCTTTGACTTTGAGCAAGGAACTTTATCGTTACCAGCCAAAACACCACAAGAGATCATCTCCTACTTAGGCATTTAGAAATGGATTTAATAGAAGCTGGGCTCACTCCCTAGTCAAGATGAATGATCCAGGAACACAGTCAATGGTCACCCAGAGGCATTTCAGTGGTTGGTAAGAGAGAAAAAGAGACACCTATGGTGATGATTAGGCCAATGAAAAACCTAATTTTTGCTCGGGATGTCCATGGGCTATGGCTGGACTATAAGGATAAAAGCTATTCTAAGAAGATAAAACTTTGCAGAATGTTGCCCCAAATTCTATGGCTTTCTGTCCAAAAAGGACAGAAATAATAACCCTTCCCTTCTCTTGCTGCACACCTCTGTTTTTGCTTTAGCCTATAAGCTCTGAGGAGCAAGACCTGTCTCTCACTGTGCCCACCACCACAGGGGTCAGGCTAAGTCTGGGTCTTTTCAGACTGAATACAGCAGAAATACACACCTTTAACTGAATTAACTGCTTTAACCCCTTGCATCCAGGGACTAAAGGAAAGGGCAATAACATTATAAAAGTAGCTGGAGTAGTATCACTTCTATAAGAAGAGAAAACCGGCATGCAGGAGGAACTGTGCACTACCTATCATTATTTCTCCAAATTTTTATGCATGTGAACTTTTAAGTAATCACATTGGTTTACAGAATACTATAATAAGTATATATAATAAATGACTTAAAAGCCTGTCATAAAAACAGTACACTAGCAAAGACAGGAACCTGAAAGATCTCATGACTTGATGAGTTTGTGAGCGTGGCCTCAACCCAGTCCATTTCTGCAAACAGATTAATGGTACAGGCTTTAATTACATGCTCACATACTGCTCTTTTCTGCAAGGCCTCAGCTTCACCAAGTGCCAGTGAGAGGTTTTAATTCCTGTAACTTTATAGCACATTAATCATGGGTGATGAGGCCATGAATCAGTTATGCAAGTCATCCCAAATACATACTGATGAAATCTGTAAGCCATCACCACCCACCACCCATATTCTGATTATCCACCTCTGTTATATATGAACTATTTTGGGACTGTTTTAAACAGTTCTAAGGACATTCACTGTTTTTTGAGTAGCACAGGGGTTTCTGACCCACCATCCCCATAATATCATGTGCCTCAGTTTCCACATGATCATTTGTTGAGGGGCTTAGTAAGGAAAAATGTGAGGGTCCAACATTGAATGACTTCAAGTGTGACTGAGGGCAACATTCTGCATGGAAAAGAACCCTACCATAGTACATTTAAACACACTTATAGACAGTTTACAGTTAACCCTTTATGTGGTGTTACAAAATCCCTACCTTTGTGATACATTTAAAAAACATAAGCTCTGTCACAGTGTAATACGGGTGAAAAAAATCTCCTTTGAACAAGGCAGAATGTTACTCATTGCAATGTACAAACGAGATGGTCAAGATCTTTAAGTTTGGTTGGTCTGTTTGTTTGTTTTGGGTGATTATTTTTGTATTTGGTACAGGGCATGAGGAGGTTTCCCTAGGAACAGTAGATGAAGTAGATGAGAAGGCAGAGACAAGCAGATTTACTGTATTTAATTTCTATTTGTCATAGAGAGACATGTGTACAGGTTGTTCCAACCATTGGTGTTATCCTTTTTTGGTAGTGGCTTGGAATCTACCACTCACCAAGCCATAAATATTACATTTGGAAAGACCTTTCAGGCCATTCAAGTCACCCTCTTGCAATAGGTACAATGGTCCCTACTAAATATTCACAAGCATAATTCAATTTTGTCATCAGAAGGGTCATTTGTGTCCTAATTACCATGGAAATAATGCAACGGACCACTAGGTCTTCACCACAACACATACATTATTTCCCAGTATGCTCCAATATATGGACACATAAATTGTACTTGCCTGTTCAGTTCACTGCTAAAATAAGCCCAGCCATGAGTATGTTGTCCAATAAACCCCACAGCTGACACAAAGCCTCAAACCAAAAATCTCTTCCTGTGTTTTAAAGTCAGATTTCAAAGTACACCAGAGAGCCAACAGCAGCTTTTCTTTCAAGAGTACTGATAGTTAAAATAACTTCCTCTCAAAAATTCTGTTGCGCTAGGATTTTAGAGAAGGAGGAAATAAGAAACAATGGCTTTGAAGTAATTCATCTCAGGGAAAGAAATTAGATCAGGGTTCATATTTTACAGTGATTTACATCTTGTGCAACCCCATTACATTTAATGGGACTACTGAAGGTCTGTGTCAACATGGAATGTGACTCTTCAGGCTTAAGTGCTGTGATTCATGGACTGGGTTACAGTGGGAGCTGTTTTTAGGACAAGACTTTATCTCTTAGGACTACTGATAGAGATTTCAGTTTTATTTAGAGGGGGGAGGTTGCTTTGTTTTCCCTTAGTTTGCTTCTCAGGAATATTCAAGGGGTTGAGCCAGTTCATCAGATGCCCATATTTCATCTCTTTGGCTGTCACACTTATTCTAATGGGAATACCTGGACTCTTGGCACGTACAGTGTCATGCTTTTTGATGGCACAACTCTTTATTGTAGATCATATAGAATATAAAACATTCAGAAGGGAGCAGTACTGCCTGAAAGTGGAAACTATAGACCAAGGCCAAAAGAAGCAGTATTTTATAAATACCTATGGTGTTATTCTCCCTCTTAACTTCTACCTGCTTTTTCCTTTTATTTATTTATTTTTTTAATCCTACAAGGGCCTGAAATGAGCATATATGGACTTACATTTCTTTCTTTCCTGTAAAGATTTATAATATTAAGTTACTACTGCAGATGAACCAGAGTTGCTACACAGCTTCTGACATTGTTGAAACAACAGACCACATGCATAAATCCAAAACACTACTGAATGAAATAATTTTGGTGCCTTTTGCCATCTCCCAGGAGGGTTGTAATAATATAATGAATATTTAACATTTCTCTTCTATTTTTATTAGAGTTTGTAGCACCTTATAAACTACAAGAAGCACTTACTGCTTTGTTCCATATATAAATTTCCTGTCTTGGAGTGTGAACTGCTAGACACCATTTAGAAACCATTCTTAAAATGGAAGAACACTCTAGCAATACTTCAGATTAAATATATAAATAATTCTATGGGATATTTAGTAACTGCAGTTTCAAAGGAGGACTACAAGCACGTTTCTCACCTGAAATGCAGTGCACAAGGCCCACTCCCACAAGGGAGTTTCCATTGCAAAGGAAGAAAAAATAAATCTATAAAGTCACTTGTGTTTCATGCAGAAACTAATGGGTGTAGGAAACAGATAGTTAACTCTCCACCAGTGTGTTCTGTAGGGGCTGGTGGATTTACAATGGAATATTCTGAGGGAAATTACGCTCAAGTCACGCTGGCCCAGAAGCATTTTCTATTTGATACTACCCTGGCAGCTGCTGTGCCATGTTCTTTCTCTAGGTGCACACACTATGCAGGAGTGGGAAGAAATCTAATCTGGGAAACTCTAAATTAAGGCTTGCCTACACTTTGTGCTTAGCCTAGGCTAAGCTCTTAAACTTGTTTTTGACCAGCTATGGCTATTGTCATGCAAAATCTTATTTTACAGAAGTTTATTTGTATATTCAACTTGCACCTCCTCGTCCCGAATAGGATTTGAAGGTTGGACTCAGTACTCTTGGGGTTTTTCTCCCAACCTAAATGATTCTGTGATTCTGTGATATACAGACAAGTATTACCTTTCTGGTGTACCACTACAGAAGGCTGTGGGTATCCCCTCACACGTGGTACCCGAGTGCTCATTCACAGCAGAAGTATGATATTACAGGCTTTATTTAAAGACTGTTTTTCTCCCTCAAACTGGATACCTGCTCATTAAAGTGAGGCAAAGGAACCCCCAAACCAAACAGAATGGCTTGAAGCCTTGCTCTGTCCCTTCCCATTTTGAATAAGTGCTTTTGATCATCTCACACCATTTGTCTACCACCTTCCTAAATACACGTCAAAAGACCTTCAAGGCTCGGTTTGAATCTCCTGCCCTCTGACTGGGTGTAGGACCAGAGCCTGCTGCCACTCTGCAGTTTGCTCCACTTGCCCTTTATTAATGGTTTCCCTTTCTCCCTGCTGGTACCTCCCAGCGTGAGCACAGAACCCCTGGCAGCTCTGTGACCTTTGCAGAGCACGGAGGGGGAAGAGAGGAGATGAGAGTTTAGAAGTGGGTTTTGATCTGCTCCACAAACACTGACCACACTGCGAAACAAACAGCTGCGAGGGAAGACAAAGAAGGTCTGAGAACGGAAACCAATATATTCTGAAAGCTGGGAGCGGTTAAATGTGATGAAGAGCCACAGCAGCTGACGGGGAGGGAGCTGGGAGCGGGAGGAGGGAGCGCTCCGTCACATGCGCTCGGCGTATTACCATTTTTCAATACTCACATTGAGAACAAGAAAACCATAAAGTTTCATAACTTGTCATTTAGCTTAAGGGGGGGCAGGGGGGTGGGTGGTAAGAAGAAAGAAAAAATAAAAATAAAAAACATCTAAGGTTAAAAGAGGAATAATAAAAACATCTCTGAACCGCAGAGAATTGCAAGGTGACCTTCTGACAAAATCTGGGGTGAGCAACCCAGCTCTTGTCTTCAGATGTCATTCATTTCCTAACTCGCTCTCTGCAAAGGAAGGACAAAAGGCAGCTTCTTGAGTCGTCTGCAGGAAGATGAACAGAGCAAGGACTTTCTGTTTGTACTTCTGCATTCCTCTTTTTAAAATAATAACAGAGAATAGTATGATCTGAAGTGGCTGCCTGGGGGATTTTTGTCTTTCTGTTTTTAATGCACATCTCTCAGCGCTGAGTGAAGGATCCATGCAAATAAGTGGAGGGTTTGCACCAAAGGGACTGCATGGGGAAAACAGCCAAATTGATTGCACACCCATCAGTTCACACACAGGCACTGCCAAGTGCCTGGAGTACACAATCCAAAAAAGACAACAGCACATTGTGTTCCCTTTCACTGGTTTAACTTCTCTCTATCATAATCACTTCTTTTAATAATTTCTCCTGTTAAAGATACAAATCTGATTTTTCACGTAACCTTCCCTTGCCCTTTTATAACAGTTTTAGTTCCTAGATCTCAGGAACCTTGTAAGTGTTAAGGTCTTCGGTGGTGTTTAGGTGTGGAAATGGAGGTGCCCTTGGAAATTATGAAAATGATGGTGTAGTTTGGTCTGTGTCAACCTTCCTGTGAGGGGATAATGCAGGAATCTCATTCAGACCTCCCAAATTCCACTCCCTTATTTTGAAAATCACTGTCACTTTAAAAGATATATGTGTAATGAGATACAAACTGACATGTCCCAGGGTATAAGCCAAACACTGAGCACAGACAGTGGGTAAAACAATTTTTCTTATGATCAAATTATGTTTACTATTATTGTCTACTATGTGGTTTCTTGCACGCTCCTTTGAAGCATCTGGTGTCGGCTACAGTCAGTAACTGGAAACTTGTAATAAGACAATTATAAGACTTTGACTGGTGTAACAGTTCCTATGTTCTAATGTTTAATAAACCTCAAGAGTTAAAAAAACAACAGCTCATTTACTCAGTATCTAGGAAGCTTTCCTGAGTGAATGAAGGTCAGTTTTTATTGCATTCAAGCTCTCATCATGAATAACACAAAAAGGTTTAGATCCTCACATGCTTATAATAAACATTAACTTTCTGAGTATGACCCCATTCATTTAGTGGTGAAATAAAATTCTCTGACACTGCCCCAGCTCTGTCTCCCAGGTGCAGCAGAGGCCCTGGACATAAGGCAGTCAGCTGAGAATTCTGAGAGTGTGAAGTATCTCCAAGACTATGGAAAATGCTCTGCATCTCCTGAGATGTCTCTGCAGTTCACAGACAGATGCACCATCACGGGATAAAGGCAATTATCACCTCTTAGAAGAGGTTCCCCACATTAGGGATGATACTCCTGAGTCAGAGAAGCTGTGAGCAATGAGAGGGCATCTGAAGTGGTGAGGAGGTCTGAGTGGTGGTGCACATCTCCATGAGGATATTGGTACCTCCAGCACATGCAGATGTGGGTCCCAGGGACCAGGCAGTGTTAGGTTTGTGGTTGAACTTGATGATCTTAAGAGTCAATCTAAACAATCCAGTGATTCTGTGATTCAAAGATATCAACACCTTGAACTGCTCTTTGAATGCATTGATTTTTTCATATCCTCAAGGCAGCTAATAGATCTCATCAACTTTTTGCAATTTTCACTTTTGCTGGAAGAAGGGTACAATCTCAGTGACTAGAAACGTGAATAATCCCAGTTTAAAAACAAACAAAAAAACAAAAAATCAAAACTTTTCAGGGAAAATAAAAACCAAAACCCTTTACATTGTAGCATTTATAGTTATAAAGAGATTTCTGCATTGCACGCCACCTATCAGACCATAGTGACCTCTGGCAAAGTTGGAAAAACAAATGCCACTTCAGAGCCAAGGTTTCACATGCCATCCTAAAAATTTAGCTGTTTATTTCCTGCTGGAGAGACCCCCGAGGCATTTGTTGTACCACCTAGGTACCTGTGGTGCCAGTGAAGCTCCTGTTGGCATACGCAGGAGTGTGTCACGCAGGAGAGAAAACTGCACTAAAGGACCTCTTCTTAATAGGACAGTGAATTTTTACAACCTGAAAGCATGCATGAGCTCCAAAAGTGCAAAGTTTCCTCTGCATCCACAGATGAGGTCAGTGTGCAGCAAATTTCCCCCAGGCAACCTTTGCACAGAAAGCCCCGCAACCACAAGGTCTGTGCCTCCGAGGGCAGCAGCAGGTTAACACTCACCTCACCCACCCTATTAACATGGGCACCCTGGGAGTGCTGCTGCAGCAGGCAGAAACCTCCCCGCTGGCTGAGGCAATGCACATACCACCATGTCAGAAATAGCTGGATGTGGCAAGAGTATCACGTCCCCCGTAATTGGAAGGGATCGGATTTCTCTGCTGCGCGGGAATGGCTAAACAGCCTGTGGTACAGCATCCTGGGAGCCTACAAATTGCACGGGCGAGGACTCAAAAAAGAGCTGCCTGATGATGACAGTCCCGATCCTTCTCGTGCCATCTGGTTGCACCATCCCTGCTCCTCACATCAGGCTGTGCATGCACAGTGACAGAAGCAGCATGTCACTGTCCCTGGGATCGGTGGTGCAGAGACCCAGTCTGGGCATGGCGTCTGCAGCCACACATGTTCACACAGCCCCTCTGCTTCTCAGAGCTTCTGAAACACAGATTAATCTAGACCACTGAGATATGCCAGGCTCGCTCTGCCACTGCTTAGGTGGACAGCAGCAGCTGGTGGCACTTTATGAGTAACTATCCAGGAAGGAAACAGACCAGGAGAAGGCAGACTGATAACAGGGACAACTGGCAGGGACTGAGACTTGCTGTATGGTCATACCTGACTTCTCTGCAATTACATAAAGAGTGATAAAATCACTCTGCCTTGGGAATCCTCTGTCTACTCACTGATGCACTGCAAAGCTTCCTAGCTAATATGTGATCCAAGATCAGCCAACACCACCAGCTGAGGCCCCCTTGCACTGCAGACATGGCTGGAGTGCCTAGGACACATCCTCTCCCTGTGGTCCACAGAAAGAGAGCAGACCTCCCTGTGCTGTGGAGGCTGCCAGAGGCTCTCACTCCTTCCCTTGATAAGGGAGGGTGTTTAGGATGGTTAAGCCCCTGTGTTGAGCACCGCAGTTGCTCTCTTCAGATGTGGGCTGAGCATAGCTCCAAGCAGTTCGGAGCACACCTCCAGCGTGATGACAGGTTCATCATCTTGACTGACAGGGCTAGACTTGAGGAATTTGGATACACTACACAGGAATCCACTATTAGCGGGATACGCAAGAGACACAGGTCTAAACCAAGTAACGCCAAGTGATGAAGTGAATTTGGAGAGGCGCCAGGAAGACTACAGGACAGGAAGAAATTAAAGATGAAAGTGTCTTAATGCTGTCTCCACATGCTCAACAAGGATTTTCTCAAGAGTCGTTGCTTTAAAAATGCTCTGTGATATATAGCATTCTTTCCAGAACTGCCCTTTATCATCTGATGAACAGAAAGAACCAAATTGCTGTGGCAGTTGGATTAATCCTTTCTAAATGGCTCATTTCTGCTTTTATTCTTAAGATGTAAAGCATGGTAATTCCACTGAAATCTGTGAGACTGCTGGGACTTTATACCAGAGTAACACAGCACTTGGCCCACCCTTACCTACATCTGTGCCCCCGAAGAAATGAGAGGGATGCTCTCAGGTCATCCTTTCAAAACGCAACAACAGAATTCTTCAACAGCAGAGGAACACAGCTTACCCAGCAACTGACTCATAAGGGATGCAAGGCAAGCACTACCACAAAACAGGCCTCTGCCCTATAAATTAAGGGCTGCTGTTCCACAACTCCAAGGTGTCCCACAGAGAGACAGGTCTTTCCTCGGGCACCTAAAAATGAGGTGCTGGAATGTGAACAAATCACCACAGGCCTCCTTGATAGTCAGTGCGGAGGAACAGGTACCCCAGAGGACAATTTGCATCACACTCAAACAGGCATCCAAGGCAGGTCAAATAGATTGCTCCCTGGAGATACCTATTTCTTACTGTTGACTAAAAAGGGAGCCCAGGGTTACAAGTTCAAAGTTAGGCATCTAACTTCAGACATCTAAAGCTGTGTGAAATGAACTGCACATGTAGAGGGACTAGGAGATAATCTATCTTTTACATGTCATAGAGCTTTAATTTTTACCCACCTCCTCTTTTGTTACGCCCAATAACTTTTGTCTAAGATGTTTCCTCCAGAGAGGCCTTCGGTCTTGAAGACATAAAACGATGAAGAATTCTTCATTTCCACTGGCCCCTTGTTTTAGTGATTAACCACTATCACTTGAAAAAACTCTGCTGGCTCCAATTTGCCCTTGGTTAATATTTTGTTTCCCTTTGCTATCTTGAAGAGATTGCTGTCTTTTCTCTCTGGAAGTGCTGATGTAGTTTCAGATTGCCAAGTCTGAAGGCAGAGTCGTCCAGCCAAATTTTTTCCCTTTCAAAATTTAAGACCTTTGTACAAACTTCCACCCACCTAGCAGAAGCTCTGTTTCATTTTCACGTTTAACTAGGACATGCTTTAATAAGATCAATGTCTTTGCATGCCCCAACTTCGCAGGGACCCAAAAGAAGGCTGCAAATATTAATAAATTATTGTCTCAGCATCTCTTAAAATAAATGTTGCCACGAATCTTGCAGAAGCAGAGAAACTAAAAGGCAGAGAAGGCAAGTAACTGACTCAGGTCTGGAGAATAAGTGGGAGCAGATGTCCTCTTACCTGTATTATAAAAATGTCTTTTAAGCACTGGATTTCAATAAGCACTTTGACACCTTTAGTCATACCTTGTTTCTCTTCTACTGCAAGAGGACATGAATGTATTAGAGAAGAAAAATTTTGTCTTCAGTGCTTGGTTTCCAACACCCAAGAAGCACCTTTTTTGTTCTCTTTATACTGCCTCTAAGAGAAAAGGTATCCAGTGTCCGATGTGAGCTCCATGGCATTACAATATATATTTTAACATAAACTACAGCATATACTGCCAACAAGTTTCAATCATCATCTGAAATAAATCCGGATGGAGTTCACTTAAGTTTGCGTCGACATCAGTAACCACACCAAATCTCAAACAAACCCTTTCATTTGCAGACAGAAACTGGACAGCAAGGAGGGCAGTTACTCAATCACTTGAAAAAAAAAAAAAACCACAAAAAAAAGGAAGGGGTGATGTGAACACTAAACGTGCTAGAAATAGCCATTTGGCACAAGTGTTTATTCTCTTTATTTAACTGCCATTGTTTATGCTATCATGGAGGAGAAGCCTATTGCACATTGCACTGCCCAATAACAGAAAGGATAGTCCAGGTTTTTATTTTCTTGAGCTCCATCTAATACACCAAAGTGGAAGAATATCACTGAAAACATCTCCATATAAAAAGCCCCCTATAGCTATATATAGATTCTAGATAAAGCTAATCATATCATGCAGATAATGTTTCTATGATCAGCTTCCAAATACACCTAGTAACAACAAGGTTCCTGCCAATTTTAAGCTATTTCATAATAGACATGAACAGGAGATATCCCAGAATATAAACATCTCTCGTGGTCTTCAGTTCTGCTGTCTCTGCCTTACAGATCTCTCTCCAACTCATACTGCAATGTGTGTGCATTGTTTTTCCCGATTCAAACTGAATATTCCTCCCAAGGAACTCAGCCCTTTAACAGATTTTATTATCACTGTGCCTTTCTAGAGCAGACTATGCTGCTGTAAATGGTCTCCACCCATCATTTGGATGATACACTGACCTAAGAACTCTGATCAGAGTCAGATGCTACCACATACTACTCCTACTACTTGTAATTGCATTATTATTATTATTATCATCATCATCATCGTCATCATCATCATCATTAGTATTAGTATTTGTGTTCTACTTTTTCTTATATGTACTTTAGCACATTTAGCTTTTAAGGAACTGGCTTAAGTGGATGATGAAATTGTTAAGCACCTGCAAAACAGAGCTGGAATATCCCTGGGTGTGCTTTTATAACAACCAGGCCAGAGCCTGACCCTCAAACCCAGTGCAAAACTCTTTTATCCAAACTCTCCAACCAAAACATAGATTTAGAAATGTCCACATACTTTCCCAGAGTGTTTACTGTGCTTTAGATGAAGGTCATAATAAAAGTACCAGTTTTATTATTCCACAGTTTCAGCAGATGGTCTGAACTATTAAGAGTCAATTTGAGCCTATTAAAAATGTCATCTATTCTATTTCCAGACAATATCGCAGCAGTTCAACCTCATTACTTATCTGTCACTATAAAGAGCAGATAAACCTTCATCCATCATATCCAATGACTTTTTGCCCAGAATTCTGGATCTCTTTTTTTTTTTTTTTTCCTTTGCTAAATTATTCCTGTCCTCTCAGTTCCACAGCAAGGTGGGCATCCATTCCCTATTCCCACACACAAATATATATATATATATATATGCTAGAGGAATATTTAGTCTTCATGTAGCACAGTTTCCAAAGAATCTCAAAGGACATCACAAAGTACAAATGTATCTTTACACCCATTACTCAAATGAGACATCTGAGGTATGGGGTCATTTGTCTCCACAATTTTTTAAAAAAATTGTGGTCTCTGAAGGTAAATAAAAAAAAATCAGAGCTGACACAGCGCAAGCTTCACTTTTGATGTCATATAGGCCCCCAGAATTTCCAGGAGTACTGTCTGCTCTTTTTTCTTCCAGTTGTTGCTCTGGATTCTCAAGTCAATCATTCTTTAAAATATTTTCCAAATACTTATTTCCCATTTTTGCCTTGGCTTAAAGCTAGTTTTCCTTGGAAAATATGAATAATATTTCTGCAAATTCTGACATAAAATCTACACAAGTAAAACTTTAGAACAAATAATTTATTTTATTCAAGGAATGAGTGCTGCTTCACACTGCATATTGATTAGCAAAGTCATCAGTAACTTATTCCCAAATTATTAAAAAAGCAGCCTGATCTTTGGACACCCTGTTTTGAAGGACTGAGATTAAGACCCAAATAAAATACTCATATCTCTCTTTTACGTCTTTTATAAAATTAGCCACAAGCTAAGTAATTGCAGTTTGAAGGATTCAAAACTTCCAGGGATATTCAGAGACATTCATTTTCTCAGTTATGTTTATACAATGCTTAATTATGGCCAACTTGTTGAAACGAAGGATCATTGACAGCCATGACTACCATATTTATTCATGTTTATGGATACATGAGAAACAATCACCTAAGGTACACTCATCCAGCATGTTCCCATGTGTCTACAGCTGTGATATACTTCATTGTGTGAATTGAGAGGAGGGGGAAAGGAAAATTTTTACTGCTATAACTCAATCACATTAGGAGAAAAAAAAATGTGATGCATATCATCTATCTATTTCTATATGACAACACAGAAAGAGACACACACACACACAAAAGTGATGCTTTCAGTTCATTAAAGAGATATATTTTCTGATATGTAACACAACTGACACTTTAGGGGAATATGACTTTTTTCCCATCACAGAGAATATCTGAAACATGAGAAGCATCAATCAATACCTGCAGTTCCTTGAGAAGTAGCATCAAACAAGAGAAAATATAATTTCCTTTTTCTGCTGTGTACTACCATAAGTGTCTACACTGAAGGTCTGTGTTCCAGCCAAAGCAATTAATGATTACTGAAAACAGACATAGCTGTTTTAGGGAAAGGGGGGAATCCATGAAACTGAGCAGTGCATGATGGCCTCATTAAAAAGAAAAAGGCTGAG
>VXBT01001127.1:3549635-3683449 GCA_013400235.1 Oriolus oriolus | reverse complement strand
TCCCCGGGCGGTGGGGCTGGGTGCCAGCGCAGCGAGGATCCGCACCTGCCCGCGCCGGGAGCAGCGGGCCTGCGCTCCGCTTGCGATGCATCATCGGCGTGAATGACACTGCGCGGCGCCTCCCGCGGCCGGTGCTGGTGCCGGTGCCGGTGCCGGTGTCGGTGCCGGTGCCGGTGCCAGTGTCGGTGTCGGTGTCGGTGTCGCTCTCCCCGGCGCGGCCCCGCACTGCCCCGCCGGGCACCCGTGCCCTGGCGCGGCCGCGGCTCCGCCAAGCGCAGTTGGGCCCATTAGTGCCTCAGTGAGAGCCCCGCCGTGCACCTTCTTACACAATGTACAGATGCATAAAAATACACGTACACACATGTTAAACATGCGGGCACACACACCTGTTTGGACGAGAGGATGCAGCGGGTTCTGGGACGGCTGCTGGAGGGTCCCGGAATGGGCACAGATGTTGGCCCTGTCCTGCTTACAGGCCTTAGTGCGATGATCCTTTTTTGCTTTTTCTCCTGTTTTCTCCATCTACCTGTTTTGACCTTCTGTTTTCACATTTGGTTATAATTTCCAACCATTTTCACTTCTCAGTGCTCTCCTGTCAGGTTGATACCTGCTATTTAGACTTTTTTTCTGATCAGAAGGTTAAACAAATTGAAGTACTTTATTTAATTGCCTAATAATATACTCCCATCCCAGAAGAAAAATTAGCCATTGGCTATATCAAGTCCATATCAAATGGCAGATAAAATTAGATGTAGTGTTGGTGTTTCAAAACTTACTACTTTCATTACGTTTCATATTTGAATACTGACACTTTAAAAAAAAATTACTCCATGTCCTCCTTTTATTGAAGTCAGTGATGTAACTTACATTGAGGAGACAGCAGAAAACGAAGCTTCTCCAAACAACTCAAAGCAGCACATGGCTCAATGTGGCCAGTGTTGTGTGCTCCTTTATTTCAGCTAGTCTATGACAGAGTTGCTTTGGTCAGCACCTTTCTCAGTAAGAACTTAGGTTATCTGAACTGCATGCTATTTTAATGGATTGAGCAATATTTGATTTCCCATTGCTAGCATATATTGGAGCAGTCATCCCCAAATCTTGTGTTCACTATTTGTGAATCTCAGCTGCCCTGTCTAGCCTTTTTTAAAATTTCTGATTGCCCACTGGTCCATTCAAACAGCATACCAGTTACATCTTACCAAACTATTGGTGTTTAAAGACTTACAAGTCTTCCATTCTCTGAATTTTTGAACCTTTTA
Organism: Oriolus oriolus; assembly: GCA_013400235.1. Lineage (NCBI taxonomy): Eukaryota > Metazoa > Chordata > Aves > Passeriformes > Corvidae > Oriolus > Oriolus oriolus. Next base: position 3,682,190 of record VXBT01001127.1, on the reverse strand, counting down.
CTTATTTTCTCTTCTCTAAGCAGTGGTTTGTAATCTGCAATCCATTTGAGCATATACTAGTTACATATACTTAAAAAATACTATATATGTAGTTAGTGTTTGTCTAATGGGGTAGACATGTGTGCCCCATGCTACACATTTGCATGGTGCCTTTTTTCTTTCAGCTAGATTTCTTACACAGTTCAGATCCCCAAAATCTACACAATCGTGGGCTAGAAAGACTCAGCACTTTAAGAGACACTCAATTGAATATTGTACAGTGCGGGTTACATCGGGCTTGGCAGAGAGGCACCCAATAAAATGAATAATGGCTTAATCCTCATGTCATAAGCATTCTTGGTGCATTGCAAGGCAGAGATACAGCTCTTTATACCCCAGGGTATACAGTCCTCACATAGCTTCCAAGGAAGGCTTCTGTTTGTAAGCCTAAACGTGTTCTGAGAGACTTATGTTAAAAACAAACAAACAAACTAGAACTGTGAGCAGCTAGAATGAATTAATTACTACATCACCTTGTGAGACTCCGAGGGAGTTTTTGTCTTCTTCAGTTGAAACAGTTACACAGAAGTGAATTTCTGTTTTTATTGAGGTCAGTAGCAAAATGCAAGTAGCATTTTGTACTTTGAGGGTAACATCTGAGCTTAGGTTCTGCAAGCACGCATATGAATAACTTTGCCACGGAAAGAGCTTCTGGGCCTGAAGTTATTCACATGTGCTTGCAGGCACGGGCCTTGATTTGTGTTCTAACTTCCTCACTGATGCATCTCAGTAATGTTTGCCTTTTTCACCTCAGCCAAACAATGGACTGGTGAGTTAAATGCTTTTTCTAAAATTTCTTTAGTACTTTTTCCTTGCCAGTATCCTGCATGACTGCTTCCTTTAATTTTTTAATTATACCATTTTAGGCACATGAGTCTTTGGGATTGAATGTAATTGGCCTTTGCTTGCAAGATTTCAAATGTTGACATTTTAAGCAGTCTCTAGGAATTCAGTCTCTCAAAAGGAAAACCCGAATGGGATACTGTTTAGGCTGCATAGTTAAGCACTCAGGTATCAAGAAATGGGCACTACAGTCCCATTTAATTTCCTTCGTTGTATATAGCTCAAAGTTTGCAACTCAAACAGCATTTTAAGCAATGTGTATTGCCCATCAGTCTTTTCTTAAACTTTGAAAACATTTTCTGAAACTGTTTTGGGAAAACTCCACTGTAAATTATATTTGCACAAATTGCCAGTAAAAACCAGAGGTGAGATTTCCCAGTAGATTTTCACCCCATTGGTAACTAAATTACCATCCTAGGTACTGGTCTCTTTTTCAGCATTGTAAAAAAGAAAGAGGCTGTATGGAACATCTTTATTGTAATGCACGTACAAAGCAGTAATGTTTTACATAGTGTGTCTTGCTTATTTCTTCATTTTGAGTGTTTAACAATGCAATCACAATGTTGTTTTTCTGCCCTTTAGCCAGATAGTTCTAAAGAGAATTTACATAGTCTAGCTAATGCCCCTTGCCATTCACCTGGTGTGTATTTTACAGCAAAATTAAATGTTTGTGTTGAGTGAATGTCAGTTACCCTTGATCCCTATTCTGCTACACAGTTCTGGGCATACCTGTTGTCTCATGCATGTGCAGTGTGACTTGCTGTCCTTTTAATGTTCTACTGCTTGGTAAAATATAAACATATTTTCAGTGGGAGGTTCTAAGTTATGTCTCAATGCGACTTCTTTCTGTAGCTGATTTTGCCTGTGCTACTGTGCTACTTTGTCTGTTCAACTTAAGGTCAGAAACTGACATTTGTAGTGGGAGTTAGTATATATAATATTTTTAACCTTTATATTTCATAACCACTAAGCTACATTCAAAACAGTTAAAAATTGCATTAATGAAAATGCCAAACTCAGATAATTTTGGTAGATAAATCAAAGCCTAGAAAACTGTAAAAACAGTGGCTTAGCATGGAAGCACTTGAACACCATGAAACTATCTCTGCTATGGATAGCATGTGAATAAACTTCAATAATTGTATGAACTGCATAATAGTGATACAGGAGTTGATTTTTAAATACTGTGGAATATCTCTGTTTCTAATATAATTGGGTTTTTGTGTGTCATGTGTGAACTTTTATCCATGGGGCACGTGCTGGTTGACTGTACTACCCAGAATGTATAAGTTATTTTAAAATGTTCGTCTTGCAAACAAAGTGAACACAAATATTGCATGCTAAAAGAGCTAGTTGTAAAATGACTGTTCAAGAGAAGGCATGAACCTTTCATCAGTACCCGATGGGACTGCTTGCATGCTTAATTTTAAGTGCATGTGTAAGTCTTTCGAAGAACAAATGCCCGACTGTCAGAACTACATCAATAATGTAACAAAAATAGATTTGTTGCTGACTTATGTGACAGTATTTGGGATAGTTCTAATGCAAGGTAAAGAAAATTGGTTATGCAATTTTCATGTATTTAACTTTTTTTTTTAACTCTCTTTTCTCTTGTGTTTTTCTGAAACTGTTTATTATGGAAGCTGTATCAGTGGAGTTAAATGGTGTTTCTGGTTACTGCCACATTTACCTTTAGAATCCTAAACCTTGTCTCATCAAAAATAGTTAGTCCACAGTCACAGGCTCCTTGTATGTCTTGGTGTTACTATAGTCAGTCTCACGCTGAACACCCCAGTCCTGCAAGATGCATTACCTCAGCTGTATTAATTGGAGTTCTGTGAGGGATTGGTGCCACTGGTCCTGCCTCTATGAACCTTTTTGTCTGCAGAAGAGACATTCAGTGCCTGCCCTGGATGATGTGAATTAGTGAGGTTTGGGTAAGCAGAGGTTGAAATGCAGGCACCATGGCAATGCAGTTCTAAACAAATGTGATTGCAAACAACGCTGAAAATATTAGATGCTGGTACAGCCATGCCACTTTGATTATTTTGCTGCCATGCACAGCCAGTGTGTCCCTTTGTACATCATACAGCTCCATTGTGCCTCTTTGTTCAGCTCCTTCTCCTGTGCTCCTCTCCTGTGCTAGCTGGAGTGTGGAGTGTGCCTGGGAACAGATTGAATTCACTCTTCTTGCCCTCAGTCGTGCCATTCTTCCCTTCCTCCAGCAAAATGGAAGAGAAGAATTGTATGGCACTGGACATGGATTTGTTGGGCCCTCAGAAAAGAAGAGGTGAGGGATTCTGGCATCATGATGGGCTACTGTGTCCATGAAAGGAGTGGAGTCCATTGTAGACAGGCTCCAGCCACTCAGTGAGATCAGTGGCTGGAGAGGAGAGTGGTTGGTGAGTAAGGAGAGAGCAATCTGTTTCCCTGAAGCACCACTGAGTTTATGTACTATAGATTTAATAGTGTCATGACACTTAATGGTACCGTGGTAATTCTTTTGGATGTGATAGCATTATGTAATATCCATGTGGAAAGTCCTGTTGCTGGTCTGTACAGGTCCAGCAGTGCTTGCTCATGCATAGTTATTTTGGATCTGTACAGAAATATGTAAATTCTTAAACACTGTATATATCATGAGACTCGTTTCCACTTTCCCCTCAGAAGAAAATGTGTATTTATGCTGCTTATGACTTATTACTGCATCTTGATTTCTTAAGAGACCAGAATTTGCCTGATAGAGGGACATTGAATTTGTATGAGTGCTGATAACTTCAGACCTTTTCTAAGTACAAAGTAGCATGGATGATGACTGTAGCTGAAACAGAGAAGAAGCCAAGTAGTTTACTCCACTGTCCTGCCTGTCATGGTTTATGTGTTTAGTTTCATTTGGTTTCTTTTACTGCATAAATCTTTGCTTATGATGCTTACCCTCAGGAAGACTGCTTAAGTTCTAGTCTCACAAGGCTCACAGTATGTTACAGGGCCTGCTGGCAAGAAAAATCCCAGGAAAGGCACTCATGGAGCAACTCTGCTGTGGAAGAAGTCTGTACAGCTCTCTTCTGCAGTGGATGCTGAGTTACCCTGAAAAGAAGCTTTGTTACAGTGGGGGTTTGGTCTCGATTGAGTTTACCTGTGTCTTTGTACTACTGTTTCCTCTCTGACCCCACCTTTCCTTATCAGAGCAAGGTGGGAGCAAGAGGAGGTGGTGAAAGAGGTTGCTTCATGTCTTCAATATGTTAGGTACTGTTGGCATCGCATGTTGCAACTGCCTGTGGTTTTGGCAAGTTTTTGAAACTTGCTTATTTCCATTATGGTGTCCCTTAAGAGGAATTGCAGGGTGGCTTTGCTTCCTGTATAGCCTGGGAGAGTGCTACTGGACCCAGCAGTTATGTGTATATCTTGTCTTTTGTGATGCTTGCTGAAAAGTATTTAAAATTATCTGGAATTTTCCACACCGGGAAATAATTTCCTCTTTCTATGCAGCTTTGTGTCCGAGGAGGTTAGAAAAGCTCTTCCAAGTGTGCCTCAAACCACGTGTTAAAGGCACTCCTCCTGGAGCTGTAACGTAGACAAGCTTACAACCCTGAATGATAACAATGTGTCTTCTGACCAGCTTGTTTAGGCCAATATCTATTTTATTTGTATGTTGTCCAAGGAGTATGACAAGGAGGTATGTGATACTGTATTTCCTGGAGGATGGCATGAATGTGCTGCTGAATTTTAGCTTCATTTTTGCTTTTGATCTATGGAATTGCCTCTGCTTTGGCTGTAGAATGGCTTTACCATACTGAATTGAGCCTGTGTGTTTGTATGGTGCCAAACCTAAACTTGCATAAGGCCTCAAGGGGCTACTTGACTCTGCTAATCATGCTGTTTTGCTTTAGCTTCAGCATAATCTTCAGGAACAGAGCAACTGATGTTTTATGGTGCTTGATAACTATGGCTAGTAAAATGTAAGGTTGGACATTATCTGGTGCATCCTCTTTCTGGAAAGTATCTGTATCTTAGTCATTTGCAGAGAGACAAAGAGGTCCTTATAAAAATACTCTATATTCAATTGCTTTGGAATAAAGCAATTTCAGCTGAAGCTGTGTTAAAACACTTAAAGGAACACTGTAAATGCATTTTTCATAAGTTTTTAAAATAATGTCATGCTATTTACAAGATCTTAGAAACATGCAATTGCAATTATATTCTTTACCAAAAATGTTACTTGACCTGAACAAAATCCAGTGTGTTAAAGGATGAAATTGCTCATAAGGGATGGGTTGTTGGCATTTTTCTTTTTCTCTGAAGAGGAAAAAAAGAAACATTTCAGAGAGAGTGGCAAAATGAATGCATGTACACCAAACTGTGTGCATTTAGATAAGAAACAGAATAAATACAGCTTGTCGCAGGACTAATCACATTCCTCTTGTTGGATACATGTGAGGCCCCTAACATCAGCTGCTGGATTCATATGTTTATGATGTCTTGCATGCCTAGGCAGCCTGCAAGAAGTGTTTTTATGCTGACCAGTATGGTCACTCTTCGCGTCTCCTTGGAGATCTGCCTTAAGCTCTGGCAATGTGAAAACCAATTTAGGCAAAGGTGATTTTTAGGTGTTCTTTAGATTAACATCTCCATGCCTAACTTGACTTTGGAATTAAGAAACCTACCAGAGGTGTCAGGAATCGGTACCAAAACAGCCAGAGTGCTGAGTAGGGAGTGTCTAAGGCAGCCAAGGGGAAATGAAAGGATAGGGATGAAGAAAAGTCCCTGGAGGATCTTCAAACAGCAAGATTTGCACCTCTGTTTCAGGCAGGGCCACTGTGTAGGTATAATGCAACGCAAGGACTGGGGGCAAGAGGAGTGGGCCAGAACCTGATTCAGTATCTAGCAATTAGGGTACCCAGCTGGGAGGGGGAGATTTGGATTCTCTGTTGCCAGCAGTGTTGATGCAGTTTGCATGAAGGATGTCTCCAGCTGCCACAGTTTTGGAGGGTTGCTGCCTGGTGCTCACTGTCAATGTTCATTAGATGTGTTGCATGTGTGGTTGCTGGGTGCCTGGTCAGTGTGTCTAAAATGTCTCCACATGCTCAAATCAGGGCTGCGGCAGTTCTGGACGTGCACCTTGGTGAAACTTCTGGAATCCTAAAACCTTCAATTGCATGTGACTTTCTGCTTGTAGAGATGGAATGGTTTTTGCATCATGCTGTGACTGAGGTAGTGGAGCGTGGTAATGGATCCGACCCTCAGAGGCTGAGCAAAGTGGAGTTTGCAAATACACAAACACACGTTTTATTTGTAGAGAGCACATTGAGATGGGCAGACTTGAGCCCACATACCTAAACCTGTTAAAAATATTTTTAAAATCTTAGTATCGTCACTACTTCCATAGCTTTCGGAGGTTCCTGGTTCTTTTTTGAAAGCCAAGGTGAGGCTAGACCAGATCTCTGGGTCTGGTTCTTTGCCTTCCTCATACTGGGCTGATTGTTTCTCTGCTCCGATGCCAGGGCTGAACTTGCTGTAGCTGTTGTGTTGGTTGGGTTGGTGTGGAGAGGTACCTGTTTGTTTCCTGGACTGCCAGGTCACTGCAGTTTTTAAAAGCCGGCAGTAGCCATGAAGTTGTGATTTCACTAAATAATCATTCAGTGGCAGTACTAGGGTAGTGTAATGGTGCAGGGGTGAATTGGAGTGGATAACTGACTGGGCAAAAAGTGACACAATTTTTTTTCTTTTTAAGTATGTATAAATTGGTTTTGTTTGCATTGGATCAGATCAGTTCCCTAATACGGTTCACAGCAAAGCAGCTTAAGGAGTTAAGTGGATGGCACCGAGCACAGAAATACCTTAAACTGGAAACCTGCAAACCGTTGTTTAATGTGACCACCATAGGACTATTTAGTGCTAGGCATTTATAGATACTTTTGCACTTTCCATTGCTCAGCAGAGAAATAGGAAGGCAAGGTTTTTTACTTTTGGTAAGTGGTTTGTCTGTTTTCAGCCATGGTTCATGCTGGGATAGCCATAGAGATTGTAGGGATTTTTCCTTAAAGGTAGGTGGCATGGTGCAAGAATGTAGCCATGGGGATGTAACTGTAATATTGCATAGGCAAAATTGTGAGACTGTTGTAGAACTAATTGGTCAACTAATTACCCATTAGTTATTTACATGCCAGTGGGCAAAAATTTAAATTTAAAGAAGGAAAGTAAAAAATGAAACTGAAACACCAGGAAAGCTTTGTCAAAATTTTTCTTTTAAATATTTATACTCAACTCTTTTAAAGTATTTTGTCCCATTTTCTCTATATAGCCTAATACCTGGACTGATAGGAATGTTTTTAAAAGGAGTTTTCTGAGTAAGCAGAAGTAAAAAATCAGACTGCCCTTGCGAATGGTTTCTAATGTTGTGTTGTTTTTGTTTTTTAAAAGATGTGTCTCTTATTGGCTTATTTATGTTTTTAAATGTGACCTGACTTTGCTGTAGAATGAATAACGGCCACTTGATTTAGGCAGCTTTGTGGATGGTTTTGCATTGATTAGCCTAGCTGGTCCCTACATGTTTTTATAACAGTGCTGATCAGCCTTAGCTCAACACCACACACAGAAGATGACTCCAGCCTTAGTCTGTAGGAGTCAGGCAGCTGGTGAAGTTCTAACTCTGAGAGATGAAATCCTAACTCCAGAAATTTGGGAAATTAAAGGCGGATGACTTCAGTGCTGAAGATGAAGGAATCTTGAGTGCCATGCAATAATCTGTATTTTTTTTCCTTTAGTGGTAGTTTTTGAATGATTGATACACATATGAGTTGTTAAGCACTCTGTCATTTTATGAATTATCCATATTAAAATGTATAAAGGTCAAAATGAAAAACTTCACTACAGAGAGATTTCATGCATTTGTGGTTTAGGTTACTATTGACTTTATGACTTATGACCTCCACATGCCCTTGGTCTTGCTCCCTACAAGCCAGGCCATGTTAGCATCAATAATACTGCTTTATCCCTTTAGCAGAAGCCCTGATCTCAAAGGCTCTGGACCAGAGCTGGAGGGAGGGTACTCTGGGAACAGGCACCTGACACCTTTTTTCTCTTTGCCTGGGATTTGTCTTTACGTTGTTTTGTTTTTTTTTTTTTTGCTGGTTGGGTTTTGTTTTGTTATTTTTTAACCCAGATATCACATTTGGAAAACTTATGCAATCTAAGTTTATTCTAATAAATAGTACTATTGCAACTTGTGATTGTTTTAGTTACTCTAAAATATGTTTCCCTTCCTAAGTGACAAATTTTCTTTACTCAGCGCATCTCCTTAGTCTTTCCACATTTTTGGAATTCATACTGTTAATATTTTAGGTGGTTGTGATTGCAATGAATAGGACAGGTAACCTCTCTTGAAACTGTTAATTCTTGCTCCACCAACTGTCCTTATGAGACATGAACACTTCCCAGCCATATTAGTGCTGTGTGAATTATTACTACTTCTCTTTGATTAAAACCAGGCGCAAATAATGAAAAAAGGTGTTAACACTGCATCTTATGGCACACTACTAGATTAATTAAATTTGATGTAATGTGGAGAGAAACACAGATGCGTATTTATTCAGACCTGTAAGATCACCTTTTTGTGAAGTACAGTGCTTTGCAGAAAGCTGATAAAGAACATACTCCAGCACCTCTCTTGGGTACCTGGGGCAGGATTGTCTGACAGCAAAACAGACTGATCAGGGAGGCAAATAGTTAATGATATGTTGTAATTTGAAGAAGAATCTTTTAGAAACTGAGCATTTTAAAGCTCATTAAATGCTTTTGACCAGCATATATTATTTGCTAGAAGCTGCCAGAATACAGAATTAAATTCACCTGCTAAGGTCCAAGTTTTGGTGAGCCGGCAATGATAGTCCTAGAGTTGTAGTTATCTGCAGAACTGTTGTTAGATTATATTGAGATTAGCCACAAATTATATAGCTGGAACTTGATTGTGTCTTCTTTTCAAAACAGAAATATCAAAGAATAGTTTTACTCGAAGGGTATTAGCCTTACACTTGAAGGGTGTAGTCTTTAAATTATTTTCCAGTCTTCAGGTCCCACTGCGAATCAATCCCATGTGAAGATAATATACCCTGTAATTCTTAAAGTTTAGTTTTCAAAAAAAAATTCCACCCATTAAAAAATTTCAAGGCTTTTAAAGGCTATTTTTGCAATTATGGGGACCTATCAGAAGAGTAATACATGTGCTTTTTACAACTGTGATTGTTATGGCCTTGATGATTAGCGTAATTGAAGGATTGCAAAGAGTAAACTTACTTTCAAAGCTAAAATACAGAAGGTGATGTTGTGTAGCTAGATGACCATAGTTATTAGCCAGCTTTATAAATACATAGAAGCAGACCTTGTTTTCCTTCCTTCTTCAGAAGAGAACTGAGAGGAGACTTCATCACAGTCTACAACTTGCTCATGAGGGGAAGAGGAGGGGCAGACACTGATCTCTCTGCTCTGGTGACCAGTGATAGGACCCAAGGGAATGACCTGAAGTTGTGTCAGGGGAGGTTTAGGTTGGATATTAGGAAAAAGTTCTTCACCCAGAGGGTTGTCGGACCCACTGGAACAGCTCCCCAGGGAAGTGGTCACAGCACCAAGCCTGGCAGAGTTCAAGAAGTGTTTGGGCAATGCTCTCAGGCACTTGGTGTGACTCTTGGGGATGGTCCTGTACAGGGACAGGGATTGGACTCAATTATCTTTGTGGGTCCCTTCCAACTCAGCTTATTCTGGGATTCTGTGATTCAGATGTTTTTATGTAATTAGTATTCTGAAGTATCAAAACCATGGCTGTTGAGCTAAACAGCTGTGGAGCAAATCTAAAATGTATCATTCCTGAGCAGTTGCAGAACTGCACAGGGAGGGAAGTGTGGGGAATCAAAGTCTGAGTATTTCCTATATAGTTGAACAAATTTCTTAGACTGAAAACTTTTAAGAAAAGGATGAGAACAGTGATTTGATATATTTGATTTTCACTTGTCATTTCCCCAATAGAGTTTATTCTTTCTCTGTTTGTGACACTGTGATCTTGTTGGTACTTCCTTTGTAATTGAAATTGATTCACTGGAATTCAAATTGTTATGTAAAATGCCATTGACCAGAGATTTTTCCACCTCCATGCACTGTTTCGTATTTATCTTTTCACATTTTTCTGTTTCTGTAAGTGAATACTACCTGATCTTTATTCACTGAGGATTTAAAAATGTTCTTTCCTGGAGCCAAGCTTCATTTCTATTTGAGAAGATAGGTTTAAACTTAATAGGAAATGGAAGGTTCAAAGAAGGTTCCGTGGCAGGTTGGAGTCTTTTTTTAGAGCTGGCTTTGCAAGGAGATGAGGAGAAAAAAGTAACTAGCACTTGCTGTGCTTTGTTTTTCATTCTGACATTGTGTACAGGGAAAATGCCTGAATTTCACAATATGGAAGGGCACACATTTTTCTGCCTTCCTCCTGATGATGTTTTCCTACTACCTAAAGATGCACTTAGTCAGCATGGGAGGATGCTTTCACAAGGATGATCCTAAAACAAATGCCAATCCTCCAGCTAGTAGGAGGAAAAAATTCTAATTGTCTTTATATTTTAATTGCTGTTTCTTATCCCAACTTCCCTGAACTCTCTCAGCCAGTAGAATCATCGTTTTTTGGGGAGTTTGGGAGTTTTGCCTCAGCCAGTGGATATTTAATTCTGGGAAGTTATCAAGAGTGCCCACTTCAAGTAAAGCAGTAAATGAGAGTAGTTTTAAAGGAATAAATTAGAGCAAATTATTCAGTGTTGGAGTAGCTTGAGCGGCATCTGACTACATCTTTCGTCAAAGGTTGATTGTTAATCAAAATGCAGGTAACATCTCCAAAACATGAAAGGCCGTCAGAGGGATCGTGACACAAAGATTCTGTGTCTGTACATGCAACTCTGGTTTAAAGGTCTGTGTTCAAATGTGTAGACACATGGTTTCCTATACTGAGAAATAAAATCTCCTGTCTTAATGCCTCTTAGTAGTGTGTGTTTGTGGTGTGGCTTTGCATTTCTTTTGCAGTTCTTTTACATCAGGTGCCCTCTACATCTGCTTAGTCAAGTCAGGGGTCTGGTGTGTGCTCTTAGTGTGGGACAGAGACTAGAATGTTGCCTTGTATCAGTAGCAGGGCAGGAGTCTCCCTACTTAAAGGACTTAATTGAAAGATATGTTCTGCAATAGCAGTCAAGCATTATCATCTATCCTTTGTTGTGTGACTTTGCTGTCATATCCATCCATCGCATGACCTGATGTGTAGGTCTTATTTTGGGATAGAAGAGGTCTGAAAATCAGTATTACTGAATACAAACAGCAGACTGTTCATTACTCTTGTCGTTTTTCTGTGCCTTGGAAGTACAGCCTATTTCCACTCTTCCCTGGATCCTTGGCTACTAAAACCTCTTGGTCACGTATTTTATTATTGTAGTTCTTTATCATGTTTGACAACTACTATTTCATGAAACATCACTGATTTAACAGATCTTTGACAGAAGAAACCTTTAAGTGAGGCACTGAGTATGAAAAGCCATTAGAAAAACATGGTATGTAAAAATACTGTGTCTGCCTGATTCCTGCTCTCAGCCCATTGTGCAGTCTGAATCTGACTTGAGAAATCTTCACGTGTTTAGGAGAAGAAATTTTTGAATAATTTCACATTTCCATTAAAATAGTTTTTGTCACTGACATCAACTCAGCCTTCCTCCTTCCTGTCACTTCACCTGTCTAAGACTGCTTGCCATTGTGTGTCAGTCTAACTGGAAACTACTTTCTAAAGATTGTGAATTAGTCCCATGTTGATGCTGTTCAAAAGGAAGAAAAACATGGCAACAACAAACTTTATACAATTGCTTTTACTCTGTTCACAGACCTAGATCAGTCACTTGGTCTGCATCTTTTTTTTCAAGACTATTTGGTGTGAAGCAGCAGGTTCAGTCTTTTCTGCATGGTGAACGTTATACTGCAGAAGTTTTGAGCCTCTTCTCTCCATAAAGAAAGTAGTGATGTAAAACTCTTAATGACTGTAAAACTCTTGCAATTTCCTTTTGGTTTTCCATTTCATGTAACCTATAGTTTCAGTATCTCAGGTATGAGAACAGCCCAAGCCGGAATACTTAATTCTCAAGTGTGCAAACATTCAAATCCTGTATAATTGAAATAGCACTTAATAGTTCCTTATTCTGTGTGCCTTTGACAAGTTAAAGATAATAAACCAGCTTTTTCGCTTTTCTTGTGGATGTGTGGGGAGAGAGGAAGTAAAGAGAGCAATGAACTTTTGAAAATGATGAAAATACGTTAGCAAAATACGCACAGAAATACTGCCAAATGCACTTGTTTTCCTTCAGTGTTTTTAGGAAGTTTTATACAGAATATCTGCCTACAATTCTTTTGTAGCTTTGAAAACATGGGGCTACTTTGTGTTGTGTATGACCCACAATTTGATCAAACAAAGGGATATATAATGAAAACTAGTGTGAGACCTCCTTGCTTTTCTGTTAACTGCAGACTTTCTGGGGTGGTATAGGTTGTGAAAGCTGTGGGGTGTAATCACTAATTGATCACTCAGTGTTTTTTTTGAGGCAAAGCATTAATTTTTTGTTTTTCAGAGTGCTGGGTCAACTGGTCAGTAAGAAGTTTTTTGGAATTCTGCTACAGTTTTGACAGTTGGTGCTAAAAAGTATGATACTGTGATGGTAGACGTGCTGTTCTGAATTCATTTGGTGATGTCAGGGTGCTGACATCAACCCAAGTGCCCAAGGAATGAAATGGAAGAGCTCCTGGTTACTGAGACATTGAAAGAATAGTGCTAGATCTTCTCTAGTGTCTTGAACACTGCTCTATGTTTGTTAATCTGGTGTTTTTAGAGTTTAGTTTGACTGCAATGCCCTCAAAATGGAAAGGCCTTTCTTGGAAAAAAAATGGTTTGATGCTGTTTTCCCCTCTGCTAAAAATGGTTTCCTGAAAGTAATTTTAAGGATTTTATCTTTAAATTCCTGTCTTTAAATCAAAATGTTCAGTTTGACATCATCATCATTATTTCCACTGCAACCAGGTGATCTCAAAAACATTCTGAGGGCAATGCAGCAGAAATAAATTTAATGTTTTAATGAAACTGTTATTTCTTTATGCAAATGCCTATAATAAAATAGACTCACAGATGAGAAGCCAAAATCATTCAAGCTAAAATCAGAATAGTTTGTAATTAAAATGCTGAAAATGTTTCTGCAGTTTCTTAAGGAGATGAGAAGATTTTAATTATTGTTGTCAGGTATCTTAGAACTTAGTTGAATTATGGAGAGTTAATTGTGAATGCTTTAACAGTTTTGACTGAGGTGTGGCAAGTCAGTGGCAGATAAACCCCTAGGATTACAGTGACTGCCTTGCATAAACAATATAGGTCTTCACTGGATTATTTTACATTCCTACATGAAACTGTAAATTATTTCCAAGTACCCTCTTTGAAAGCTTCACCTTTCAGTTCAAATCTTTAGCAAGAATGAAGGTCACACAACCACAGTGTCCTGTGGCAACTGTGTAATCTGCTAATATTTAAACATCAAGCAGTTGTTTGTTGTTAATATTGAAGGTAAGAATTGTGAAATAAAATGTTAAACTGGCTTTATTTTGTACTCCCTGTCTTAAGGGAGAATATGTAATAATTTAAAACTAAAACCCATATGAGGCGAGTTGAACAAACAGTGATACCCTTGCTTACAGGCAAAAGAGAGTGTTTGCAAACACATATTTTGGCATATGTATTTTGAGATGACAGGTAAAAATCTTTAAGGGAGAGAGATTTTTTGTAATGTGAAAGTCTGGGTTTTCCATAGTCAGAGGCTCATTAGCATGTTTATGTGGGAAAGGTGGATAGTTACAGACCATGGCCATGCTTCCCATGACCCAATATGCCACTGTGGTGAGTGCTGCAGGGACAGAAAAAAGAAAAATAACTTAATTTTTTCTGTTGTTTCAAGTAGCACTGTGTTATCATTTGCCCAAGTATGTGCTGGAATGTTCCTGTTATTTTTGTTAGCTATGGGGAAGGGTTCCTGACCGCAGGACTTCAGCTTTTCTTTGAGTCTCACCATTTATAGCCTTTTAATAATTTTACTTGGTGTGTTTGATGTTGTTTCCGTTGTGTGGATGTCATGTGTTCTTTTTAAGGTTGTAGAGTGGATCCATGCACACATAAGGATGCATGCCTACTCCCACACCCTTCCCAGTTCTCTGAGCTGCTGAGGTGTAGCATTTTGAATCGAGTTGAAAAGATGGAATTGATTATAAATAGGATCTTGAAAAGGGAACTTCTGTCTTCAAAGAAGAAAACACGACACTGAAACAAAACACGTTTACCTGTCAGTTATTAGTATATAATTCCTGTCATGCAATTATTAGTCAAGACATGTAATGTATAGGAACTTTTCTCCAGCACATTTCTTTTAGTTGCTCATTCACAAGCGTGAAGTCACAAATAACAAATACTCTAGCAATAACTTAACATGCTGCCTATAAACTTTATACAAGTTTATGGGGACTGATTGCACATCCATATACAATTTTTTCTTATTATAGAATTACTAGTTACTTAGGAGCAGATCATGGTGGTTATGATATCCCTATATGGCACTGCTCCAGGTTTGCTTTCTTCAAAAGGCAGCAGGTTTTTGTTTGTTGCTGCAAATGACCTTGCTCACTCACTGGGACCTCGTGTTGACATCTGGGAGAGAAAATTATGCAGAAACCTTTTGTAACATTATTCAGGGTGTCTATTCTTGCTATCTTGGTTCTGTAATTCATGAAGGTGTCAGATAAAGCATGGGATGCTTCTTTTTAGGTCTCTGTGGGTACTGCATGATGTCAGGTACAGTTGAGGACTCTGAAGAAGTTCCTGGGAGTGCAGCATCATACCATTGTTTTGACTCTTTGGATTGTGACTTCTCTTGATGGAAGCACCTCTTTAGGCTGTTAAAGCTGCTTTGTGCCATGGTAGGGAAAGAGTGAGTGTTTGGGTGGTGATTGGGGTCTGAAACTTGCAGCCAGATGAAAGCAGTAGTGATTGCCTCCATTAAGCTGTGAACTGTGAACCTTGAGCACCATGAGCATGGGTACCTTGGAGAGGCTTGTTATTAACTTGAACGTTGCATTCAGAGATGGATGCTTTATCCTGGTTCAAATACGTATTTTATGCTAATAACATTGAGTGCCAGGTAAGATTCATGCTGTCTTAATAGTCTGCCACCTCTCCCTTGCAATTTTTGAATGGTAACAGTATCATTCAGTATCTTAACCGAGCTTTCTTCAGAAACTGCTTTCAGTCCTGCAGTTGTTACACTGGAGAATTTTCCTATCCTTTGCTTCTTTGGGTGACATGAATGTTTTTCTGCTAGATGTAAGCCTCTAGAAGACAAATTGCTGGAACTGGAGTGACGACTTTTGAAAGATGAACATGAGGTAGTTGATGTCTTGAAGCTTATGGTCAATGCACTGTTTGTACAGTAGCATTGTTGGTGTAACCAAACATGCCCTGGGAGAAACAAAAGGGAAAGTCTGTTATCTGGGCTGAGGTAGCCGCCAAATATGTTTTATCAGGTTCATAATTTTTAGATATCCCTCTGTTTCTGAAAGGTCTAAGGAAGCAAAGTGGAGAGCAGAGTAGCAGCATTAGCATCTAAAATCTCATCCATCTATGGTGAGTGAGAGTGGGTATTTTTGAAAAATACCCATGACTGGATGAAAATGTCATTTGACCATTCTCAGTAGCTCATTTGAAAATAAACTTTTTTTATTGAAGGACTCCTTATATATCTTATGTATAATTATTACATTCTTCAAGTAAGCCTGGAGCTCTTGTTTGCTGAGATACGGTGGAACATGTTAACATCACATAATGGCCATCACAACATAGCTGGCTTGTTTATCTTTGGATCACTGTCCTGAAGATCATTTGAGTAAAAATGTATTGTAGAAGAGCTATGAGACAATAGGGAATATTATTTTGAGGGAGAAGTTACAGTCTGAGTATGGTAGAACTTTATGATGGATAAGTCGAGTGATTGGAGAACTGAGCTTTTTCTGATAGTAACATGGAAAGTGAAAGAAATTCCTGTTTTTAACAAGCTTTGGTTTTCAGGTTCAGTTTGTTACTGTAGTGTAGTGCATCAGTTTTTGTTGCAGGAATGGCAGCAGTTGTATCCTTGTCCTAGTCTGGAGGCTAACTACAAATAGTCCAGTTTGTTCCTAACTCCATTTTCTGATAAGTGCCTAAAGTTTGGAGTGGCTTGTGTTGGCCACAGTATGGTGCTTTTTCCTTTAGTTAAATGATTTTGCTGAGCAATGGCAATGCCTAGCTGTTTTTACTATTGTGTTGGGGTATTTTTATTGTCCTTCTGTTTTCCAGGTCTTTAAATATGAAAATTGTAGAAGTACACAGTCGAAATGTATTTTTTACATAGAGCTAATCTTGGAAATTCTTGTACCAGTTTTTCTTAAGATATGTACTACTCCCACCTTGGTTTCTGTACCTACTTGGAAGTATTGGACAAACTAGACAAGGATTTTCTGATGTGTATCTAATTGATAACTGTGTATTGGTCCCTGATCAGTTTGTGTGCAGAAATACTATGCTTCATTGGGAATCTCCTTGTGTGAGAACCATCTTATGATCAAGCCATCTGCGTTTGCTCTGGGACTTTGAAAGCAGGATCAAAGCTAGAAGGTAGTTGCACGATAAAGTAGGTTTGTTAGCTTTGATGCACTTGGGGGAAGTGAGGCTTCCACCTACCGTGGTGCAGAAGACTGGGAATTGCCCAGAGATTTATAATTATGATGGAGTGAAGATGGATGTGAATAGTTTTGCTTGAGATTTGATGTCTCTGTTAGCTAACAAATTCATTTTGGTTCACCAGTGTGTAGGGTAGAATCAGCACATCTGTCTGGTTTGACTAGTGTTTATTCTGTATCTCTTCATGCTGAATCAGTCTGTAGGATCTGAAAAGATCCTACAGAAGATCGTTGGTTATTGTTAGTAGCATTCATTTATCTTAGTTTTGCTAAGTGTTATTAGACAAAGGAATGCAATAACTGCTGCTTTAATGTAGGGTTAGACTTTTGCAAAGTGTAGTTGTCATGTTTGACTGTGAGGATCAGAACTGTTTTTAGAAGAGAAAGGTTTTTATCTTAAGGCTGATTGTGCTCAGACTCATCAGACTGAATGTACCTCCTGGTTTGGTAGTTACCAACTTCTCTTGCAGTTCTTCCTACCCTAAGCCTTTGGGCAGATATGCCAAATGCCATCTGAGCTGTATTTTCCTAGGAAAAATACTTTGTTTACTTTTAGGGAGGTCTGTTGAGAAGGTTTTTGATCTGCATTCAGTGCCAGCTCTTCTTGCAGTTGTCTGATTCTGTCCTTGGTGAGCTGGTCCACATACTGCTTGAAAACTTCCTTGTAATGTGAAGTTCTGTGTAGTTCACTTTCCACTGTAGATCACAGTCAAATTCTTTTACTGCAGAAGGAGTGGCAGTTCTTTTGCTGAGGTGAGACTATGCATGTTAGACTAACAGAAAATGCTTATTGAGGCAGCTGAAACAGGAGACAGTGCCCTGCACAGATGCTGATGCGGAGCACTTGTAACTTAGGATAATGGGTGTGATGATGGAAGGTGACCAAGGAGAGTTGCTAGGTTAGAAGGATGATTATATATGTTTGTGGTAGTATTAGTCTAAATATGGAAGAAAGATGATTCTCATCTATATAAACAAGTTAGTTCTATTAAAATAAAAACCGGAGTGTTGTTTTAGCATAATACTTAAGCAGTATTAATGTGTTTCTGGTCTGAATTCAAACTTGGCCAGTAACTGTGCTTTAACTGGTTTCTGATATTCCAGTCACTCATTTAAACAAGAATGTAAGGTCAAACCCCAGTTTGATCTCGTTTGGACTTGCACATTTGATGTGTATATGTATACTTTTAGCCAGAAGGAAACATTACGATGATCTAATCTGACCTCTTACATAAACTGGGCCACATGTGTTTGAGTCTTACAGGTGGACTCAATAACTTGTGATGAAACTAAAGAATACCCCTATAGGACATAAGGTTTCAATTTTAATTTGAAGTCTTTTAGTGATGCGAAATACATTGCATTCTTTAGTTGTGTTTAAGAATGGATGAACTTCTGAAAAATAATCTTAATTTCAACACAAGTTACAAGATCTTGTGATCACTTGTTGAGGCTTTCATCAAACATCTTTTCTCTGTATGTGTCTGTAGATGGTGTTCTCTAGAGCTAAACAGACTGAGCTCACTGCTGTCAGCCCTGCCACAGCTCTGGCTCTCTGCTTGGGGAAGGACTGCTGTCCAGCATCTTACGTGCTTGGTTTCAGGAGGTTTTAAAGATACGGAGATGGGAGGGGGAGAACCTTACCTCTGTCAACTTTCTCCTTCACGTCTGAGTTGTATTCAGATTAAACCAAGAGAAAGAAACAATATGAGATGTTTATCTCTTTATCTTTGGTTAGGACTTGCTGTTGTTGCAATAAGCTTTCTGGAATATTGTAGCAATTCCCAGGTATTCCTGGATCCCAATCACCTTTCTACTCTATTCAGACTGTGGCTACTAAAGTGATCTTTGCCGTAAAGGTGAGAAGGTCAGACATTCTATTTTTCCCATAAGATTAATGCTATATTGGCATTAATTCTGATTTTCCTACTGCCCTTTTTCTTTCTTGCCCATCCATGTTGTTGCTCTTTACTGGATGGAACACACTCACTATGTTATTAGTCTTTTTGTGTCTTTTGGTACCATACACTCTTTGACAACCTGTTTCTTCTACCTTGTGTGTGACAAATATATTAATAGAGTTGGTTGGAAATACAATATAATTTTCTTTGATTCTGAATGGATTCTGTTTTCTTGTGTTGTACAATTTTATTTTTCTGGAAAGACTCTGCATTTAATTTTGAGTATGGAAGTGAGACTGAAAATGCATATCTCTGTAAATTGAGCATAAGTCAAGGAGGAGAAAAGAGGTCTGCTGGAGAAAACGGGCTGAAATTAAGGTCAAGGTGCAAGGGAGTCTAAAGATATGAAGAGCTTCAGCATGCAAATCAGTCTGTATTACTGTCTCACAGAGCTTTGCCTTTCTTTGTGCACCTTTTGTTGAATGTTATTGCTAATGGGAGGGACTCAGCATTTTTAAGTGCAGTTCTTATATTGCCTGTTCTGTCTCATTCTTCATATATATTATAACACACAAGTACACATAGTATGTTGGTAAAGATTTTCAGGTGTCTACCTTAGGGATGAAAATCCCTGCTGATATTTTCTGTACATTATACCAGTCTTTCCTGTGAGTGTTCTAACTCGATTACAGTCCTGCACTTCAGTTGCTGTACTCACTGTTTTCTCCTGGGTTTGTGTAATAATAAATGTTGTTTGTTGGAGAGCTTTCTTCACCAAACCATACTTAATAGAAGTTGCTGTTTTATTTTAAGTGGTAGTGTCTGTTACATAGTATTTCTTTGTGAAGAGCAATAACAAACATTATTTCCCTCAGATCTCCTTTATCAAATGCCTTCTCATGCCACTAGAGAGGTGTTAGGCCTGCCAGCTCATGGCTGGTTTTATCTTTATGGGGAGAGGATGGAAGTAAAATTGAGAGATCTTTCCAGTAACAAAACATATCACCTAAACCCAGTTATGTGAGAGTCAGTAAATACCACCTGAGCTGACTGGAGGAGAAGCAGCTTTCGTCTGTGGGTCACTTTTCATCAAGCATGCTACCTGTCAGCTTGCAGTCTTGTTGGCATCAGGTTACTTAGCCCTTCAGCTGCTGACATAACAATTCACAGAATGTTATGGAAAGTGGTATTTTGACCTTTTCTAGAGTGGGAATCTTGTAGTAACACCTGTCATCAGGATCAGTTTTTATGGCTGTATGTGCAGCTTCAGCCTTGCCCATAGCTGGGTGGGGATGAAAAGCTGAATTAAATACTTCTTTTGGTGCTGGTGTGGCTGCATTAGCATCAGTCTTCCTGAAGTTCTCATGTAATGTAATAGAGGCTCTTTTCCTTAATTGGGATCAGATACATCTTTTAGAATGGACACTGGTGGATGTTGCATGGATGCACTGATTAACACAGTGTTAACCATGCCTTTCCTCTCCTGTTTGCTGGGAAATGGAAGAATGTGGAAGTAGACTGTGGGAAATGGAGAAAAGCTGTGGTATGCAGCCACTGCTTGGGCTGCCAGTCTGCAGTCCTTCGGTGCATTCACTGACCTGACCAACTTCAACCTGTATTTCAGTATATGGTTTGAAGAAATTTACAGTCAAAAACACCACTCAAATTCTCCTATAATCAAAAGAGGACTGAGAAATGGCAGCTGGCCTCCCAAGCACATCTCCCAAGTTTCTCAAGATAGTGAATAAAGTGAAACTAAAGGAAAATGAGTGTAAGTTCA
The DNA here is from genome assembly GCA_013400235.1 of Oriolus oriolus. Classification (NCBI taxonomy): domain Eukaryota; kingdom Metazoa; phylum Chordata; class Aves; order Passeriformes; family Corvidae; genus Oriolus; species Oriolus oriolus. Next base: position 3,661,817 of record VXBT01001127.1, on the reverse strand, counting down.
TGTACATTTTCCTTTGTTTTTTTCTCCCCTAGTTTCTTTAGGCTTAGCTTTCTGTGACAGTATGAAATTTAAACTTAAAGACAGATAAAGTATGATACTGATTTATGTTTGATGACTACAGGCATTTGAACTGTTTTTCCTTTGCCTGTGTAGTGGCAAGGTTCTGGATTGAAGCAGCATACAAATATTGGTTTTTTTCTTTCCTCAGAGTTCCCAGTTGCTCTAGACTATCAGATTTTTACGGAAGGGGTTAAGTTAAATTTCTGCTCACAGTGATTATATTTAGGACAGCTTGCATTTTAGAACACACACATTTTTATATTCTTAGCTTCACAATTACACTTTGGTTTTTTGCAACTGCTTTCACACAGATTTCTGTGCAGACACAGAATTGGGACTCCAACTGTGGACTTTGTCAGTTGAGTCCTAGCATAGGTGTGATTTTTCCCTTTAAAAAAAAATTATAGAATTTTATAAAAAAACACAATCATACACTTCTATTAAAATATTCTGGATTTTGGTTTGGTTTTTTGGGGTTTTTTTTGCATGTTTTTTGTGGGGTTTTTTGTTGTCTTTTTTAGTTTTTAAATGACCCGTTTAAGGTGAGGACAAACTTACTGAAGGTTTGTCATTAAGTGTACATGTGAAGATATAATGCTGTTGTACAGCATAGACTCCCTCAATTTTCTGCAGTAGCCCAGTGTGCTACTAGAAATGCACTTGCAGTCATGTTCACCGTTACAGTCTTACCATTGCTGTTAAGAGTCAGGAAAGTAAAGTAGTCTTTTCTTGATAACATTTCTGATGTTTAATTCTTAAGTGAGGGTAAGATTGTATGTCTTGTCCTTTGGCTGTTTATATCCCATTACGGAGATATTTTCACAAGTTTTTTGAAAATCCAGGTTTGCCAGCAAAGTATTTGTTTTATTAATTTGGAATAGATTGGTGAACTGACTTATCAGATGAGGGTTATTATGTTAGCAAACAAGATTTTATCAAAGTATCCTGAAGAAGGAAGGGGAAACTATAGTAGGCACAGACTGAGGGGACAAATCCATTTACTGCCAAAAGCAGCAAAAGGATTGTATGATATATCAACAAGGTGATGGATATATGGTATATCAACAATACTGATGGACTTACTCTATAGTGGGTTGAGTATTTTTTGATTCAGTGTTTTGAAAAAAAATCTAATTACTTTGGGCTTGTGGTGATAAATGTAACTTAGATTTTAGTTGGAACTACTTAATTTGATCTGCAGAAAAATCTAGATACTCTGCTTTTTTAATTCACCTCATTAAAAGGATCTACACTGTAAGTTTAAAATGTTGTAAGTATTAAACCAAATAATTACATTGAAATTCAGTCTTTTATGGAGCTGCTTTCTTGAACAAGTTTGTGAGTCTGAGTATTTCATTCTTGCCATTTATCAGTTGTGAACTGCGTATGGTATTCTGAAATCCTTAGGTGAAAGGTGCTGGAAGTGTAAAAATATGGTAAAGATGGTATAATGCTGAATCCCAGCAGAGAGGTATGTTAGAAAGATTTGATTCTTGAATGTCTTTATGACTTGTTAATGTGTGCTTGTTTAAGAGTTGCAGGGTTGCATAAGGAAAGCAGAACAAAAATGGTGAATAGCCTTATGTAAGTGTGAAATGGATAAAATAAGCGTGGCCAGCTAAAGCAGTACCTAATTTATCTAAGGTGAACATTTATTTTCATCACTCATTCTGTTGTTTGTGTTCTTGTTTTTAAATGACACTTTGACATCTTTTGTATAAGTTATGCATATTAATGTAATTGTATTTACTTGTAGGTGGCTCTAACCAAAAGAGCTGATCCAGCTGAGTTGAAAACAATATTTTTGAAGGTATGTGTAAAGTAAATATTTTACTCTTTCTGCTTAAATTTTTCATATCTTTTGCTCTATTATTGCTGCATACAACTCTTGATAGTTTTTTCCAACCATTAATCATTCACCGTATTATTACCATGTTAGACTTAAATACCATTATCAGAATTGAACAATGCTCACCAAGAAGTCAGATATATTCCTGAGTGATTATTGTATTGACTCAGAAGAAGTATTGCTATCTTAGAAAAAACCCACATTGTTCAGAGAATGTGGTGGGAGTTTCAGTATTGTTCCTGCATGTGGTGAAATGTTCGTGTAGACATCTTAACTGTTAGATGATTTGGTAAACTTTCTTCTTCCATCCTTGCATCCTTTCTTCCTTTAGGGTTATCTCTGCTTCTCTAAATTGTAGAAGTGTTGGGAAGATCACCTTGTGAAGTGCTGGCCATATTTATTATTTAGCTGAAATTACTCCTCTGTTGGCCTGCAGTGGAAATCATGCAAGTAAAGAAATAACTCACATACTTGCCTATATACTTGAGAGGAGTGTGCTTTAGTGTTTTGCTGGAAACTGGCAGGTGATTCTCCAGCCCTGCTCCTTTCTTGTGAGGCCCCACCTGCAATGCTGCATCCAGCTCTGGGGCTCCCAACATAAGAAGGATATGAACCTGTTGGAACTAGTCCAGAGGAGGGTCACAAAGATGATCAGAGTGCTGGAGCATCTTTGCTGTGAAGACAGACTGAGAGTTGGGATTGTTCAATTTTTAGAAGAGATGGCTCCAGGGAGATCTTACTGCAGCCTTTCAGTACCTCAAGGGAGCCTAGAAGTAATCTGGAGAGGGATGTTTTACAAGAACATGTAGTGATAGGACAAGGGGGAATGACTTTAAACTGAAGGAGAGTAGGTTTAGATCAAGGAAGTAAGGAAGAAACTGTTACTGTGAGGGTGGTGAAACCCCAGAATAGCTTGCCCAGAGAAGTTGTGAATGCTCCATCCCTGGAAGTGTTCAAGGCCAGATTGGATGGGGCTTTGGGTAACCTGGTCTAATGGAACATGTATGTGCCTATGGCAGGGAGGTTGGAACTAGATAATCTTTAAAGTCCTTTCCAACCCAAAATATTCTGTGGTTTTGTGAAACTGGCTTTTTTGACCCATTTCCTAAATTTCAATAACTATTTCTGCCTTCGTAAGATTTATTAGTACAGTGTCTGGGTAAGTTCAGTATTCTGATGTGAAAAAAAAAGAGTACAAAAATTTGTGGTTCTGAAGAATAAGCATGAGGTAGATGCCACTGTGCTATTAGAGAGCTGTTGTATCTGAATTACTTTTATGGAGGTGTTGAGGGCCTAAGAGAGCTCATACCTTTCCAGTTTCTTCCCTCCACCTTTGCTCTCTCCAGCATCATGCCCCACTCTCCATGTAGTTCTTGGTATTTTTTCCATTGTCCCTTGTGAGCTATTGTTAATAATATGTGTAGGTGTCACAATGTGTATTGCCGGTATTTATAGTTTTATCATATACTGTCAGTATTTATAGCTCTGAAATCAGATTTTCAGTTGAGAAAGCCATTTAACTTATTAAGTCCTGGAGCTTGTATCTGTCAGGAGAGCAAAAAGACTCTTGAAAAAGTAGGGTTTATGTGGTTTACAGAAGAAAATACTTGAAGAGCAGGAGCGCAGCAGCAGAAAAGGCAGACAGGGAGTAGAACACTGACCTGAGAAGATAGTAGCATTGAGGAGGGAAATAAACACACTAGAGAGAAGCCTGGTCCCTTCTGAGCTATGAGGTGATCCCCAGTTGGAGAGTGGGGAGGTTGGTTAGTTGGTTTGCTGAGAAAAGTGTGAAAATTGTTTCCTATCTGCCTGTGGGTATTCACCTCGCTTGCATTTCTGAAGACTGTAGCTCCTGACAACCTTCTGATTTGGTGGATTGAATGGGTCGTAGTTGAGCACACTAAATGCCACCTCTGACTTCTTTTTCTTCCTCTTTTGCTTCCTCTTCCACTAAAAAGAAGAGATCCCAGTAAAGTGGGGTAATTAAATATGAGCTAAATGTTTTGTTCAGTGTAGTGCAGAATTGTTGTGCTGCTTACTCCTAAGAAGGAAAAATGATGAGTGAATGTGTTATGTTGTTTCATGCTCTACAGATAAGTGATAGCCAGAGTGTTAATTAAGCTTCTCCAGACTATTTTAAGTGGTGAAGCCAATACAGTTGCTTCTGCAGACTGTGGAATGTTTACTTAAAAAATAATTTGACAACCATTCTTTCCTACTTCAATTAAAAATTAAAAAATATGATTGCCATGTAGGAATGGTACCCGCAGTGTAGACATAAATATGAAACTATCAGTTTAAATGCAGCTGATTGCAGTCAACTTTTAGCATATTTAATATGTCAAATCCCCAGTAGAATGTTTGCAAATCTTACTTAAAATGGGGTTAAACTTGTTATTACTTGACTATCTAAAATGTATGTAAATAAGTTACCAAAAAGCCATTAAGTACTATTGTATAATATCAAATTCTCTGTGGATATAATTGTCAAAGTGGGGGAAAATAAAATTGTAAAGAACCAATTTTTAAATGTTGCTCCTCCAAAATGGATAGAATTGATGTTTTTTTCTTTTTGTTATGATAATTTCTAAGAGTACTTCTTCTAAGTCTTCTAACATAACCCCTAAGAGATTAGATTTTAGTCAGAGTGATCAAGCTGACATTTTTCAAGGTCATTTTCTATATGTAGTATAGAGTACGTGATTGGATTTCAAATACACTTGAGTAAATCACAATGACAAGAAACAGGGGGACACTGAAACCTTGCGCTGTTTTCTGTTATTGAGTGCCCTAGCAGGGGGTTAGCCTGGATGAAAAAAAAAGAAATATAGAAGCATAGGCTGTCTGACTTACTTGATTTGTTTCTCAATAGCAGCTGTGTTAAAAGTTTCTGAGGCTGGGATTTGGAAGGATTCTGTCTTTCTGCAAATGATTACATTGAAATCAATTGATCTGTTAGTTCTTATAAAAGTATACAATTCGAAATTCCTTGCAGTGTAGCAGCTAGAAAGCTTGTGTTACAGTATCTATTGAGACAGGAATCCTTTAGCGCTAACCAATATACAGATGCCAAAGTGAGTTATGTTTTGTTTGGGCTTGCTTCTCTGAAGCCTTGTTTCTTGAAGATATTGCTGTACCTGAAAATGGTATTTATATAGCACTAGAAGAAAATAATCTACTTACTGTAACACTTTGGCATCCCTCTGAGAGTTATATGCCTACAGCAGTTATAACAGTACGCTGCAGGCACCAGTATGAAATGAAAACTGGCAGTTTTCATCCCTTAGCAGAGCCACAGTAATGTGAAAGAAAACGTCTGTTTGAAGTACACTACAAAATAGCGATAGGCATCTAATTTATTTATTACTTTAGTGTGGATAATGCTCTGTGGGGAACTGCAACAATAGTTTATCATCCCACCTTGGTTTAAAAAAAAAAAAAAAAGAAAAATTAGGAGTTTCTTTCCTGTTCTCAGTGCACATTTGTTATCCCAAGATAGCTCTGTTTCCCTTAAAGCTAGCACATGGTTCTGCAAATGTTGCCTGGGATTTCTTTTCCTCTTAGTGGTTGTCCTTATCCTTTTTCTTTTCTTAAAATACATTCTTTAGGGTTGATTTCAAATTTGACCTTCTGCAGAAAATGAGGACTTTAAAATTTGAGGGATCACCTAGGAATGAGGGTAGGGGTGGTAACGAAGGGAATTTTATTTATTTATTTGGATATTATCTTCAAAAATGATAATGTTACTTTTATTTGTAACATATTACTGGAGGCTTCTTCCCTGGGAGCAAATATGCTTGGGTCTGTTCAATAGCTGTTTTCTGGAGTAGTATGCCAGTAACTGTGTGTAAAGCAGAGATAATATATGGCAGGTGTCAGAACTCTTTTCTTATTTCTGCAGTGCTAAACTGTCAAAGTTCATGTTTTTATGTTACATTTTTCTGCAAGTGCTATTCTTTGGCCTCCTTTCAGCACTTCAGTCAAGGAGGAGTTATCTGTAGGTTCTTGCTTCCTTAAGGACCAGCCATGGCTGGAGGTGATGCAGTAGAGTTCTTCAAAACAGCACCCCCAGGTGGACATTCCTGCGGGATCATTTGCTCCACTGGCATTTTGCAGGTGTAACCAACCCTGCCTTCTCATCCCGAAGCAGAATGGCTAAATGAAGCAGTCATTTCAGATAAATAAGATACACTGCAGTACCCTAGTGCTGTCAAAGTTCCAGTGGGCCTGAGATGCTACATACATGCTTGCAAATCTGCTTGTGCTTCTTGAAAAACATATTCGGTATGGAGCGTTACTAGACTACTATGGAGAAATTGTTGACATGATAATCCAAAAATCGCATGTCTGCCATTCGTTGTTTGGGAAGCCAATTCTTCAGCTGCTTGAGAACTCCGCTCTTACTCTTTCCTGTTCGGGTCTAGGCTGTAGGGTCGCTGGAGCAGAGTTGTCATCTGCTGTAACAGAGGCCTGCTCGTGATTGGAAACTATGGGTGGTGGTAATAATGCCTGGAGAAGGATGTGTTGAGACACTAAATATTGTATTCATTTAACAGTATGCAAGTGTGGAGAAGAATGGAGAATTCTTCATGTCTCCTAATGACTTTGTCACACGGTACCTGAAGATAATTGGAGATGGTTTGCCTAATGCAAGCACTGTACAGCTCCTTGCAGGTGTGGTGGATCAGACAAAAGATGGGTAAGTGTTTTTTTGTGGTTTTGGTTTTGGTTTGGGGGGTGGGGGGGATTTGTATTTGATTGGTTTATTTTTTTTCTTTTTTTGTTGTTCATTTAAAAAATACAAAACCATTTTTTCAAAACCGTCTGATCCTCGAAGAGTGGTGGGGGGTTGTTTTGTTTTGTTTTGTTTTCCCCTGCAGATCCATAAAGGAATACAGTGTCTTTTAAGTGAAAAGAGTAGAAACAATGTTTTTAACAGCATGTACCATTTAGCGGTGCAAACCATTTTCTGTCTACTATGTATTTTTAATTCATGGAACCTTTCATGTTTGTTGGCTGGCTCCCCTAACTCCTGCTTTTCTTTCCTTCCCTGAGTCTTTCTGTCTCTGTTTACTTTATGTATCTGTCACAAACACATTCAAATAGAAATCCAAAATAAGTTTAGATGGTGTAGGAAGAGATCCTAGAAAAAAGTGCCCTTGCTTTGTTTTGCCATGGCACTGTGAATGGGTTTTTGCTGCTGTGTTTTTCTTTCAAGAGGGAGGAGGAGCACCCGAGGTATTTAGGGAGCCACTCGGCAATCTTGGCAAGACAGCAGTGAAGCTGGTTGCACATGGTTTGCATTTGAAAGGCTGACTTTGCCAATAGGCAAGATTAGCTACCCTTCCATCTTCCTTCCCCCTACTTTAATGAAATCCTAGCTTTAGCTTTTGGTACTTGCCCAGGCAAGCTGTCTCTTCACCCATATGAATGCATTTGTTGAACCCTCCCTTTAAAGTATCTTTAGAGAAACTTGAGAATAATTAGCTATGGACTTAAAGTGTGTAGTTGTGGCATTTTTAGAAACCAGAAAACTTCAGGCATGACTCATATCAGTGGTTGCAGAGAGTAAAATGTGAGATAAACAAAGCATGACTAGAGAATGCAGTCTTCCTAGGGAACAGATGCAGGCATAACTGAGAAGTTTTGCAGTACTTTCTGTGCTGTCTTTTCTGTTCAGCCAGTCTCATGTATTTGGCAGCTGGGTACCTTAAACCTTGCAGATGAGTTAATGTGATGATTGCTGCCTCAGTAAAAGAATTCTGTTAAAGATTGTGTTGGTAACATTGATGGCATCAAGAAAGCCATGGCTTCAGATAGTGTTTGACTGAAAATGTTAAACATTTCTCAGATTTCTTCCCTTGGTTTGATGCCTGCAGAAACAGCATTTTCCAAATTACATGGCTTCAAATCCGTTTTGTAATAAGAAGATTGAGAACATAATCCATACCTTGTGATTTGGATCTCCCTCACAAACAGAAGCTGGTGTCAGGAAGAACAAAATGTAAAACTGTAGCCTATGTGAACTTGTTGACAAGTTGAGATTTCATAACTTGGCATGATCTTGTAAGAGTTCTGTGGTGTAGTATCGAGGCTTCTAATTGCTGCTTTCTGCCGTGGGTAAGGATTGTTTCTGTAATCCACACTGTGCAGTGACAGTTTGTAACGTGTCTGTGGGGAGTCTCTTCTGGTATTCAGGCTGTCTTCCTGTTTAGCTAGTATGTGAAAGAATGGAGAAAGTTTGGAAAGTGATTAGCATCCGTCTCTCTAACGTGGCATTGTAGCAGTTTTTGCCACGTGGCTCAGCATTTGTACCTTGTTCTCCTGGTGTTTAAAGTAATTTGCAGAGTGATCATCTGAGGCAAAGGTCAGCTGCTTTTTGGTTCCGGTCATGAAATCTCCTAGAGACAGCAACAGGACTGGGTTGTTTCTCCTGTTGAATACTGCCAACTTGGCAGTCCAGAGCTCCCAATTTTACAGTGAAGCACAAACCAGCTTTTGTTTGTGTTCATTTTTAATAGGCTTGTCAGTGTTTAGAGGCTTACATGTGTTTAAGGTCATGAGAGTCTGTTCAGTAATTTAGCATTATTTCTATTATAAAATAGAAGGTATCTTGCAAGAGCAATGACAAGTTAATTTTGTTACTGTATTAGCGACTTAAAGTGCTGCAGTTCTGCAAATACTGCTAGGATATTTCCAGAAGCATTTATCCACTGTCTTGGGTCCCTTTTTTGCTCTGAAGAAGCAGCTGCTGTTCATGACTGGTGAACTTGACCACTTGTCACGAAAAGGATCTGAGCCTCCTCCAGGGTTGTTCCTAGCACTCTTTAGAATGCTTTTTAAATCTTTCTGGTTTTGGTGACAAGTTAAGTATATGTACCAAGTGTAATCAGTGTGAAATACTAAACTGGGTAAGTGCACAGGTGAAAGGCAGACAGCACAAGAACTTCTGTTCTCATGAGCAGGGCATATATGATGGGCAAAGAGTTTCTTACCCAAGAGCTGAAGAAGTTCTGAGAGTGAAATGGAAAGAACCATAGCTCTTACATATAATCTCACAGTGGTTACTGTAGGCAAAATCTCATGTAAGTCTAGCCCAATTCCTGCATTGCCACAGATTAAAGATTTGAGGGTCTACATGAGCTACTGTTGTGACAAAGGTACAAGACCTTTTAAGGCACACTCTGTTGTTCAATGAATATCCGTTGCCATGGGAGCAAGTTTTGCCTCCATCTTAAGCCAGGGCAGAGGTTTATTTGACGGTGGGCTTTCCTGCTGTTCTCTTATGGAGGCATGTTTTTAAGGTTTCCTCTAAGAAAAGGAAATACCTTCCTTGCTGATGGCCAGACAAACCTTTCAAAGTAGTTGACTGGTAATAACGCAGATTTTAATAAGCGTTATATTGCGTGGTTGTTGTTTGTATGAAACAGATTGAAGAACCTGGTTCCTGGCCTTAAGCCTCTCACTCCTAATCTTGGTTAAAAAAAAAAAAAAGAAGGCTTCATTTGGCCTCAGTCAGATCAGAAATTTTCTCAAAATACAATAGCTTTCTCAAGGCCTATCAGCAACAGGCCAGGCATTTTCCATCCTACCTACTGTAATATCGTTTTTCAGATTTTTGTTGTACTTTTAAACATCTGCCTAACAAAATAAGTATTTACTGCACGTCTCTGTTTGGACTGTAGTAACTAACACTTTACTGAGAAATACCATATGCTTTATTTTTAGAAAGGACAAAGTATTCAAAAATAACACTTGGAAATGCCAGCATTTTCCATTATTATTGGATATAAATTTATCCTCTAATGCACCAATTTACACTATACTTAGTTTACCTAGCTTGCAGTGTAAAATAATAGATATAGCTTCAATTTGTGTCCCATTATGTTACCATGTTTAAATTGCTGATACAGTAAAAACATCTGCATTGATTTCTGAAGAAAACCTCTTCATCATTGCATTTGTATGTATTATTACAGCAGGTAATGGCTTTTTTTATTTGCATGGCTACATGCAGACTTTCTCTGGTGGGAAAGTGTTGTATCTATCGGGTGTCCAGATACCATGGGTATGGAGGATGGAAGAAAGGAGAGAGTAGTAAACAGTGGTTTTGCTGCACCATACCCAGTTGTTCTGTTTGGCCTGGTGCTCTTGTATGTGGATGCTTTTAAAATACCAGGATTTGAGCCTTCCTGAATAAATCGTGCAGTATTGGCACTGATAATGAGGATGGGAAGGTGAAGGAAGACTTTGACTTATTTGGGTGGAATATCTTCAAAACTGAAATAAAATTTCGTAAACATTTCAGCTTCCTCTCCTTGTGCTGTTAAAATCACTAGGTTCTTCTCTGCTTTTGTTACATAAATGACTACTGTTTAGGTATGTAAAATAACTCTTAAGTAGTATATTGAAGTCCATTTTAATATGTGCTGTTTAATGACACCTAATGATATTCACTGAAGGGTTATGCTAAACCCGAAAGGGTGATGCTAAACTGGAGAGAAAACGTGTTACCCAGGCAACTACCCTTGTGCAGTACAGAGAAGTGAGCATATGGCTATGTAGTACACATTATTTCAGCATCTTTAAGCATTAAGAATCACACGTGTAATTGACTGAAAAATTACTGCTCAGTTACTGTATTGTATGGTCATAATAGAAGTAAATGAATACGTCGTTGTTAGAATAGATCTGTTGGGAATCACTAGCAGGCTAGTCTACTTAGGGAGCAAAAATACAATAAGAAGAAAATAGCTGGTTTAATTAACATGTAAAAATTGGGTTAATTTGAATTCAGCTGGCACAGCAGATATTAATGTCTCTTCTTTAACAGTCTGGCTAGAACCACACAATTTGTACATTTTTAATCTTCCTAGTTCTATGAATAATTGTTTAAAAAAATGGATATAGGGTTATTTTAAGCATCTATCTGTGACTTATTAGGGGAGTTATTGCTTTCAAGTACTGAAAAAGAATGCTTCTACCAGTGTAAAATCTCATAGCAGTAGTAATACATGGAGTTTTAATCAAACCAAGGCCTAGTAACAGAATATGTTCTTAACATGGTGTTGGGATTCTGCTGGGATAGGTGCTGTATTTCTTTTCTGTGCTGTCATCACTGTATTGTGATCTGTTGGTAAGGACATGTGCAGGTTGTTGTTTCACACAAAAGGCGGCTTTACCAAAATGGTGTTGGCAGAGATTTTACTTTTATAATTCCAAACAATCCTAGTCTAGAGCCTTGTCACCTGCTGTCTTTTTTGTTCTTTCTGTGTGCATGTATTAAAATCCTTGGAACAGAACTCAGTACTTTGGATCTGTTTACTGTTCTGTCAGATGCGTAACCAATGATAATAAATAATAATGGCCTTTTATAGCCAGTAAGTCACGTTGTAACAGTAAATATGCATAAATGCAAAACTGAGGAGGTTGCGATATATTGGTTTAAAATTGAAGGAAATGTTACTTTTGAAAAAATTTCTTTTGTCTTAGAAGGAATAGAAGTTTTCTTCCTTTGAAAGACTGAGTATCTGTGCAGTCTGTGTCTAACAGTGAGGAGTACCAAGAGCTCCTGAGGATGGATTGCTCATGTGCTAACATGTGCATGTGTAACGAGGCACGGGCTTCTTTGCCAGTAAAGCTTAAGGCATTCTTATGTTTGCTGACATCATCAATTGTGAGTTTAATCTTAAGAATACCTGAGGAGGTTTCTTTTTATTTATTTCTTGCAGTATGTTACAACTTACGGTGGCAAGCTCCCAGAGTTAATTATTTGGTAGACCATTTCATACTCTACGTTTCTTTTACTTTTATTTATTGCATGTATATTGAGGGAGGTAGTGTAGAGCAGCTTTTAGGCCATCTCTGTGCTGTGCTTTTTTTAAAAAATGACCTCTTTTATTCATCTTCTCATATTTTTATGTTCCTCATGGAAGTTGGCTTGTTACCCTGTGGATGTTTGGCTGCTGATGTGCAGCAAGCACACTTCAGATGTTGATCTAGGAAAGCCAGTAGATGTAATCTTTTTAGACGTCAGCAAAGCTGTTGATACTGTCTCTCATAGTGTCCTTCTGGACAAAACGTCCAGCACACAACTGAATAGCCATGTTACATGATGGGTGAGCAGCTGGCTTACAGGTTAGGTACTAAGGGTTACAGTGAATGAGGTGACATCAGGCTGGTGACCTGTCACTAGGGGGACTCTGCAGGGCTCCATCCTCAGCCCCATGCTCTTCAACATCTTCATAAGTGACCTTGATGCAGGACTCATAGGGATACTAAGTAAGTTTGCCAACTGCTGACTTCCTCAAGGGCAGAGAGGCCCTGCAGAGACACCTCAACAAATCAGAGAGATGGGCAATCACCAACTGTATGTAATTTAACAAGGGAAAGTGCTGGAGTCTGCACTTGGGATGGGGCAACCCTGGATGTACAGACAGACTGGGGAATGAGAGGCTGAAGAGAAGTGTTGTGAAAGGGACCTGGGGGTCCTGGTCAACAGAAGGTTGAAAATGAATCAGCAGTGCCCTGGAACCAGGAGGGCCAACCACGTCCCGGCGGGCATCAGGCACAGCATCGCCAGCCGGGAGGGGATTGTTCTGCTCTGCTCTGCACTGGGGTGGCCTCACTTCGAATATTGTGTGCAGTTTTGGGTGCCACAATGTAACACATGAAGCTATTAGAGAGTGCCCAAAGGAGGGCAACAAAGATGGTGAAGGGCCTTGAGGGGAAACAGTTGAGGTCACTTGGTCTGTTCAGCCTGGAGAAGAGGGGACTGAGGGGAGACCTCACCGCAGTTACAACTTCCTGGTGAGAGGAAGAGGTGGGGCAAGTACTGAACTCTTCGCTCTCTCGTGACCAGTGTCAGAATTGGAGGAAACAGCATGAAGCTGAGTTGGGGGAGGTTTAGGTTAGATATCAGGAAAAGGTTTTTAACTCAGACTTGGGCTGGGTACTGGAACAGGCTTCCCAGGGAGGAGTTGGAGCACCAAGCCTGTCTGAGTTCAGGAAGGACACTGCTCTCAGGTACACTGTGTGACTCTTGGGGATGGACTTGTGCAGGACCAGGAGCTGGATTCCATGATCCTGATGGGCCCCTTCCAACTCAGCATATTCTCTGCATTCCCATAAAACAGGTGACTGGAAATTGCTGTATAGCCATGGGTCATCATAACTTGATGGAAAAAAAAATCTTTTCCAACTTATTCAAACTCTTAGTTCTTCACTGTTATTGCATCCTGAGTAGAAGTTTTCATTGAAATGGCTGCAGTGTCATTTTGAATCAAACTCCTAAGGATATAGTTAGTTTCCATTAAAAATCCCCTGGATTTTTGTGTGTTTCTTGACACTGGATACACTGAATTTTGTGCTTTTCAGAAGTAATCCTTGTTCCCCAGCTGCTGCCACGTGAACCCATTAAAGCTACATGCCTGCTACACTGACATAAAGCAGTCTGAGAGATGGCAATCTTAAGTATCTTAGACTGCCAGCAGGCCCTGCTGCCACATATTTGAAGACAGTTTTAAACTCTACAACCGAGACATTAAAGAAGCAGCAAAACAGAAGAATATTTGGCCTTTGCCTCTTTAGGAATAGGAGTTTGATCTCCAATTAAACTCTTGGGTGTGACACAGAGAAATTAGAATGCTCAAGGTCTTTGCTGTATCAAACCTACTGCTGGAAACAATGCCAAGTTGTCTAATTATGTATTTCTGCTTATGAACTAACTTCTGGAAGGACAGCTCTGCTTTTATCTATGCCCTACTACTGTGCTAGCACATTAGGAACCTGGCTGTAATGATGAATTTGAATAAACTGCTCTTGGGCTGAGGAAGAACATGCATACTACTGACTGAAATTTGTGACTCAACATGCAGGACTGGAGGGCTGTGATGGGTGACTAATAAGTTGCTAGCAAACGGTTAACACATTCTGATCGGTTCCTTCTGAAGTGAGTGGCAGCATGTAGGTCTTGAATGGATTTGCTTTCCAAAAGTGCTAAGCACTGAGTCTTGAGGGAAGTTACTCATGTCTTTATTCGCTCTGTCTTGCCAGTGGAGGGAGGTAGGCTCCCCCAGAGGGCAGTTCATGTAGACATTAAAGCTGAGGTGAGTAGCCATGCTGAGTGTTTTGCTTATTTTATGTTCTGTTGTGACTTGCTGAGAGGAATAATTCCTTGTTCAACAGACATTTCCATTTAGTGATATAAAGGCTTCTTGACAGCATTGGAGATAGGGCATTTTAGGACAAATTTTAATCCCTATTGAATACATTTTGAACACATTTTGGTTATGATCTTATTTCTTTTGTATAATCAATATTACATTGTATTTCAGTTTTCTGCAACCAAGTTGATTTCATAGCTATTGCTTTTTCCTTCATCCCTTAGGTTGATATCCTTTCAAGAGTTTGTGGCATTTGAATCAGTCCTGTGTGCTCCAGATGCATTGTTCATAGTAGCCTTTCAGCTGTTTGACAAGACTGGCAAAGGAGAAGTTACTTTTGGTAAGACATTCTTAAATGTGCATTCTTAATGTGAAAATCCCTACCTATGCCGAGCTCTGTTTCACCTTCTGTTACTGTAGGAGATGGTGATTGGTAGCAGAGCTACACTAATGCCAAGCAACTTAATGTCTGAACTTTTAAAATCATTTATGTGTGCACAGTATAAAGCCAAGGTCATCATCATAGTTTTCTCTGGAGAACTGGTCACTTGTCTTTTTCTCTTCCCCAATATGCTTGTGCAGGTCCAGAACAGCAGTGAAAGGTGACTATAAGAAATGATTGTAAAACTGCAAGAAAGTTGCCAGCAGACCTGGGTGAATATTGGGTTTGAAATTATTACCCTGAATTATTTTTTGTTTAATTTGGCTATATGTCAAGCTGGCTGACTTTTAAGGCTTAAAAGTGTATTCTGTGAGATTTTTACAGTAATAAATTAATTATTATGTGCCCTCTGCCATTCCCTCCCCCAGAAATTTCAGCTGTGCATTGGAGTTGTGATGTTTACACTGATACTGAGATACACTCAGGCTGGTTTAAAACTTGATTAAGGTGACTGTTTATTTCTAGATATCCTAGAGATAGCTTTGATATCTGCAGGACTATCTGCCTTCTGCCTAATGATAAGGCCAATTCCATCTAAAGGAAGGATTTAGAATTTAGCAGTTTGGACTAATTTCTGATATTGAGCTTGCACTTCGGAAAGTATGGGGAATTTTTTTGCTGAGTACCTTCACTGGATAAAATTGCTATTTCTAATCTGCTACATTTGGATGTGGTTATTCCTATATATTAAGTTTTTTTGGTTGGTTTTTAAACAGTTCTAAGTGAATGGAAAATTTGATGACATTGACTCTTTGTCTTTCCAAAATATATGGTTCACACATCCATTGCCTTTTACTAGTATTTCCAACACATGTCTTATGCTCAGTTAAAAAAGCCCTTTTCTTTCCATTTGAACTAGTAAGATTCTGTAACCATTGCTTGAAGCATCTCTGTATTCCTTCTACTGTCTCCAAAAATCTGTATTTGAAGTTGCAGCTGTTGAGAAGACTTGCTGTCTCTTCTTGTGTCTGTTTTGGTTTTTTATTATTTTGGTAGTCTGTTGAGGTTGTGAAAGATGTGCCTTTTGTGTGCAATATTTTAGAAGTTACTAAAGATGCTAAAAGATTTGCAAGAATTTCAGAAAAAAATTTCTGCAGATCATAACCTTGATGAAGGAAGTATTTTGTGCCTAACATTTTTGTGTATGTATATGGACAGAGAAGCGGTGAGAGATGCCATGCTCTTAAAACAGGAGGGAATGCATATTTTGCTAGGGTTTTGTTCTAGTGAAGGCAGACCAGAGTTCCTGGAATGCCTGTGATGTGCAGGTTCTTGTCTGCGTCAGAGCCTCCGGTTGCTTGGAGCACTCATTAATAATCTAGGAAGAACTGTAATCGTTTGATCTGAATGCTGAATCAGTCAGACTTTTTAACTCTTGGCATTCTTGTTCCTATTTTTCCTCCTGTCAAATGCTTCCCTTGGGGTTTGACACAGTGAGTCAAAGGATTAGTTTGGCATTTGAAGTCCATTGAAGTCCTTCTAGTGATGAGAGAAAATCCAGTCCCAGACTGTATTTAAGGTATTTGAAAGAGGAGACATGCCAGCATTGGCAGAACCTCAGATAGCTTTTGTTTAATTCCTTCCATATCCCCTTTTGAAACCATAAATGTATTTGTAACTTCTGTATAGTGGCAACTACCCCAGAAAATGCCTGGACTGGGGAGGATGGAAGAGCTGTCTCAGTGTCGTGCATTCTCAGCGGAAGTGGTTGTCCTTTAGACAGAGCTAGTTCCTTATTTTCTATCATGAGGAGAAAAAAAATGTTTTGTTTTCCTGCTATTATGAAAAAAACCCTAATATTTTCTTAAATACATTATTAAAATACTATCCTGTAACTTTGCCACTCAGTGCCTCAGTCATGTGTCTTTGAGGTTAATTATGAGATCTTTTTCCATTAACTTCAATGAGAGTGATATCAAGTCCTTATCAAGGCTAGGAGACTTAAATAGGGGTTTTGTATACTGTGGAATTACAGTGTGAAAGGAACAGAAGAAAAGGGAAAGGATAATTTTTCAGTATACTACTGTTAGGTGTTGTATCTCAAGGCTCTCATTTTAAGTCTGTATCTCATTTTATTGTTGTAAAGAAACAGCATGGCTTATCTGTGCGGTCATTGTTTTTCTGTACACTAAAATAATGATATAAATGTTTTAGCTTATATCAAACAGAATAATTCCCAGCAGTGAACTTCACATTTTCTACCATGCAAATCCATCCAAATCTTACTCTTCCACAGGTGCACTTGGCTCAGTGTCTTTGTTAAATGAATTAATAATGAGCTTTATGTCAATGGACTTTTACACTGAATGTGAGATTCAGGCTGTGGATATTCAGAGAAATGTTCTGGGTACAGAAGTTCCGATGTAACACTTTGCACTTACTTTTCTTGAAAAATGCTGCACTCTTACTTTAGCTTCTGGGTTGGAAATGTATTTGCATTTTAGCTGTATGTTGACATCTCTACAATTTTAAATGTTTCATTTCTTTCAAGTTGCAAGTTAACTGTACCTGGTTCTTTGACAGAGCTATTACCTTTTTAAAAGGGCTGATGTGCAAGCAGTGTGGGTACATGGTGGGGGAAGTATTTCTAGTTTATTGCTTTTTGAGGTGAATTAAATGGCCACTAGTAAATTAGTGGCTAGTGGCTGATTGAGACTACACCTGGCTGTTGCATCATGTTGTAGATTTACTTTCTGCTGAAGTGTCAAAGCTTTGACAGTTTGTAAGGAGTTAAAGCTCTCAGCAGGAAAGTGAGAGGAAGTTTAGCTGGCTTTTAAATTCGAGGCAAAGAGCAAACCATTGCTTCTTACTGTTGAGTGTTGACAGGCACATAAAAGCTGATAATGTAAGTCCAGGGGTTTAAGAGACTTAGTAGAGTTGCTTTTTTGTCGTATGACTGTATTTTAATGCCTCATTAAAGAAGCAGAACCCTTTGAAATTCTTTACTAGATGGCATTTAAAAAAAGGTGAGATGGTTGGCTAAAAAAGTGTTTAAAAACTAAGTCGTTGTAACCTTCATTTTTAATTTTGGATGGCTAAATTAAATCAGGGGGCCTAACAGTTCTGAGCTGTGAATAACACAGCAGTGATACCCAGGAACTAGAATTTTCTTTTTCTAATACCAATTCTCACAAGCCTTAGTGAAGGGCAAAATAAGCATTGTCTGTGTTGATTTTGCTAAGAGAGTAAGGAAAGGCACAATAAGAGCTGTGGTTGCCTGAGTCTGTGCTGCCAACCATTATTGAACCTGCTTTAAGGATTTTAATTTTGATTTGTATTAGAGTTACCCACCAGACAGAAATTCTTGCTCTTGTACTTAATGAAATGGAGCTGTGGTATAGTGTGTGTTTTTATGGGTTTGGTTTTCTTTTTTAGAGGTCGTCTAATTCAATCTGAAGCTGTTTCAAAATGGATGCTGTGTTGTGCTGCTTTGAGAAATATGAGTATGCTGTAAAATGTCAGTCCTTTAATTAAAAAAAAAAAAATAAAAAACAAGCTCCCCCCAAAGTCAGCAAAAACATGAAGGAAATTGGGAACCTAACCCCCCAAATTTTTGTTTGTTAAGGTAACAGCTGCAGATTCTAGCACTGTATTTTGCTTTTGTCTGTAGACGAGACTTTATTGGCGTGCAGACAGCAGCTATTGTGGGTCTCTGCTTCTGTTATTAATTATATCAGTACAGTTCTTAGATAAACACATTAATTAAGGATACATCTTACTAAGTGCTCCTGTTTGCTGATACCTGATACTTGAATTGCTTGCATACTTGTTTGTAAACTTTCTAACAGGACATAGCTCTTAACAGAGATTTAAATAGCTACACAGCTATTGTGATGAGCTTCAGAGTTTTTTCATCTATGATAGTGCTCTGATGTTTTTTTAACATGCAAAAAACTATTACAGAAGTTTCATAATTGCTTTCATGACCAAAGAATTAGGTTCTGATTGTGTGGTGTAGCTCTTGCTTTTGTTACAGAGGATTACTGGTTTTATATTTTGCACTGTAATTGCTAGTATGACTTGGTTCTTCTTATGGCATCTGTAATTCTTTTTATCTCTTGCACAACACCTACCTAGCTTAATGATGCCCAGCCTGGTACACTGAATACCATGTAAAGCAGTGAAAAGCTAAATCTGAACCAACAAAATAAATTGCTGGAGCTGTAAGCTTTGATCTCTTGCTAAACTGCAGTATTCAGTATTCATCAGTGATACTTCCACTGCTGGTTCAAATTGCCTTGAAACCAGTTGTAGCTAGTGATGTGTTAGCTTACACATCACAGCTTCACCTATACAGTGAAACATTGCTAGTTTATAAATGACAGCTGCCTAGATATGTTGGCCCTGGTGGCAACATTACAAATGCAAAATCTGTTTAGTCTGTGATGTTTTTTGTTATTTGTACAATATTGGATTTTGCACAAATAATTGCCAGTTTTAATCACAAGAGGATGTAAAGTAGACTTGTTAGTATATTTATTTTCTTCAAAACAATTTTTGAAATCTTCTCAGACCATTTTTTGACAATTTCGTTTTTAGATGTATGTCAACTTGGCAAGTTTTTGTTTTGTTTTTTTCTTTTAACTAAAGTGGTATGTAACCAGGCAGACTTTGATGCAGGCATCTTAAATAAAAGAGAGCCTGTTTAGATACAAAGTGAATCTAAATTCTAAATATTAGGGGAAACTTCATCCTATTACACTGTTTCGTTTCATTTGGTCTTGAAAATGCAGTTGAGTTTTCTAAATCATCCAGCACTGAAATTCAGTGCTTCAGTTTGTTCTTTGTTGTTGGTTTTGTTCTGTTGTTTTGTTGGGCATGGTCAGTGAATCATCAGACAATTCAGATTGAAAGGGACGGTGGCAGCCATCTGGTTCAAACCCTTGCAGCACCACCATCAAGACCAGTTGCTTGAGGGGCAATGTCTAATCAACATTTTAAATAATCTCTGAGGCTGGAGATTCTGCAGCCTCTATGAGCAAGCATCTCCCAGTGTTTGATCATTATTATAGTGGAAAACTAAATTCCTGAGGCGTAGTTGGCTTTCATCCATTGCCTCTTGTCCTTCCACTGTGCACCTCTGTCTTTCCTTCACTGTCCTGTTGGATAGCTATGGACAACAGTGAGGTCCTCCTTTAGATCTCCTTTTTCCAGACTAAGAAAACCCTATTCCATCATCCCCTAGCTGCTTTGTATGGAGAAAATAGAAGTGATATTCTGTTTTTGTTAGCAGGTTGTGCTGTTTACCTTAGTGAAAGTGATTTTATTTTTTTTTATTATTGTTATTGCTCAGGGCAAGAGGAGTAAATTTCTTTTTTATGCCCAAAGGAGGCCTAGTGCTTTTCAAACTTGAGGTCTTACGGTGCTAGCAGTTTGTTGCTAATGTCTAATGAGGCCAGGAAAGGTAATAAGGAAATGTAAGGTTGTTGCCAGTGAACTGAAATTATGGATAGCCACAGTTTAAGTAGAAATATTTGTAAGGGATTGCATTCTGGAAAATTTCTGAAAACGTTTTAAGTAAGCAAATTATGTAATAGTCTGTGTGTAAATTCAGGTTGTTACCCCTTCCACACAGTGGAGACAGAAGATGCAGACAAGCTTGAATCCATAGTCTTACTTGCTGAGGTTGATGGTACTTCTGGAAAGAGCCTGCTTGCTTTTTTTTTTTTTTTTTTTTTTTTTTTTTTTTTTTTTTTTTTGTGGTATTTGCAGTGTATAGCAGAGGTAAGAGAAGTACACAAGTATCTCAGTCAGAAATTAGGGCCAAGTTGAACAGGATGCTGTATGGATATGTCATGAGAAAGTGAATTAGTAGTTTTTAGAAGGGGCAAGAGCGCCAGGAGCCAGAGCAGGGGGAAAGGGGGAAGGTAAGAGGATTAAAAAGAGGACAACTTCAGCAGATTTGTGAAGTTGAGGTTTATCATGGATCTTTTTGGTTGGGAAAAATCATGAAGGTACAAGCATGTTCTGTATGAAAATGTTTTCATTAATGTAAAATTAATCTGTGAGAGTGCTCTGTCCTTGTTGAAAAGTTTGGCTAGGGCAGTGAATTATGTTCAGTAGCTAGTGTCTCTCTCCTGATAGAGAATGCATGCTGAACATTTTTTAGGATTTGTACTGGACTTTATGGTTTGCTGCAGGCATTTTGGGAGATCTGTTTGGTTGTTGTCTGTGGATACTGATGTGCGGCTAGCAGAGGGATTTTCCATCTTCCTGCACTAATTCTGTGTGACTTTTCCTTTACTATGCAAGCTATGTAAACAGTAAGACAGGTTTTGTAAATAGCATTCACACCTGCTGTTTTTCCACTTGTGTTTTGGGTACAGTAACATAATATTTTTAAATGGGTGGCTAAGACCTTAGACCAATCACCCTGGAAGAAGTATGAACACTGTCCAATTGCTTTAGGGAGCTAGGATATATAAATGATATTGTAAAATTAATAAATAATTCATCCTATCGCTGGATTACTGTGCTGCCGCATCTTTTGGTCCCTGCTAACGCTACCAACAGTTGTCTTCTTTAAAGTCTACTTACAACATTTGGTAGACATTTATTGACCAGTACGGGTCTTCATCTCACCTCTGTGTACAACTGGTGCTGTACAGCCTTTGTTTCTTCTTCCAACCACAAAATGAACGTGGCTCATATCTGAACAGAAGTGACCAATTTTAGTGGGAGACTCCAGCCTCCTTCTTCTTTGCCCTGCTGTGGCTGCCTCTTAGGATGCTGCCACTCCATTGGGGCTGTCGCAGTATAGTATTTTTTAATGCCTGAGGGTGTGCTGAGTTAACCAATGCGTTTTCTAAGAGCAACCCAGCAAGTATCATAAGCTTTTGCTTCTCACTGATGGGCTCTAGATGTTGGTATGTTATCTGGAGGTGAAAAAACATTTTGACGCCATCCATTTTTTATCTATGTGGAGCTTTATTGCACTTCTTTAATGATCAGCTTTTATTACAAAAAGAACTAACCTGATTTTTAGAACTTTTAAAGTGACACATGAGCAGTGTTTTCTGAACAACTGAATATAGATACATGGGAATATCAGATTGGCATGTGTGTGTTGTATGGTATCTTGTCAGAAATCTGAAGAACTGCTCAGAAGATGTTCCAGTTCAGTGGGTTAAAAATCCTCTTTTTGCAAACGACCAACTGTAGATTTGCACAATTGACTATAATGGCTCCAATTTTAAAAGATAGAGGTAACAGAGAGCACTTCCAATTTGTGGGATAGTTCAAGAATACTACATGCTCAGATGGCTAAAATATTGTGCTTTTGGCTGCTACTTCATGCTACTTAAAAAGAAAAAAAAATAGGTGTGGAAAAGGTGGGAACATGCCAAATTGAGAGTCAATTTCAACTGTATGAGGTCACTCTTTGGTTAACGGAGTAACACTTTGGTAAGCTGAGGGTTAGCCGTCTGTATATCCTGTTGGAAAAAAAAGCCCAACATGATTACTAGGCAGCATTTGGGGAGGAACCAAAAGCTTCCACACCAGAATGTATTTTAAACTGTGTCAGAAGCCGTATATAACTTTAAGCTTGTTTTTTATTAAGATTTTTCCTCATTCTGTTTTCAGACTGGCCTGGAATTGCATATTAGGAAGTAAAAACTTCAGCAGGTCCTAAGAGCCAGAAAAGTGTTTTGTTATTACAGATTTTAATATGAAATTTCAGATAGCAAAATACACATATTTTTGTAGTGTGTGTAGTTTAGTTTTCTAAATTGGAAAATCTGCTGTTACCTAGCAGTTAATGACTATTTTTTCCTAACATTTGGAATTCAGGACCTGATTTGATAAGATGATAAAAGAAAACAAAACTGAGAACATGTTGGAAGTGCTCAAAGTGAAAATTATGGTTTAGATAGGTTTGAGGGTAGATAGTTAGACATTTTAATTGAACTAAAATAGTTTTATCCTAATACAGTACTGTTGTGGGAGTACATTTTGTGGTGTATTTGAAATTGAAGTATTTAAGTGAGGGAAAATGTATGTTAATGCTTTGCAAGAAAGTGATTTTATTTTTTTTTTATATCATCTATCTAAGCAAAATAGCTGTTAAAGACATAGAGCTCCCAAGTCTATGCTAGAAAGTAAAGTTCAGGATTATTTCTTTGAGCCAGGAATTTGCTTTTATCATTTTGGTTCGTATATTAAATTGCCGTAGGAAACAAAGATGTGAATTCTGAAGTAAATTTTTTATTGCTGGACAACTACAGTGAAATTAGCCCCTGCCAGTGTAAAACAAAAGGTGTTGATTCAGTCTGGATTCTAAAAGTCCTGTGTTTTTATATCTCTGTGATGAGGATAACAGAAATGAGTCCAAATGATGATTTCATTTGCCCACCTGGGGCATTGAATTTGATATTCAGCTTTGGTTACATGCAACCGACACTGGCTTATGTTGAGCAGCAAAAACTCCTGCTTGTCCATTACAATTCAGCACTAGTCCACACTTGGACTAGCTCAACATCATTAAATTGGTTAAAATTACATTTTTTATTGTTTGAGTTAAAGTTTGTCTTTAGGAATGTTCTCTGGATTTGGAGGAACTAGTCCTATGAAGAAGTGAATTCTGGGGGTTTTCAGGTGTTTATATGCAAGTATATATGTGCAGCCACATTTTTCAGGTGCAGGTGAAACTGATCTTAGTCTAAATGGCTCAGGTGCACTAAGGCAGGTTTTTGCACTCTTTTGAATGAATCTTTTTAGAATGGTAGTGATACCACATGATAGAGCACAAATAAATTGCACTGACCTGAGCTGCTTTTTTCAAACCATCCCCCCTTCTTGATTCGTGTAATACACTGCCATTATCTTCAAATTATGTGCTCCATTTCTACTCTGCCAGCTTCACTTTGAGTGTTCTACCAGATACTTTCTTTGTAATATTTTAAGGAAGAAATAACCTAATTTAATTTTTTTTTTAATTCACAATTGCAAAATAGGTTGTGGTCCATGTTTTGGGAGGAATTAAGAGGAAGTGAACATACAGCATTAGATTATTATTTCAGGGCTTCTAATCTGTGGAAAAAGGTGGCTGTGACAGCCCTTCCTGCTCTTAATGCTTTGTTGAGGGAAGTTGGAGGGGTGAGTACCTTTCCTTTGCCGTCCTTAGTAATCAAACTATTCCAACACGTTATTCAATTTACTGCATGGCCACCATAAAACTGTTTCAACTATTTCCTTAATAAAGCAGCGGGGAGATGAAGAAGGTAATGCTTGTACTTCCAGAGTGTTGTTCCTCTTCTACATAAATGGGGATAAATGGAAAACCCAGCCAAGTGCTTGGACTACCTATCATTCCACATCTTATCTGAACAGATGTGATGTCAACATACATTTTCCAAAATAAAAGTCATCATTATCAAGTCTGGAAATAAATTCTAACTAGCTGTGAATTTGAAGTTCACAACAGTAAATAAAAACACAAAACCCCAAAAAAACCCCAAAATAAGCCAACCCGAACCTTGGATAAATCCCAACAGCTCCAGTTAAACAAGATAATACAAAGAATTATTACTTGGTTATTTCTGACGTACATATATATATATATATGTATATATACATGCACACACATATATATGCACCTGTCTCTGTACACATGTGCTTTTACACGAGTTTATTGTTCTTCCAAAATGTCATAAGTAAAGCAATCCTGGCAGAAGGCTGGCTTGGCAGAGCAGGGTTCTACTTTGGAGCTAAGGCGAGAAAAGAAGGTGTATGTCCAGTGCATTCTACAGAGAAAATTCATGTGGCCCAAGCTCAACTGGAGTTGAAGATGGCCAGAATTGTGGGAGACAAAAAAAATATTTTTTAAATATACTAATAGCAAAACACAGTCCAGAAATAATATTGTCTCATTACATGATGAGAATGGTCACCTCACAAACAGGGACATAGACAAGGCAGAGATGTTTAACACTTTCTGTGCTGTTGTCTTCAACGTGGATGATGGGCTGAGGGGGTCTCAGTGCCCTGAGCTGGAGAACCATAGGACCTGAGGGAATGGCATGAAACTGTGTCAGGAGAGATTTAGGTTAGATAAATGAAAAAGTTCTTCACCCAGAGGGTGGTTGGACACTGAAACAGGCTCCCCAGGGAAGTGGTCACAGCACCAAGCCTGACAGAGTTCACAAAGCGTTTGAACAATGTTCTCAGGCACACGGTGTGACTCTTGGGGATGGCTGGTGCAAGGCTCGGAGATGGACTTCAGTGATCATTGTGAGTCCCATCCAGCTCAGGATATTCTACTGTTCTGTGATTTTTCTGTGTCCAGGAGGAGCAGGAGCTGGCTGCTCTACCAGACAAACAGCCCTGTTGTTGGTGAGAGTGTCAAGAGGGTGGGGCCTGGGCACAGCTCTCACTGACAAGGGGTGCAGTCCCATGCTACCTGAGCACGGACTGAAAAGCAGGTCTGGTGATAGTGACCGAGGTCAGGCAGACATGTCTACTGGGATGAGACAGGTCCAAGATAAGTCTGGGAATTTAAGTCATGGGGGTTGGAGTCATTGAGGTGCAGGCATCCCTACGGCAAGCCTCATCAAGAGAGATTAAGACCTGAGATGAGGCTTCTCCCAGCTCTTTCTCCTGCAGTGCTGTGCCTGGACCCATATCCCTCATGCTTGTACATGGGTCATGGGGAAGAAGTTGCAGAACTTGGTGGTGTACTCAGGATCATGAAGCTTATGGACCATGTGGAATTGTTTCGAGTAGTCAGTGAGGACCAAAGCTTGTGGAAATCATTCTGTCCTCATCTCCTCTGAACTTTAGGTCAGGGGCTTGGTACAGTGCTGGGGTTTCCTAGTCATGGTATTGAAACAGCTACTCTCATCAAAACAAAATTGTTTTCTTCTTTGCAGGAAGTAGCTAGTCCATGTTCTTTACAGAAGTTGCTATTACAAATATCATCACGGTAATCTCATTTTTTCTCAAGGCCCAGGGCTTTGGTACAGGTTTTCTATACTATGTTCAAGTAATTTGTGTGGAGGAATAACATATATAAAATGTATAGATTTTATATAAAGTAGAGCTGAGGATTACGGGTTTTCTGCAAAAATGTTGTAACTATTTTGTGAGATCAGTGGATTTTTGTAGATGATCATGAAATTCTTGAGATTGTATTGAGACTGTGTTAACTTTACTGGGCTTAATGATGATAGCGTGTGAAAACTATACTTGCAAAATAAATTTGAAAAATATACTTGCAAAACAAATAGTTTGACAGAATTCCAGATTTAATATGTCAGATACTTATGGGCTATACCCAGTAAAATTTTAGTAGCTAGGTAAGTGACTTTTCTTAGATATAAAATACAGTGGAATAATGACTTCCATTTTTTTCCCATTGAAATCTAAAATTTATAAATCCAGATTTCACTTGGGGAATATTGGTGGTCCTTGTTGTGTCAAGAGTATCTGTAGTTATTCCAAAGCATGCTTTATTTCTGTTTTAATTCTTAATCACAGGAAATGGAATGTCATAGGAATGAAAATGGAATGGAATCACAGGAATGAAAATGTGAATGCAGCATGCTTGTTTGTACAATAAGCATTTAAACATACACATCAGTACACTGCAGAGAAGAAGGTCCCCAGGACTTAAAGGACCAAAAACCCCCACTGTAAATCAGCAGGCAGTTCACCTGGGGGGAAAATAAAATAACTGTTTCATGCAGTCATCAGAAACAAATGGCAAGGTAGCTATTTTTTAGTTAGAGACCATGCAGGGACAAACAATTATTTGTTTTAGAACCTTGCAATTTATTTTAAAATTGAGTTTCAAAGTTGAATTTTTTTAAAGATTGATAAAAGTGACAGCATGGATTTCTGAAAATAAGTATTTAAAATCTTCAACCTGTTGTTTGTTTTGCTTTCTGACAGCTCTGGTTCAAGCAATGCAAACACACAGATGGTTGTATCTTTTGCTAGCTTTAGATTTATTTTGTGCTGTTACAGCTCTTGACATTGAAGCATTAACATTTTGCCTTTTTAAAACTAAAGCAATTAAACAGTGTTCTGAAATGGATTTTAAAGCTTCCATTTATCAGATATTTTGATTAAATACTTGTTTAGGATCAAAGCACAGTTGCCCAGAGAGGTTGTGGAATCTCTGTTGTTGGAGGTACTCACGAAATCACAGATTGGGTCAGGTTGGAAGGGACCACAGTGGGTTATCTGGTCCAACCTTCCTGCTCAAGCAGGGTCGTCCCAGAGCACATGGCACAGGATTGTGTCCAGATGGTTTTTGAGTATCTCCAGTGAGAGTGACTCCACAGCCTCTCTGGGCAATCTGCTTCAGTGCTGAGACACCCACACAGTAAAGAAGGTCTTCCTTATATTCCTGTGCAACTTCCTGTGCATCAGTTTCTGCCCATTGCCTCTTGAGCTGTTGCTTGGCACCACTGAGAAGAGTCTGGTCCATCCTCTTGTCATGTCCCCTTTAGGTTTTTATACATATTAATGAGTTCCCCTCTCAGTTATCTCTTCTGGAGGCTGAGCAGGCCCAGCTCCCTCAGCCTTTCCTCATAAAAGAGATGCTCCAGTCCCCTAACCATCCGTGTAGGCCTCCCCTGGACCTGCTCCAGGAGCTCCATATCTTTCTTGAGCTGAGGAACCCTGAACTGGACACAGTATTCCATGTGTGGCATCACTGGGGCTGACTAGAGGGTCAGGATCACTTCCCTTGACCTGCTGGCAATGCTCTTCCCAGTGCACCCCAGGACACCATTGGCATTTTTGGCCACAGGGGCACTGCTGGCTCATGGACAGCTCGTTGTCCACTAGGACCCCCAGGTCCTTCTTCTCAGAGCTGCATCTCAGCAAGTCAGCCCCAGCCTCTGCTGGTGTATGGGGTTATTCTTCCCCAGGTGCAAGACCCCACATTTGCTTTTGCTGGATTTCATACTCTTCCTCTCTGCCCGTCTCTCCAACCTGTCAAGGTCCTTCTGAAGGTCTGCAGCACTCCGGTAGTTGAGTGCTTCCAGCTTTGTGTCCTCAGTGAACTCACTGAGGAGGCATCTGCCCCTTCATCCAGGTCATTGATGAATAAGTTAAATAGTGCTGGGCCCAATACTGAACCTTGGGGAACGCCACTAGTGACAGGCCTCCAACTAGACCCTGTGCCACTGATTATGACCCTCTGGGATTTCAGCATTCCCTTACCCTGGTGTTCTGAGTCAGAAATTCATGGGGGGGTATTCGAACCTCATCTGGCCATGGCCCTGAGCAACCTGTTCTGGTTGGACCTTCTTTGACTGGTGCCTGGACTCCATGAAATCCAGATGTCCTTTCCATTACAAATTACTCTGTAGCTCTGAAACAGGTTCCTTTTAAAAAAAAGTCTAAACAAATATAGTAAGTCCTGGCTACTGAAGCACACCTCAGCTTCTCTGTGTTTTGCTGCGTTCAGTTAAGTGGTTTGTGGATAGCTGTGGAACTTCCAACTGCAGGTTTAATGCAAAACTATGTTTTTTTTCATCGTCCATTTTTTATTTTAATTCTGTACTTAGATGATTACTCTTAGAACTGAATAATAACTTGGAGTGAGTTCTGGTACATAATTGGATACCTTTTGATGGTTAAATCACAAGTTAAAACACTTCAAATTTTTCTTGTAGTATGAATGGTTTTTAGTGTCTGAGTTGGGTAATCTGACTACAGATGAGACTTGAGTCAGTGATGTGATAGATGAATGGGTGATGAGGCCTAGTGAGGGAAGAGGAAAAAGACTGTTCACTGAGCGTAGGAGTTCGTGCACCATAGTTGCAAGAAGAAAGTACAGGGTATGTGTAAAAAGGCAGTGGCAAAGAGGATACCACGTCTCATGCCATCAAAGAATCAGTAGAAGCACAGTAGGCAGTCTTCCAGTCAGCTGCCTGCACTGTATAATCCAACATGCATTCTGTCAGAAGAGCGTCTGGTCGTAGTTGCCAAGGCATATTGACATCAATATACAGTATGGTTGTGAAAAGATCAGGTTGTGTGGGTTCTCTTACTGTATCTACACTAATGTGGTAGTCTGTGTTTTCCAAGTCATAGCAAAAATTAAGTGCACACCTTTAGCTTGAGCTGTTCAGAGTGATATTTGTACTTACATGAACTTCTGAGGCATGCTTGTGGCCTTTAATCACTAAAACAGACAGGGAATGCAAATGGCCTGAATAGAGACCTTATTATATTCCTAATTGGCTTGATGAGGTTTTCTGTTTCATTGCTGGGTGTTCCTTTGCCTTTGATAATGCCAATAATTAAGCATTGTATTTAGTCTGAAGTTACCATTCTTTTCACTTCTTGCTGTTTGGACATGTCTTGGTAATGTGCACTCGCAGCCCAGAAAGCCAAATGTGTCCTGGGCTTCATCAAAAGCAGTGTAGGCAGCAGGGCGAGGGAGGGGATTCTGCCCCTCTGCCCTGCTCTGGTGAGAGAGACCCCACCTGGAACACTGCATCCAGCTCTGGGGTCCCAGCACAGGAACGACATGGACCTGTTGGAGCAAGTCCAGAGGAGGAAAACCAAGATGGTTAAAAGGGATGGAGCACCTCTCCTCTGATGAAAAGTGGAGAGAATTGGGATTGTTCATCCTGAAGAGAAGGCTTTGGGGTGACCTAATTGCATCCTTCCGGTACCTGAAGGGAGCCTGCAAGATAAGGCAAGGGGAAATGATTTTAAACTGAAAGAGAGTAGGTTTAGGCTAGATATATGGAAGAAATTCTGTACTATGAGGGTAGTGAGACACTGTAACAGGTTGCCCAGGGAAGTTGTGGATGTCCCATTCCTGGAGGCTTTGAGAAAGAGGGTGTCCCTGTAAAATTACAGGGCATATTTAAAGGAGACTCTGCAGCTTTCATATGTTAACAAGTTGAAGTAAGAACTGTGTGGAGCCTTGCCCCATCAAAACAAATTTGAGACTCCTTTTATACTAGCTAAGTTTCTGCTATCTCTTACCTTGCATCAGGTAAGAATGCACCTTTTTTTCTCTGACAAAGGCAAGTCTGGAGTCCAACCGAACGTAGCTTTTGGTAAATGATGATTTGTTCCTAATCTCATCCACACAGTATCAGTGGCTTGCTCTGGGGAAATTCTGGTGGTGGGATAAGAGGGAAAGAGGAAGCAGATGAACATCTGATTTCTGTGCAAGAGATAGCTGACAGATGTTCTGGGAATGTCTTTATTTCTCTGGAAAAGCAGTGGTCACTGCCAGAAAGAGACAACCTTTATTTCCTCTTATATGCAGGCAAGACAGGCTGTCTTTTTCATGCTGGTGGCCTTCTTTGAAGAAAGTCTTCTTGAAGTCTGGCAGAAAGCAGGAACGTTATAAATGTGATCTCCAGTGACATGTGGCATGGTGCCTTGAGCTTTGTCAGTAGGAAGCACCCTAAGAGAAAGACTTCAAGTAGAGGCATAGGACCTCACCCTGAACCAACAGACTGTCTCTCCAATTCTGCTCTCCAGGAACAGAATTTTGCTCCTGGAGAATGCTGGCAGACAAGATCCAAGCTGGCTGTGAGGGAGCTTAAGACATGAATGAACAGTGGGGCTGTCCTGGGGGCATTGACTTTGCTTGGAGAAAATTCTCATAGGACATTAGGACTTGGAGTTATGAATTTTATGAATTTGAGGTTAACTGGGGTTAGTCTTTCTGTTTGTAAGTTAAATCCAACTTGCTCTTTCACCACTGATTCCCTGGGATCAGTGGATGCTGTGTTTTTAAAGCTGAAACTACTGACAGGGTTGTGAGATGGGAAGAGGCCTGCAGTTTCATTTCTTCTCTCTCTATGAAGCCTTCTTGTTTTAGAACAAGCTATTCTTGTGGGTAATACCATCTGCAGGGCTTTTGGGTCAGTGCAGAAGACACCTGCCCCTTTCATCTCCTTGTGACCATATTTTTCTGTATCTTTATTCTTCATTTGCTTGGGCTCTTCCTGACATCTTCCTAGCTCTCAGCTGTGCCACTTTGCTCTCACTTTTTCCTGCTTCCTTGCCTAAAAATGGGGATTCCACCCTGGTTGGATTTCCCTGAGTCAACAGAGCTGCTGTGCCTGCCTGGCAGGGCCTGAACCCAAAGCCAGAACTCAACATGCACAGGAGATGCAACCTCACTGCCCCAAGGAGTCAGCTCCCACCTTTGCTTGTGGCACTGGAATGAGCTGCAAGGTGGCTCCCAGTCCTGCCTGTCAGGCAGAGGCTGGCTCCTGTGAGGTGGCTCCCAGCTTGTTCTGAACACAGGCAAGCACTAAGCTGTGCTGATTTCCTCAACCCCAGGCACCAGCCATGCTTGGGAACTGGCTTACAGCTCCGCTGCTCGCAGAGACAGACAGGAGCTCGCGGTTTGGACTTCTGGTCTTTGTTCCGCAGAATGTGAAGGGAGCAGACCAGCTCCTGGCCCAGCCTGTGGGTAGGGAGTGACTCCTGGGAACCATCTCTCCATGCTCACAGGAACTTGCAGGAGACAAGAACTGGCTCTTGGCTTGAGTTGCTGGAGGAGTCATACAGCAATTAGGAAGGCATATAGCAGCTGGGAACCTCAGGCCTTCAGCTTGTCTTCAGAGGCTCTCTTTGCCCTGTTTTTTTGGCTGAGACAAAACCATCACATTGAAGTGGGCACTGTCCTTTGAGACAAGTACTTGCTCAGATCTCGTTGCTGTTTTCATTAGTTACACTATGTGCAGTCTAGTTGCAGAAATGTATGGTCCTTACTACTGTATGATTTGGTGTGTATCAAATAGTTGCTTCTTCATGGAAACTGCTGCGTATTACCAGTCTGCCAAGTGTGTAGTAAACTGTTGCCCAGTTGTGACTACTAACTGTGAAGCTTGTATTTAGATGGGGTCATACTTGTCATGCTGCCCCCTCCTTGTAGAAGAGATTTAGGCTTAAAGTCTGCATAGTGCTGGTGACAAGTTTTTGTTCCTGCCTGCCATGTCTCCCCACATCCCCTGTCCTGTTTGTCACTGCTCCGTCAGTAACTCCGGAAAAGTGTGTCTTGAAATAATGGTATTTTTGTAGTTGATTCGTTTGAATGTGAAGAACTCTGGGAAAAATTCAAAAGCCTGAATTACGGTGACACAAAACTTTCATTGTTAGCAGCTTGAAAAGATTATGCTGAAAATCAGTTAGCTTTAGTCATCTTTTTATAAATTGTCTTTTAATTTTAATCTTTCCTTATTTGAATTTGAAACTTGAAATATGTGAGTTTCTTTTAATTAAATGCTGTGGGTATAAAACTTCACGAATAAAAATATTATTCAGAAACTATTTGTGAGGGTGATGATTTGGGTAAACAAAAACATTAGGTTTGCTTTACAATATGTTACTAATTTATATGAACAGTATCATATTTGTTTATATGTTTGTCTCTATTGTTATTTTATTTTATTACTAAATGAACATTTTTCTTTTCTTCCCAGAGGATGCTAAGCAAGTTTTTGGCCAGACCACGATTCATCAGCACATTCCTTTTAACTGGAATTCAGAGTTCGTACAGCTGCATTTTGGAAAGGATAGGAAAAGACACCTAACGTACGCGGAGTTCACTCAGTTTTTACTGGTAGGTCTAATACAGCATGGTTCATCAAGAGTAATAAGAAGGATGCATGAATCAAAGTATTTGCAAACTTGCCAAATACCATGCTGGTAGCAAAGCTGAAATATTTCCAAGTGTAGGCTTTTACAGTCAGAGTGCTGGACTTGTACAGTATGGTGATAAATAGGATATGCTGTCGGTAAAACTGCTGATTCAGGCTAGCTGGGTTTTTTCCTTTTCCTTTGTTTTTGCACCTGTATGCAGAAGGTGATTATTTCTACACAGACGTGAAATTCAAAACCTAGACTTCGATGTCTGAAAATCTCCTGTATTTTTAAATCTACAAGTCAAAGAATGTTAAATAACAGTGCTGAACATTGTGGACTCAACTTGCCAGACTCGTATTAAGAAGTACTTTTGTCTGTAAGCAGCATGTTTACCAAACATATATTTAATTCAGAGTTGAGATCCAATAATATTTTTTACAAATAAAATATTTCCATTTCCACACACTCTACTTTTGATCTTTTTTGAATTAGGATTATCTTAGGGAAAATTTGCTTGTATATAAAGAATAAAACACTATTTTGCAAGGAATTCTTGGCTATTCGTACTTTCAGGTACTTTGTTACAGGAAGTAAAATATTATGCTAATAAAAAAATAAACTGATTATCTGTATTTCAGCAGTACTGTTAAAATAGTCTTCAGCAGGAAAAGAGGTGAAACACATGAGTTTCTTATTTGTATTCCTCCTGAATACTTAATGCCTGTGTTAGTGTTTACACTGAAGAGTTTTAAAATGGGAATCTGCTTCAAGACTGCAAGGTTTCTTTTTTTCTTGTTTACACAAGTATGTTAGTTCACAGTAGGAGGTGGTATCATTTTGATGAGGAATAATTAAGATAATGCTATTGAGACAAATGTTTCAAATTGACTTTGTAGAACAGAGCCTAATTAACTTTGTATGAAGAGGACGTCAGGTATCACATGATTAAATTGTATTCCCTTAGGCTTTGTATTAACTATTGTAACTCCTAAGCAGTTAAGACATAAACCAGTTTTGTGACAGAAATAGGAATCAGAACCTCTTTTGAATGAAAAAGCAAATGTGCTACTTTGTTAGGAAAAAACGCCTCTGGCAATGTGTTCTGGTATCTCCTTCCATCTACAGAATGAGCCTCGGATATGTATCCTGATTTTGGTGGTTTAAAGTCACAGTTTTTACAAAGTACCAGTCCTGTTTGCCTCATTTGTCTATTTGCTTAGAGAGCTGAGGAAAACATGTAGAAAAACTCAGAATAAAAACAGGACACTTTTTCACAAAAAAAAAAAAAAAAGGAAGGTGTGTGTGTAAGGGTTGTGAGAGAGGTTAAGAGAGGTTGGAGTCACAGACCTAAAAGAGCTTGTAATCTTAAGGCTGGGTATTTGAAATATTTGAGTTCTTTTTTTGGGTTCTTTTGTGTTTTTAACTTGAGTTAGGAAAATCAGGCACTGAGGCAGGAGTTTTCTAACTTTGGAGATTAGTCCTAACTACTAGGCTTTCTCATCCTGTGGAGGGATGTTCCTCTTTACTTATCTGAAAGGACTTTTCTTGGATGGGATGATACTGTGGGGATAATTGATTGTGTTGGAAGATGTCAGTGGTCCTCGTGAACCAGCCAGCCCTTCTGGTGATGATCCATACAGGTCAGAAACACAAGAGGAAGAGTATAAACCAGGAGAATAAGGATGACAATTCTGGGTGTCTCTGGAGAGGTGAGATACACTCAGGAAAAGTTCTAAGACTGCTAATAAAGATGCTCTGAGCATTGGTGCAGGGAGCAAGGATTTTCAAATAAATTAATTGTCCTGAGACTGCTGAAGCTGCCTGTTATCAGTCCAGTCTATTAGGATGCTCAGTCAGTCACAGTAATTGGGTACATCTGTTTACCCACTTTCTAGAACTGTAAATCTTTGAATCACATAAGTTTCCCTGCTGATTCTTGCCTTGCAGCATTGTATTACAGATGCTGAAGTTTGGGCACAGAAATGGCTCTCGGCACAAAGTGGAGAGTTACTGTTCACGGGCATGGAAATCTTCCTTTAAGCTCTGTAACCTTTGGTACTCAGCCTTTCCTTCTGACAGTCTGCCTGTGCATGAGTCAGTCTTCTTGGTCTGATGTCTAGACCTTGGACCTTAGACAGCAGGAGACCACAGTGGATACCAAATTACCTTTCTGCATTCCTGATGTGTGAATGCACTTTACACTGCACTTAACATGGACCAGATGGTTCTGTAAGGCGCTTCAGGTACTGCTTTGTAAGTACAATGCAATTTGCAACTTCTAATGGAATAATCTAGCTAGATTCAAATTCCTTTACGTTGGGTCCTATTATATCACATAAACTTGTTCCATGGTCATTATCTGTTGCAGCATTTGGACTAATTATCACTTCTGGCAAAGCTCAAGGTATTTGGAAAATAACATCAGTATATTTTATCCATGCACAAGATAGATCTCTTGTGGCTTTAAATAAGAAGTGTTTGTATGGTATTCTGAATATTTATATCCTGCCAGCACTTTTTTTGTCTGCAGTAACAGAGATGCCTGAAAGCATAGC
This sequence comes from Oriolus oriolus, assembly GCA_013400235.1. NCBI lineage: Eukaryota > Metazoa > Chordata > Aves > Passeriformes > Corvidae > Oriolus > Oriolus oriolus. The sequence goes on along the minus strand of VXBT01001127.1, from coordinate 3,627,170 downwards.
CTCCAAACTCCTTGGCTCTAATACAGTTAACAATTTATTTACATCAGCCTAGAGCTCACGGTGTGTTGTTTTACCCTGCTCATTTGCTGGCTTAAAATTAATTCATCTACCTATACTATATACCCATCATATCTCTATCTGTTTGCATATGGTCATGTTCTATCATCACTTAAGTGGCAAGTCTGCCTTATAAGAGCAACATCAGCCCCTTTCTCAGCATGTAAAATCTATTCCACACGATGAATTTTAACATATGTGGGCCTGGTAAATCCATTTCTGCATTGCCTGGGAATTTATTTATACCCAGCATATTAGTTGATGAAGTAGGAGTCTATAATTGAACCTTGGTATCTACTCCTGTGGCAAAGATTGTGTTGTATCTGACAACTTGTAGATCCATTGGGATGGAATGCAAACATAAATTTCTATCTAAGTGGAAGGTAAAGAAGGTTTTAATGAGCTGTAAATGAAAGCTGGGGTAAAATCTCTAGATAAGAAATAATTTCATTAGAATTCTGGTGCCGGCAAATTAATTTTTCACAAAGTCTTATGCTACCTGGGGGAATTCTGGACTTCTAGCATCAAAGAAGATGCTTGTTTTCCATGTATATCTAAGTTTACAGAAAGTCTAGTTGGAGAAGGTTCTTTAAGATGTGTAATTTGTATTGCAAAGTAATGAGGATTGTATTTCTTTAAACCTCTGTCTGGGTAAACAATATGGGACTGAAATAGGTGAAACAATAAAATTATTGCAAGTCAGCATCTCTGAAGACTACAGCTTTGCTTTACTGTTTTTCAGTTTATTTTTAAGGTGATATTTTTTATATTAGCTGTGTATACACAACATAGGTGATATTACAAAAATCTCATAAAGAATTTCCTGATAAATTCCTAGTAGCAATTTCGAAACTCATTTTGAAACATAGTTAGTTATGCTGTGAGTTTTCTCAGCTTTCAGGCGTGGAGGCTGGGGGAATGGATAGGCTTTCTTTTGAGGTAGACACTTTAAGGAGTTTATTGCATTGATAATGCATTGTGCAGTGATTAGAAAAGTGACATATGTGTGGTTTGTTTGTAACAGACTTTATAGGTCTGTCTGAAATTTAGATTTGAGACTGTTTGTTACCCTGTGGTTGTCTGCATGTTCTTGTGTGCCGTTCTGCTGCCATTCATGGTTTGGGAATGTCGTGTGACTGAAGATCCCTGTGCTCCTTTCTTCTTGGTGTAACTGGAAAAGGTTAAATTAACCGTAGCCTAAGAAGTCCCTACCTTTCTGAGGTCAGTCTTCTCTATCTATGTGTAAACCATTTTAAACTGGAACTTAGTTTCTGAACTGAGGAGGAGGTATGAATGGGGAGCTTCAGAAGACTGACATCATCCCATTCACAGTTTTGCCTCACTAAATGGCTCTTTTCTGTCTGATGAGAACATGGGTAAATGGCAGCGCCAAGACCTTGACAATGTGTTTAACCAAGTGGGATAATTCTCTCTAGTGAGTTCCAGTTTACCAAGAAAATTGGAAAGAATCATGTTAGCAAGGAGAGGAAAGGGTGTTTTGGCTTGTTCTCAACTGTAGTACTAGCAGCCTTTTTGCAGTTAGGTGGGTGATGACAAGAAACACGCACTTGATGCACCTCTTTGGAGCACGGACCCTGCTTTGTTCTGTGGCTGAGACATCACTGTCAGCCAACGTCCCACCAATGGTGTGATACCTCCACACTCACTGATGGGGGTACATAGATGGGAACAGACTGCACTTCTGCAAGTGGTGTCCAGGTTTTTTTTACTGCATTTTAGTGCTGGATTCTGCCAACAAAACACTACCAGCAGTTTCAGTGGTTAAAACAAATTGAGTGAGGGGAGGAGAATAAAGCAATATTCATTGTTTCCCTTGCAATCCTTCTGCTAAATACAATTTATTTTTTCTCTGGTGGTGCTTTCATTTAATGACAAACATTTTTATTTATTTGTTTATATGTTTCTACCTGCTAAGTGATGAGTATTTAGGATACAAGCGTTACTGTACTGAACTCCTCTGCAGAGCTCTCTGCCTTCCAAGTAGTTACCTGCCTCAAGCTGACTAAGTCTTTTTGTGTTTTTGTGCTCATCTCACCATAACCCTTCCCAAATTGCTTCCTTCCAAATTTCTGTTGAAATTATAGTCTCAGTTGGAGTGAAGTAAGAACTTGCATGCCTGCATCCAGCCAGAGTGAGTATTATTGCTGAATTGTCACACCTCAGCATGGGGGTCTGTAATGTAAAGAAAATGTGGCCGAACTGAAATTGTACCACTTCAAATTATAACCCCCACAAGCATTTCCCATCAAAAGAAGAAATTTCAGATTAATTCTGGGAGTGAAACACTGACCAGTCTTTCCCCTCCCCACCCCTTTCCTCCCTCTGCCTAATATATTAGGAGGTTTTCGTCATACCTTTCAGGTCAAGGTACAGTGTTGTAAATAGAAATTAAGACCAAAATTGGCAAAGTCAGAAGGCTGAAATAAAAAGACAAGCACGGTTTGAGTGGCAGCGTGAACTGAGTGAATAGAAGGAGGGAGGGATGGCATCTGCAGGCCTCTGGCAGGTCTGATCCTACTCCATCTGAATTTGCCTTTTGCCCCTCACTCTTTATTTCCTTGAATGCTGATGTGAGACAAATACCAGCTTACAGGAGATCATATTTACTGAGAATACATCATGATGGTGACTCTTGATTATCTCAGGTCTTGGATTAATATATATTTTAAGGCACATATTTGCAAATATAATGGAAATAGTTGGGCAGTGTCATGATCCACTGCAAGACTTGCTTAGTATTGCTGACATAGTTTTGCTCTGGTTCCATTTTCTGAATAACTGACTATGAATATATATTCAGAATAAGCTCTGTATTTCCAGTGAAGAAGTTTTTATAATCCTTGAAATTAAAAGGGAAGACACGGTAATGATTTGTATTCCTTCATTCAGCTAAAAAATACAGGCTGGGAAGTCTAACTACATCACCAAAGATACTTCTTTTTTTACAAATCTGTAGAACTGAACAAAAATTCATATATAATATCAAGTTACTATCTGTGCAGGACTGTTCCTTTTAAATGAAAAAAAAAGAAAGTAGTCAAACAGTAATTTGTGAAGAAAGGGGAAAGGTCACAGTAGGAAAAGATACAGCTCTGAGAGATTATATATCTTTTTTTTTCTCCTTTTTTCTCTCAGTAGTACATTTGAATCACAAAATGAGATTATCAGGTGGTTGTATCAGATAATGTTTATGCCTGTTACTACTGCTGAAATACTGAGAAGTGATCTTTAATCAGTCATGATACGAGGTGTTGTAAATTAAACTGCTGGTGTCTTTTGTAGACAAATAACTTTATGTTTTAAATGAGGATGCTTTTTGAGGGAATCCTTTCCAGATTAGTGGGTGTCTACATGGAAATCTCAAGGAGTAGTAAGTGCTTTCACAGAAAGTATTTTGACCTGCTGTGACACATGCGATAAACTGGATAATGAACATCATGGAACACTTTAATGTTCGTGAGTGGGAGATTACTTGCACTGGTGTGTTGGTATGTGTTCTCCATTTCTCAGTTAAATAAATTGCATGACATAATGTCCAGACAGCAAAGAAATCATGATGTTGTCCTAGGTATTGAGGTCAGTGATGAAGACCATATATGCTCCTGATAGAAAAGGCTGAAATTTACATACAATATACATACAATAGCCACTTAAAATTAGATTATGTGTAGTCATGTTTTGTTAGGAATGAGAGGTCTTGTAGGATTGCATTGCTTATATTAAATTTAACTGTTAACGTGATGATTTTGAACTTAACTGTTTTTTTCCCCCCCTTATGTTTTCAGGAGATACAATTAGAACATGCAAAACAGGCTTTTGTACAGAGAGACAATGCTCAGTCTGGAAGAGTCACAGCTATGGACTTCAGGGACATTATGGTCACTATCCGGCCACACATGCTGACACCATTTGTAGAAGAATGTCTAGTAGCTGTGAGTAGTTCTGGTATCCCAGCTGGCAGACCTGGGATACAGCTGTGGTATTCTTTTTTTTTATGTACCTTGACCACTATATGACACCTAATGCAGCTTGTGGATGCATGTTTTGAAGTCTAATGGTTATTATCTACACATATGAAAATCAACCCTGATTGCAGGATATATATCCTCAGTGTTCTTGGTCTCCAGACAGAAAAGACAAAGCATGTAGATGGGCCTTAATTATGGCCTACAGATGCAGAGTTTGCCTTTTTCCAGGCATTCCATCATAGTCGACCGTGTCAAATATTTCAGAATGCCACTACATCCCACTTAGGGTATCATCCTCAAAGAGCTTGCTTTGTAATGTAAATTCTAAGCTCCTGAGTGTAATTTCAAAGTACCTGGGACAGTGTTTGAGCTGGAACATCAACCAAGGACATTCACTGTATATTGACTGATAATTGTTACACTTGACTGTATATTCTGTCACAGTTTGCAGTGCATAAACTGAATTAAATATTGCAATTCTGCAATTTCACTGAAGAAAGAAAAGTGGTACATTTGGTACATTGGTACACAGTTTCTAATTTTGGGAACTTGTAGCAGCACGTTCCAAGTAATCCAAAGCTTGGCCATATTCAGGTTTAAAGGTCTGCTTAAAGGTCTGTTCTGCTTTGACTTGAGAGGGAAAGTTTCAGAGGGATATGTGAAGTGATGAGAACTCCAAACTCTGACCAGAATATTAGAAGATGCATGCAGCAAAAAGCATAGCCAGAAGACTTAGAGACTGACAGTGAGATCTAGTACTTTCTTCCATAGTTACCTCACAGTCCTGTTAACAGCCTTCCTGGGTTGTATGCTCTGTCATAAAACATCAGATAAGATTTTTGATTATCCCTCAAGGTCAGTTAAATTTTGGCAAGCTTACGCATATTTTTTTCAGAAATTTGCTTGATCATTGATCTTATAATTTAAATAGAGAATTGATCTAATAATTTTTCTGTGTGCAGACCCAACACTACTTTAAAACAAAGGTTTAGGCTCAGTTCTCATTTGAAAATGAGTAACTGGTCGAACTTATTGTTCCCATTATGTTTGACTGCCTGATATAAGCCTGAGAGCTTACTGCTGGTTTTCCATGACTTGAAATGCCTGTAAATTTAAAGGTTTCAGTTGACCTTTTTCAGAATATGTTTTGGTTTTGTTGAAATTTTCTATATAGTAATATGCTTTACATGTAGAAGTAGATTTCCTCATTACTAGACATAAGCCAACTTATGAAACATTTCCAACTGAAGCAGTACTGAAACTTGAACTTTGTAAATTACTACTGGTTATGTTGTTATAATCCTGCATATGTATTTGTTTAGGTTTGTAGGGTGGGGAGAGTTTTATATTCTGGTCATGATTAGTTTCAGTAACATAAGAATCTTTCATAGTTTAAAGTTCTTTATTTTGCAGGTTTTTTTAAAAAGCAAGCCTGTGCTACTGTCACTCTTGTAAAATAACATTGTTTGAAAACTTATATTTCAAAGTATTTTTTTAGTCTTGTAACAATCTCCTTTCTCTTTTCTTCTTTTACTGTCTGTCCTCTAGGCTGCTGGAGGTACCACTTCCCATCAGGTCAGCTTTTCCTATTTTAATGGATTTAATTCTCTCCTTAACAACATGGAGCTCATTAGAAAGATCTACAGTACTCTGGCTGGAAATAGAAAAGATGTGGAAGTCACTAAGGGTTGGTAGAAATGCTTGCAGTCTGGAAGTTTCCTTGGGTATTTGAATGGAGGGAAAGACCTCATCTGTATGCTTTTAAATCAGCTGAGGGGGGGGGAAGCCTGCCTCGTTAGCATTCCTTGGTTTGCCACTCAGTTTTGTACAGTCCTGTCAGAGTCCACCCTCCAGCTTTTTCATTTTGTTTCAATCAGAAAAAGGTCCTAGTAAACTGGTGGTGGGGGCAGGGTGAGGAAAGTATGTGAAGATATTTAAAAGTTTAAAAAACTTCCTAGGACTCCTGCCAAATTGGCAGCCTATTAAAGTGACCTTCAAGGCTAGTTGAAGAATTCCATAAACTTGTATTGGCGGCACAGTAAGCTGATCTACAAGCTTGGAACAAGATGTTATCTGCTATATCTAACCACTTTTATAGAGAATTGCCTGTGCAACACCAGAGTTTCATTAATGTGGCCTACTGGGACTATGCATGAAAAGTTCCACATCTCTTGACTCCTGTTTTGGGGGTTTTTCTTTGTTTGCTTTTTATTTTATATTTTTCCCTCTGACCTGCAGCTGATTGATACCGTATGTCAAATATCCTAAATCCTGCTGGTAGCACTAAGCTTTAAGACCAGAGAGTTGTACTTACTTGCATGAAGGACAGACCATTTAAAGCACACATTTATGTAGTGGCAGGAACACTTCTGTGTTGGGTAGCTTACTCCCCTTTCACCCCCCCCAACCAGCGTCTTCTACTTTGTACTAAAATATAGAGCAACTTTGGGGTGCTCTGGATTATATCTTCTGGTTTGATTGCATTTTCTTTTCTGTATTTTTATTCTGTTTCAGAGGAGTTTGTTCTGGCAGCCCAGAAATTTGGTCAGGTTACACCCATGGAAGTTGACATCTTGTTTCAGTTAGCAGATCTTTATGAGCCACGAGGGTAAGTGGAGAATTATCCATCCATCTCTCTTTCCTTTCCTCTTCTCTATTTCTTGGAAGGAGTGGGAGGTAGTGTTGTGAAACAGGAGAGTGTAGTGTAGTGGCCATGTGCAGGTAACTTTGAGTGATCTGAAAACCAACCTTGAAGCAAACACTAATGTGAATTATTTCCTCAGGCGCATGACGTTAGCTGATATTGAAAGAATTGCTCCTCTAGAGGAAGGGACGTTGCCCTACAACCTGGCTGAGGCTCAGAGGCAGGTAAGAACAGAAGCCAGTACAATGCTGTTATTTGTTTCCAGTGCTAGGTAAATAGACAGCCAACCTCTTCCTGGGTTGTCATCTAAGCTGCTTTTCTCTTGTGTTCCGTAATAACTGTGAGGATTTATTTTTTAACCTGTGTCATGTTCGCTCTATCTCTTCTCTATGCTCCTTCCTCTTGGGCTGCATTTTGGTGGGTCAAATGTAATTTACTTTGGAAAGATAAAAGGTATAGGAGTGTCATCCAGCCATTCAGTAAATATTAGATGTATATCTAATTAAGGTATTTATGTTTTGTGATTCCATTCCTCTGTGTTCTTTTTAATGAGGAAGAGAGACTTCCTACTTCAAATATGGATGGTGAAATTCAGCATCTAGCCTATGAAATGACAGCCCTTGTTCTGAACGCACATACATGTTCCTGGCTTCACAGTGTTCTCTGCTTTGCTTTATGCTCTGCTAAATATCAGAATAGGAGAGCTTATATATAGACTAATATCACAGTTTCAGTAGAAGTATTAATGTTCTCTGCATGTCCAAAACCTAAAGGATATTTACTGTCAATGGTATAACAGCAAATGGACTTTTTTTTGGTTTTGAGGCAAAAAGAAATAAGAATGTTCTTTAAATGTCAAACCTGTTGATCTTCTAGTTTTCGTATTAGTTTATCGTATTTTGTATTTTCATTGACACAAGTTTCTATACAGGTAGATTTAAAACTAACTTTTCTGTTTCTGTCTCTATTTTAAGGCAGTCTTAACTTTGTGTCTTGTGAGACTAAGGATTTTTTGTTGGTTTTCTTTTTTCCTGCTCTGGGTCTGTGTGGAGACGCCAGTTTGACCACAATGAGTTGATCCAGGCTACATTTTTAGGACTGTCAGGCCGTAAGCCAGGCCTCTGTGTGTGTGTGTGTGTACACATGCGTCTCTTTTGCTTCTCTTTTTTCTTCTCCTGCCTCTCCTACATGTGAACATCCCCACCACCGCTCCAAGACGGGATCTGGGGTGGTGGTTTGCTGTTTATTTGAGCAGTGACTAAATGGTGATGATGCTGGGATGAATTCAAATGAGTTGGTTCCAAAAAGCTTACCATCTATTCCTAGAAGACTCCTAAAGGAGTTAAAAGCATTTGCATTGGGCTGAATATCAAGTAACATAAGTTACAATAGGTGGCAGTAAAAGGTAGCCAGAAATGTGGGATGAAAGTAGCAGCTTCTTCAGTTTTTGCTTTGGGGCCACTGTAGCTGCTACCATGATTTATGTTGTTCTACAAGGCAGGGACATATGAACCTGCTTAAATCTTATCATTTCTTCTGCGTGTGTGTCATACCTTTTCATTTTTTTCCACCCAATTCCTTTTTAATGTCAGCTGCTTGATGCTTGAGACTGATAAGATTTTTAGGTATATTGATAACTTCGATTTATTTTCTGGTCAACTCCACTTGTATTGGAATTAACTAAAACATAAATACAGGAAAATGTATCCATATTTTTATTTGGTTCCTTTACTTGTAGTATCTTAAAAAGAATATATTGCAAAAAGTGATAGTAAGTATGGAAGACTTAATGCCCCTGCAGAACTTTTGTTTTCTTTATTATTTTCTTTCATTAGATAGCAATTTTAAATCTGGAGCACTTCTGAAATTTATTTTTCATTGGGTTGAATCTAGCACTCATAGACTGTGAGCAAAATGAAATTGTGGGGGTGCTTTATGGAACCTTATTTTCCTTCAGCTAATACGTGTGAACAATTCTTGCATACTTGTTTTGTTAGCCTAGGAAGTAATAGTTATACTTGGTTTTGGCGACAGTAGAAAGAAATTCCAAGCTGGAGTTGCTTTTAGCTGTAGAAAATTAATGACTTAAGAAGGCAATATGTAAGCTCTCATTTAGACCATTGATTTTAGAGTTGTATAATTCTGTTGTAGTATCAGCCTATTTTCTTTGCTATTCCAATCTGAAAAGGCTGCCTTATATGACACTTAGTGGAAAAGAAATAATAATTGAGAACAAAATCTCTAGTGTATTGTGGGATTTTTTCCAGGTATCCATATACTTACATCTGTCTGATCATGAAATGTTCTCTCGGGAAATGAGATGTTCTGATTATTTTTCTTGTCTTTCCTTTTGTTTTAAATCCTGCCTTGACAGAAAGCTTCAGGCGATGTGTCTCGACCTGTTCTCATCCAGATTGCAGAATCAGCGTACAGGTTTGCCCTTGGTTCAGTTGCTGGAGGTTAGTCATGGCTGAGCAAAAGAATATTCATCTTCACTGTTTGGGTTTTTTCTTCTTTTCTTTTGCCCTTCTTCCCCTTCTGCCTCTCATTTAAGTATGGAAGGCTTCTCAGACTTTCCCTTGGAGCTGTGTCTGAGGGATGGGATGACTGTAAGATTGAAGGGGAAAGGATCATCTGGTCTAGAAGAATTTTGGAATTTATGAGCCATGGGAGTTTCCAGGTGGTGCTATCTGATTTGTCCCCAAACAAATTTCAGGAAAATCAAATTAATAATGAGGTAGGACTGGAAAGTGCATTTGGTTAAAACTGTGGGAAGTAGTTTAATGTATCCAGAATGTATCATGAAGAAAAAGATACAACTGATAACGTTAGATGTAAATGTGAAAGATGACAGTTGCAATCAAACAGTGCAAATGCAAAATCATGTTTTCTTATATCCTGAATTTTATTTGTAGCTGTTGGAGCCACTGCAGTCTACCCAATTGATTTAGTAAAAACTCGCATGCAAAACCAGCGTTCTACAGGCTCTTTTGTGGGAGAACTTATGTATAAAAACAGCTTTGATTGCTTCAAGAAAGTGCTGCGTTATGAAGGTTTCTTTGGGCTTTATCGAGGTAAGTTTAAAAGGTTTTTGTATACTAATGATAAGATACTATTAAGAGTTTTGTGTGACTGGATTTTTAAGTCTTTTTAGCTCAGACTTCAGTTTTGCTTCTTCTCTATTACAGGAGAAGGATTTGCAAACTTCTTGATAATTAAAACTTCAGTGTAATGAGAACATTTCTGTAGGACCTCTCTGTCCTTTCCCTCCTCATCTGCCACAGGACAACATTAGCAATTTCCTACAGCAAATACATATTGTTAGTAAAGTTTTCTTTTCTAGCAGTCCTTAGTGCCAAGAGTGTTTTGTCCTATTTGATAAGCAGTTAGATCATCTGTGGGTTTTTGTTCTTGGGAGTACTCTTTGTTGTGTTTCTTTTGAGACAAAAAGGTCTCTGTGAACCAGTTGCATTTGCTTCAGTAATCATTGGAAATAGTCATCTTTACGAAGTTTTATGTATACCTTTTCTTAGGTTGTCACTGTGGAGTCAGCCAGAGTGACCAATACACCCAAGTTAAGAATTTACCTGTTCCAAACCGTCTTTGTAGTCAATGGAGAAAGCTCCAAAATCTATTGATTCTGTTCAAGATGTAAATCATCCTCACTTTGGCTATCTTGGATAAGTGCCTGCAGTTAAATGGTGGCTTTTTGTTTTGTCCTTGTCCCAATTGTGACATCAGTGGTGTCAGTTCAGGTAACGCAGAAGAAGTCATAAAGAATCAGTTCTTCTCTGTCACAGAGTTAAGTAAATTATATTTCTGGTGTCACAGTTATTGAGATCTTCTATCCCCCTCTGTCTTATTCGTAGGGAAGAATTTGAAATTTGCATTACTTCATTTTTAGCCAGCTTGCTTAGAATCTTCTTTTCATCTTTGAAAATAAGAATATTGTAATGAAAGAAATTACTTGTTGTTTGAGTAAGGAATGAAGAACAGAGGATTTTGGTAACATATTGTTATGAACTGGCAAAGTTATGTGCACCTTAAAAAAAAGTAACAGTTTATAAAACAGTGTGGGAAACAATATTAAAACTAGGTGATGAGATAGGTGTTCACACTGTAACATATGACCCGAGTTACTGGAGGTTAGCTAAGTAGCTCTTCTGCAAAATACAGACTCTAATTATTTCAGAACAATTGGAGATGGGAAGGCTCTGTTATTACTGACTGAGTTTGAGGCAATTTTTGGAGTAGACATAATAATTTAATAAAGAGTACTGACATGGTCTCTATTTTGTAAGGACCTATGGCAATCAAAATCTTTCAAAAGTCCCAGTTATTAGCTAAAGAACCAAATGTATTCCTTGCAAATTTTTGTCTGCTTCTTCCAGCATCCTGAAAGAATAAATATGCAGAATTTTAAAGGACAGTGGTTTTTTCACCTGGAGAAAAAAACCAAATATAAAACTCAGAAATGTCATAAATGCATGTTCTTAACTCCATTTGCTTGTCCTGAATTTGGAGTGATTTTTTTCATTGCCAAGTTTAGCGAACCTTAGGAAACTGCATTGATATAGCTTGTACTTCCATCCCCCATCGTCTTTACTACTTTTCAGTTTTCCAAGGGATACTGAATAGTGAAATCTCAAACAGTCTGGTGGAGCAGAACTTCTAAGACCAGGCCAGTAATCTGATTTCTGGATTATACAGTAGAACACCATCATTTTAGAGGCAAATTGAGACTTGCATTTCTACAAATTCTCTCCTTAAAGAGCATCCTGACTTAGCTCTTTTTAAAGAGACAAATAGAGAAAATGGCTTAAAAATCTGGAGCTCCCTCTGTGCAGTTCTGTAAATTTGGACCATTGCTTACTTTCTAAGATGCTGAAGAGATGGTGCTGAAGAAAGTTTAGCAGCTGAGTGCAGAACAAAGTTTTTGGTTAAGCTTGAGAGGACAAGAAAATTCGGAAAAAGCATTTTATAGATTAGTGTAATTACCCAATGCAATGCAGTAAACATATAGCAAGAGTCATCTCCTTCTAGTCTTGAATCCTACACTAGGTAGGGGACACTACAGAGTACATTACTTTTTGCTACTCATCGGTCACTGCAATTCTTTCTTCAACTGTGATTTGTTCAGGATTAAGTCAATGTGGGTGGTTTTGTCCCCACTGAAGAAGGGAGTAGTCATTGGTAGACTTCTCCTTAGCTGAATAGATGCAAAAGCTTTTAAAAAATTGTGCTAGAAATATTTAGAGCAGTGGTCTCTTTGTCATGATGCACTTCAAGAAAGCAAGTGGTAATTATAAGCCCCACTCTGAACTCAGCCATTTCAGATGATATTTTTAATATAAGGCTCATATTTCCTTCCAACAAAGTGAACTGATTTTTCCTTTTTGTATCACTGGTTTTTTCCAAACTTGGAAACCATGTTTTAAACCACTATCTCAGATAAGGATAAATTACACCATCTTGTGGATATATAGAGATCACTAAATTTGGTTTGCTGTCAGTTTGGTTCTAAGTATAATCAGTGTTTCCACTGAGAAGACCCTTGGATTAAAAAAAAAACTCCAAACCAAACATGATATATACCTCTGTAGAGTCTTTATAATATGCATGATATGAATGCTGTGTTGTTAGCATTTTTTTAAGACTTTATATCTGAGATAAATTTTTCATCTGTCTCTCAGCATGGCTGAAAAGAATGCTCATCTCATATACCTGTAATTTAATGTTGTATCTACATTTATGCCTGAAATGCATATTTAGAAACTCACAGGTATTTTTATATATGCAAACGTGAGAAAATTTTGAAAGCTGTGATTTGTCAAGATCTCTTCCAACAGGTGTGGTCACCTACATGTCATAATAGAATTTTAATCAGAAGTCCACCTGACGAGTCACGGAATGCTTTACAGACTTAAGCAGTGCATCCAGTAGAGATTATTTCACCCATATGTGATAGAAGTTTCCTGGGAAATCTAAGTACCAGACATAAAATGTAGTTTAGGTAAATGTTTGGTAGCCATGCTGTTAATGCCACTTTGCCTAGAGGATGGAAAAGACAGGAAATGCTGCTGGAGACACTGTCATCTGTGATCATTAACTGTTCAGGAGCTTGTTTGTTAGTCGTATTTCTGTTGATGGTGCTTCTAGCCCTGCAGTCACTCCAAATGCCATCTAATTTAGATTTTAATTATTTGTTCATCATCCAGCTTCATTATTACTGATGGACTCCCATGCTAATGATGCAAGAAGACTGTGGCAGAAGCTTTCCTTCCAAATTATGCAGTGGAATACCATTTATATAGACTGGAACTACAAGCCTACTTGTACCCCAAGTTCTGTTAAAGCACAAAATTTTCAGGAAATACCCAATTTCCAATCTGAGGGAGCTTTATTTGAATGGCAACTGGTGATTAATTGTCCAGTTTATTGTGTGAATCCTGTGATGGAAAAATTCGGCAGTATTCCATTACTGCGTTCCTGTAAGATGCCCTAATGGTTTCAAATATTTTATCTAGACCAAGCAACAAAACCTTCAGTCACTGTTTTTTTCTAATATGAAGGGAAAATCACATCTGTTACACAGTGTGAAACTGAAGCATCCCTGTTAGACATCTGAAAAAATACTCTGGCCAAGTAAGACTTCTGTTTTCACAGTGTCATCAGTATAGCTGGGCTGGATGAGCTGTTGTGTGTATATTCACAGTGTATTTAGACTGCTTTTAGAAAATAACTTGTATGGTGTCACACACTGAATGCAGCTCTTGGTGCTCTCTCTTGCACACATCTTCACCTTCCCTGAGAGTTCCACTATGACAGTGTGTCACATGTGAAATCGTACATTGTAATTGCTGCTAAAAAGCCTTAGATATAAAAAAATGCATTGAATATTATGTTTGCTGTGTACTTTACTAGCAGGCTGCCTATGTGCAAGATGCTATGTTCTGATGGTATAAAAGGCATGTATCTTTAAGGCACTGTCAGACATTTGTAAGCCTGTTCTCTATGTATGTTTATGTCATACTGCTGATCTGCTAATGCATAGTAACACTGAGAAACTCCCACCGTGCCAGGATAACCCCAACAGAAACATGACATTTTCATATGGGGCCCTTGATGTGCTTTCTTTCTTTCAAAACCTAGCATCTTTAACATGTTTAGAAAATGTTCAACAGTGTTTCAGGGCTCCCATCAAAACAATAAAGAAAAGAAAATTTAATTTTGGTGGTCATAGCATATGGAATGCACAGGTACCACTTAGAGATAGCTTTATTGGATAGATATGAGGTCAGATGAAGGGTCCCTCTATCTTCCTGAGATGCTGGAGGCAGTAGGCCTAGCTGGTACCTGGTAAGGCTATAAAACATAGTCTTAAAATTCGTGCTACCTTTTATATGATACTGTCTGCTATCTTGCAGTAGATACATACAGCACTATCTGTAATTAAACTTAAAGAGCACTTTTATACTATAGAATTGTGTGAAGCAGAGGCAGGAAAAGAAAAAAATGCTCTGGGTTTTGGTTGTTCAGTTGGGTTTTTCTGGTGTTGGGGTTTTTTTTTAACTGCTGCCTATTCTGTTAAACTTCTCTCCCTCAAAGTTTTATGGAAAGCTTTGAGTCGTAACAGTCCCATTCAGATTTGAGTACAAAAGGAATGAACCAGATGGAGAAAAAGATAACTTGTGCCAAGATAAACCTGTTTTCCCTATGACTTTAGAAGTGCTTTTACAAATGCCAAGTTTTGGGAGAAATGGTTAAAAGGCCATCTTTGATGAGTTCAGTGAAAATGAATTTGATTTGTCCTGCTAATGTTGTTTCTAAGACTGGAGGTTTATACAGATCCACAACTGGACTACTTTTATAATTTTCATATCTTGGTATTTTAGAATGTCTTTTTCTGTGATTTATTTGATAAAATATGACTTGAAAGTCATGGTATATATACGTTGGGTGTAATAATATATGTATATGTGATTTTAAAATTAATGGCCTTTGTGTTTAAAATTATATCTGCTATATCAGACCTGCTCTAATTTTACTGGATTAGGTTTAAGATTAGGTATTGTGCTTTTAAAGTATATGGAACGTTTTTTTAATCTCTGAAGATATAAATTCATTTGCCATAGTATTTATATAAAGCCACACATGTCCTATAGCAAAATGTAAATATAATAGCAATTACGAAGCTAATTTTGTAATGAAAAAAATCCCTTTCATTTTATATCACTGTGTTTCCCTTATAGTCCTGCAGATAATGTAATATTTAATGACATAATTCTGAGTGGCCTAATGGTTTTTCATTGCGGTCTGGTTTCAAGTCACCTGTGCAAGTAAAACTTTTTAAGAAACTCAGATTCTGAAATTTAACTTACTCTGCAGAATCTGTTTTGGTTTTGAGCAACTGTATATGAACTTAGTGCTACTGTAATTTTTTATTTGGATATTCAGTCATATGATCATAATGCAGCATGGTTGTCTTGGGTAAATGTTATGTGTGTATGTACGTCAGCTGTGTTAAGACATCAGCATATAAATATGGTTGGGTTTCCTGCTACCACAAACCAAATGGTGCTTTTCTTCAGTGTCAATTCCTTGTTAAGAGCATCAGTAGGAACCAGTAAAGCTGATGGATAGTAGCACGATGGAAGAGCATGTACCTTTTTCTCTGTTATTCTGATATTTACCTCTTTGGGAAAATGCTTTTCAGCAGGTTAACTTTTAGAGGTGGAAACTTAATTGGTTTTTTTTCAACAAAATAAAACCATGGAGCGGTGAAAATGTCAGGCTTTGTAGAAAGTACCCAAAGGTGCTGCCTGAGCTTCTAAAACAAAGGGCTCTGCTGTAGCTGGGGTGATTTTCTCACATTTCTGAATGGGGTCCTAATTTCATTATGCTGATGAATGCTTGCAACACCGTTCTAGCTTCAGGCTTTGTTGGTAAGCTTTGCCTATTTTTAGGCTATGTCATTCAAATGTTTACAAAATATCGACAATTCACTTCAAACAAGTGAAGCTAACAGTCAGAAATTCACTCTTCTGGTTCTGTAGCACATCACTTCCAACAAAATAAAATAAAAAATTCCATACCTGGGAAGAAAGCAACATAATTTCCTTTGTTTTAAGAACTGATGATTTAGCTGGGCAAAGAGCTCAAGAATGCAGTCATACATATTTGCATGTTTTGCATTATTTTGATTCCTATCCCCTTCGGTCCTTCCATCTAATGCCATTGTTTTTGCTAGAAAAAAGTACTGAGGTTTTGACTTTTGAAGTGGATGCATTGTGTATCTCACAAAATTAATTAGAAAGTCTTGATTTTTCTGTGGAGATGCAGAAAATAGATGTTAGTTTAGGACAATCTAATCTGTATTAGTGTTTAAGCATAAAATGAGCTAGTATGAATTAAAAAGAAAAAGAAACAAATACAAATAGACAGTGGTAGCACTTGAAGTGGTAGCACAAAGTTTGTTCTCAAAATTGAATGTTTAAGTACTTTCATTATATATAATAACACAAAATTGCTGTAAAAAATGCCTGTTTCTAGGTGCTGGTCTCTACACATATTTGTTGATTTGTTTATTTAATACCAAGTTACTCAATGCCTTGAATTCTCTATTTCCATGTTACAGGTCTGTTACCACAGCTGTTAGGAGTAGCACCAGAGAAGGCCATAAAACTTACTGTAAGTTTGTAAATGGATTGTTTTCACATTTCTCCACATTGTAAAATGTATCAAATTACAATTAGCAACTGTTAATATCTGACTTGTGAACAGTACAAGTGGCATACAAGTCTCATCCAGAGGTGTGTACATGTACATTTTAAGAATCTTACTGAAAACTTATTTTTGGACTCACTCCAAAATATAACAAGCTCATTCAACTTGTTCAGCTCATCTGCTTGTTTGTAAGTAGCATAGAAACCTTTGATTCCACTTCTTAGCAAATCAGAATAGTTACTTATTGGAGGGCTTTTGTTTTTGTTTCTCCAAGTGGTTCCTGTATGTATGATTCTAGTGCAACAGGAGATAGGTAATATGAGCATATAGTGAATTGTTGGTAAGAAAGGAACTTGTTTGCCTGATGGTTTTTTCTAAATGTTTTACTTCTGTAATTTTGTTATTTCTTGAGTGTTTGTAAGGCCCTTAAGAATTTCTTATAATAACCCAATCATAATATATTGTTTATTCACTGATAAGGTAATATTCACCAAAGCTGGTAGTATGCATTAAAAAAAAAAAAAGCACTTCATGCTACTAATTGAATTGCCATTGTGTTAAAGCTTAGTATGGAACATTCTGATATTAATTTGACATTTTATTTAAATTTTTAAATATACTGAGCACTTCTAAAATATTAAAGTATTTTATAATTTTCTGATTTTTTAGATTACTTAATGATGATATATTTTTTCAGTAATAAGTATTTGAATTATGCTGCAAATTTTTGTTAGAAAAACATAGCTTTAGAATATTTAATATAAAATCTTAGACTTTGATTTCTTTGATAGCTTGTAGTTTGGTAGCTTAGTGGATGCATTTGCATTTTCATTTGCCCAGAATTTGCAGCTGATGAGTGTTTTCTCTGACCTTTTAATTTATCAGCTTTCATAAATGTTTTTCTTTTAAGGTTAATGATTTTGTGAGAGATAAGTTTAGAACTAAAGATGGATCCGTCCCACTGGCTGCAGAAATTCTTGCTGGTGGCTGTGTAAGTATCTTTAATTTCCTTCATATGAGATTCATGAAAATGCAGTTTATAAGATTAACTGTGTGGACTAAGGCTTCTGTTTAACCACAGATCCGGTTCAAGAGCAGACTCTACTAGAGCATCTCAATTCTTTCCTAGATAGGCCAGCCGTTCTTGATGAAAGGGTAAATGTTTCTGTGCATCGTGCCTTTTAACTGCGCTCTCTAATTCTCACAGCTTAGAGTTTGTTTCCTTAATAAATAATGTGTCTTTATTCATGTTGGCTGTAGCTTATGGCCTAAAGAGAATTCATGCTAACCTTTCCAGAAGGTAATAATTAGTTACTACTTTGTGGCACCCACTCTACCACGTCACTTCTTTCCTGATGTGTTATTGCACCCACTAATTTTCACTTTTTGCAGTGATACTGGCTTTTTGAAATGGCAAAGACTGCTCATGCTTCTTTGAGTTCATAGCAGACGTAGGCTGTGTAATGTTAACTCTGTGCATAATGCGTTCCTGAATGTAGGCTGTATTTAAAACCCACTAAGATTTTAAGAGTGTTTTCCTTGCACAAAGTAGTATCTTAATGAACAACTGGCATATTACTGGGTAAATGATAACACTTCACTATGTGGTCTAGTTCTGTCTGTTCATATTACAGGTTTCTGTATCTGATGTATTGATTTGTTCTAGCAAATGTAAATACTTTAGGTAAAACGAATAGTTGTTCAAAGACCAGTGCATTTTACAGATAAAGAACACTGTTTATTTAAAACAGCTTTGATCACTGGGGCAGAGCAATGTTGGTGTATTTTTAATCTATCTTTGTTTCTGCTGTCATGAGACAGATGAGGTCACATTTTCAAGCAGCTTCTACCTGTGTAGAAAACTACAGTGAGCAGCAACTTAATAAAAAATACTTGCGTCTTAACCTCAGTAGGTGCAGAGATTTGTGCTGTGTGTGCTTGCACAAAGTGAACTGCGATTATCTGAGCCTCAGGGTGCAGTGGCTCGGTTGCATTGCAGGCTGAGAAGCCCTGGCTTTCTGTAATTCTCAGGAGATGGGGCAGGATTTGGCTGCTGTCTCACTGCTCCTTCTGTTTGATCACTGACCTGTTGTAGACTGCCAGGTAGGATCCCCTTGTTCTGTAACTTTAGGAGCATTCAGGGAAGAAAAAAAGAAGGGGAGGGAGAGAAGAATGTGGGTCTCTAAAGCCCTAAATAAAAAGCATGCTGTAAATGAAGGAAAAATGCAATAAAGTGCTTGCAGAGTAAAAAGTATTTGCCCCTTACATTAATAAAAAGTCTCATGAACATAGCAGCCATAGAGAATTCAGCAAAATTTTCATTTAAAATGTCATTTGATCTAGGGTTTTTATTTTACAGACTGCTGTGAATTTTTTAATGCAGTACAAAAAGCACTCTTTACAGAGACCTGTCATTCATGAGAATGCTGCAGCAAGCTTTTTTGCCAGCAGTTCATTGTAAATTAAGGATCTGCTTTAAGAGATACGTGGTTTGAGATGTATTTTAAATATGCTGTAAATGTTGGCTTGTCCTAAATTTATATTAACAGTGAGATGCTGCATAAAGTTGTAGCAGTAGACATGCAGTGGCAGAGTGCCCTGAGTTTTCTTTTAACTGTAGTGCTCCACTTAAGGGCATAGTTTGGTGCCAGGTAGATAGGTTGTGACTTGTCTCTTTTGCAGGTGGTCTTTGGGTTCTTTTGTAATTTTAAACCCAATTCAGACTAGCAACAGAGACTCTGGTTACCAGCGTTGCCTAGGTTTTTTGGGGTGAATTTTTCTCTCATGGTGTAAAATATGAGATGCCAGAGACAGGCTTTTTCCTGTAGCTTTCAGCATTGTATTGGCCTAAGTTTTTGTCCCCGTTTAAGCCATTGCGAAACCTGTGATCTCACTGTGGAAGCAACATGGACAGTGTTGAATGCTTGAAAATTGTCAGTCTTGGATTTTTACCTCATTTCCCAGTGTAGTAATCACTTATGTGGGAGGCAAGAAGACAGGAGGGCATGATGTGTTAAAAGTCTAAAAAGGGGAAGCCAGCTAAAATGAATTTTCTAAGACACCTGCCCTATCACCTTCTGCTTTCCACATTTAATTCTCATCTGGGATTGTGTTACAAACACAGATTTAAATTTTTCTTCTTCAGTGCTTCTGTTTCCTTGGAGTGTATTCGTTGCTTATGCAAGAGCTGAGTGCTGGGATACATGCTAGTTTGTAATGTTTAAAATAGCAGCCCTGTGAATACGGTATAGTAATAATACCTAAGAAAGGGAGGACAAGCAGATACTTGGATGGTTTGGGTTGTTCAGTAACACAAAGGGCTTTGAAGGGGTCAGTATCACCTGAGTAGCTCCACTCTGCTGTTTGCCCAACCATTGCCAGGCGTTGACTTTTAAGTCCCCAAAGAGTTCACTTTGCATCATAATTACTGTGAATTAGTACACATGGCTGACTTTTGCACTTGTAACTAAAGCTGATTGTTTCACTGAACAAGTCTTTTTCTGTTTTGTAAACTGTTTTCTCTCCTAAAAAAAAAAGAAAGAAGAAAAGAAGAAAATAGATCTTTTATTTCATGACCTTGTGGCACTTAATTCAGTTAACAGCCTGTTTCATAGCTTTTTATTATGTGAAGATGAAAGCGATAGGTTGGTTGAGATTTTTTTCTTTCTGAGACCCCCAAGAATATAATTAAAAGTATAACCTTTATTTTTGAGGAAGGCTGTTATGTAAATTACTAATTCAAGATTTCCATCTCCTCTGTAAGAAATTTTCCTAATGACTGCAGTATTTGTTACCCTTAAAAATGCATGTAGTTTTCAGATTTGCACAATGCCTGACACCCACCATGAACTCTGATCTCTGCTGTGCATTTCGGACTCTCATCACTCATGCAAATCCTGTATAGCCCTTATCATTATTAGGCTGATAAAAAGCTGCAGTTTCAAGGCACGGTGTGATGGTGCTGTAGAGCTAAGATCTGCTGAGCATCTAAACCACAAAGCTGACTTAACCTTATTGAATTAAAATGGGCACAAATATGCTATAACTTACCTTCGGTGTTCTTTAATAAATGGATGTGTAAGCTGTAAGTACAACTTGAAATATTTTTTTTA
The DNA here is from genome assembly GCA_013400235.1 of Oriolus oriolus. Classification (NCBI taxonomy): domain Eukaryota; kingdom Metazoa; phylum Chordata; class Aves; order Passeriformes; family Corvidae; genus Oriolus; species Oriolus oriolus. The sequence continues at coordinate 3,606,642 of VXBT01001127.1, read as the reverse complement.
GAGTGGCAATGATCTTGAAATTTCTGGAAGCTTTATTTCGTGGTCTTTTAGTTGATTTTATATTTTAAATAAAAAATAATTTTAAGTCATACAAATTTTAGCTGCTTGGATTTTTTAAACTTAATTCACTTAAGGGCATCTGTTGAAAGTAACCTGATTTTTTTTTTATATAGCATTATATATTATCCTTATTTTTCTGAGTTACATTAACACATTGAAAACTCTGTTTGTAAAAGTGTCATAAATATATTTGGGGTTTTGAGAAATTACCTTAAATACTAACTTTTTAGGTGACACAGTCATTTTGCTAAATAAAGCACTTCCACATTTAATTAAAAATTTACGTTTGTGTAAATGTGTAAATCTCTGGGAAAGAAATGCAAATATGCAAAATAAGGAGTGATATAAAACATAAAAGCATGCTAAGAAACACAGAAGATGGATTATAGCATGACTAAAAAGAAACAGCTATATGTGTGTTGCCTTGTCTGCATATATTAATACAATGATATTGGTAAGTAGGAGGCTTAATTTTCAGCAAGAAAAGCAAACTACGTTTTGCGTTATTAACCTTTCCTTCTGCTCTCCCTTCTCCTTCTGAGCACACAGGCTTTTCCTTCCCAGCTGCTCAGTGTGTGCTCCCTATTAGCCAGCTTAAATCATGTAGCACAGTACAATTACAGATCCCATACAGATCTGCTTTCGTTTAAATTGTCAAGGCAATTTTAGGCATATTTCGAGAGATTTTGTAGGAATCATAATAAAATTAAAATGTATTGGACCTGCTTGGACAGCCTCAACTCTGCTGTGGAACATAAAAATTAGATACAGTTTAGATGGAGTGCAAAATCCTGCCCAGAATTAATTTTTATAAAGGAATGTGATGTGAAATTCCAGGTGATTTGTGCCAAATAACAGATCCAGTGCAAATAATTTTATTAAGCTACTTAAAATATTTATTTTATGTTTCAGAGAGTAATAAAGATAAATCCACATGTAAGCTACATTTTCTCTGTGGCATTGCAGTGCAGGCAGAGGGTGTATAAACTGCGGTTCCTACATTTAGATCTCTTGCAAAAATTGAGACATTTGGAAGTCGTGGACTAAAGGAGACTAAAGGTGTCATTCTTTCGTTCATTCTTTCATTATTCTGAAACCTAAATATGATAACATTCTACTATATTTGGCGAGGGAAGCTGAGCTATGGGTAAAATTAAACTGAGCATTATATATGCCAGGGGAAAAAATACCTGCATGGATATATGAAAAAAAAAACCCTGAACAACTGCTGTCACACATAAGAGTTTTTGGTCTATTTTATTGAGATAGTTAAATAAAAATGGTAATCTTGACGATTGCTCTTACGACCTTTGAAAGCAAATGGCATATGTCTCTTGAACACTTAGCAGGTTTATTCTCAGAGGTCTGTTCTCCCTTGTGGTTGGAGATGCATTACTTTCAAGGAGAGTTCTACCTGCTTGTGTATGCCCAACTTTCACATCTGGTTTAAGGAAAAGTTCAGAAACTCCTAATACATGTTTTTTTTTTTCTTGATTAAATTTAAAGCTGTTTTCTTCGTGCATAAAATAGATGTTGTTCAATAAATTAATCAGATTGAAATTGTGTTTAACATAATGAATATAATGTAACTGAATACACTATAATTAATTAGGTATTTTTAAAGTGTAGTTTTGTTCTCTGAACCATTATAATTGTAGTTATTTTCAGTATACTGAAAATAATTTAAACTAATTGTAAATTTTTGGTACAAAAACCCCAGCTAGATCTGGACTTAAATTTTACTTCACATTTGCAAACTCACTGTATTTCAACAGTGCTCTGTTTTAATTGTCTCTGATAAATTTTCATGTAATTTTAGATTTAAGTCTTAGGATGAGGTTTGGGAAGGCAACGTACAGTAACATGATAGCCCTTCCAAGACGTTGTACCAAAGGGCGGGAAAGTTCCTGGTGTAAAGTTCCTGCTTCTCTTTGACCTCACCCCATATTTCCTTGCAGGTTTGAATGTTTTAAAAATACCAGTTTGCTGAAATTTTCACCCACTCATACCTACTTAAACTGTTTTTTTCACAAATCAGTAATGAATTTTGCGGAACTTGATTTCACTTTGTTTTGAATTTTTCTTTTGGATTAGTTAATCTAGGTTTTTTTTTTCCAAAAAGTATTTTTCCATTACGAATTACAGATACTTTCCCATTTTGCTTTCCCTCTCCTCTTTCTTTTTATTTCCTTTTTCCCCTGAAAAAAAGAGAGGGAGAGAAAATTTTTCAAACTGTGAAACAAGGAGGGATGCATAGGTTTAGGTTGATAGGTTTCTGAGTCCAGAAGCAAACAATTCTGAATGCTTAAAAAGTCCATTTTTTCCAACAAACTTACTATTCATTCAATTTGAATATTTTTCTTTTTTTCTCCTATTATATTAGAAATAATGACTGCAAAGTTTTATATGAATGCACATTGCAGTTTAAAACATGTATTTGTTTTGACAATTATATTTTATTACATATCCCTTTCTCCTATTACTTCTTTTACTGGCAGTAAAATATTGCAGTGTTTGCCAGTGAAGGTTCAAAAAACCCCCAAATCCAAAAATAAAGGCCCGAACTCAAACCAGGAATTAAAATCTAGCTTTCTGTGAGAAAAAGGAAGATATTTATGATGTCACAGTAATTTATGATGTGACCAAGAAATAATGGGTCACAGTTTTAATACAGCTACCATGCCTCAGGACTTGAAAGGTCTGTAAATCATTAAATGATTCTACAACTAGTCAAAATAGACAAGTAGAGAAGAGAGTGCCAAACGTTAACATATTTGACAGGTCTGTAAGTTAATTGCTTTTATAATGCCAATCAAGTAGGCTCCACTTTGGTTTTTTGGCTAGGCTTCTGAAAAGTGAATTACCTATAACGTGGAAAATATCAAATCCACAATTTTAATTTTTTTCCTACTGCAGATCTGATCAGTGCTTACAAACAAACCGTACTCCTGTTTGTTTCTGTTTAGATGGGTCATATTCTGTTGTAGGACAGTCCTCACAACTTGTGTCTGAGTCTTGGAAATCTGTCTGATGCAGGAATGTACTTCTGTTCAGACTAATTGCAATTCTATTTATAAGCACTTTTATGTGAGGATTTGACGGAGCTCGCTTTACATTTTATGTGCATTTGGACATTAACAAGACTGCGATTCTAGCAGTGTTTGCTGTTTGAGCTGCACAAAGTAAAACCTTAGCCAGACCAAGGGAAGGCTGTCCTCAGAAGACAAGAAAGATTAGCTAGAGAAAAACACAATTCTGCCTGAGCAGTATGAAAGCTCTTTCTGTGATAGCCTGATCAGGGTAGTGAAAAGCAGATGACTGAGGGCTCAGGAAATCTCGTGATCTGAAGAAAAGGTATTTACTATATGAACTCCCTTTGCTAAAGAGCGTTATCAGAATGCTGTGTAGATAGGACCAGAAATGAGAGAACACAAAATAGCATGAGATGGCTTGTCTAGATTTTTGTGGCCTGGCTTTACGGAAAGGAAAGCTTCTGAGGACCCACTATGCTTTGCTCATGACATATAGTACCATGAAATTAAGGTTGTCACCTTTGGGGTCTGTAAGTAAAACAGTCACTTTGGACTGCTGTCTGTTACTTGGGAGCTTTTCTGATAACAGGAGAGTCCATAGTGAAATCCCCTCTGGAGCAGTTCAGCATAATTCATCTAACGCTCTTGGGATCCATTGCCACACAAAACCCAAGACTTTTAGAGGTAGTTCGAAGCACTGTAGTGGCACTCCGTAAAATCTGGCTTCTAATCTGTTCTGTTGTAGAGTTGGTATGTGATTTTGTGGTAAATCATTGAACAGTTCTATGCCGTAGCTGCCCTTTATTATACAATGAGGATGAAATCCTTGGTACTTTTTTTTTTATTTTATTTTTATGACAAGGAGAATTCTTTATTTCGTGTCTGTACTTAAGGAACCTGGACTTTAATTAGGATTAATGGATGCTAGGAAATGCACAGGAAAACAAGCTGTATCTGGCAACTGGCAAGGAGTAAGGGCTTGGGACAGAGTGTGATATGCAGTAGGACTGAATATGATAAACAGTTGGCTAAAAATTTTGGAATTTGCACCTGCTTATCTTTTGTAAATTAAACAAGTAACCAAGAAATTGTAGACAATTTCTTTTGCAGAGGTTGATTTTTGGTAATTGTATAATATATTGCTTATGTATTTTAATGATTGCCATTAATTGCTATAATTGCTATCCCTGGGTGATATTGTTGAGAAACATTAACACTAATAGCAGTAGTAACCCTTTCTTCATCCATGAAACCATAAAAGGGAATATGTTATAAATTGGATGGGATGCCGAAGAAAGGTGTAGGCTGACCCCAAAAGCTGTTACTGAGAGCAGGAAAGGGGCTACAATTTGAAGTAGGTAATAAGGTTAATTAGAGGAACAAGAACATTTAATGGTCAGTAGCACTGAAAGGGAAAGAATCTAGTACTTTCTTCTGGAATGGAGAACACGGAATTTCCTTCTTTAATTGCAAGCTGTATTCTCTTCAGCTTTCAAATGGAGATGTGAAAACCCGAGGAGAGTTGTGTCAGGTGTGCACATTTCTTAGTTAATCTCGTAAGGCACAAAAAGCAGTTACATTAAAAAGAACAGGAATTTCTTCTCTCAGTGCAATGAGGGGAGTGCAAATCTATTTATTGTCCAGTAAGTTTATCGCAGAGTGATTTGAACACATGAAGAAATAGAAAACATTTTGACTTCTTAAACTGAAGTATTGTTAAGTGGTTGTTACTAAACTAATTTTTTCTTCTTATTTCTCCATGGACAAAAAACCCAACCAATCCTCAACTATTCCTACTTCTTCTTTCTGTTCAGTAAAGTAGGAAAGTAGCAGGAGACATGATAGACAGTACTGTATTACTGTACAAGACTATACTGCCATCGAGAGGTGTTGGGTGATATCATACCAATTGCTGAATTGAAGAACTGCAAAAATGGGAAAAAACCCAGCTTATTTTTAAAAATTCACATGTGTATGGGTGCATGGCTGGCTGACTTTGTTAAAGCACATTTAAAGGCATGCAGATTTCTAGTTATGCATGTAAGAATCATTTTTGGATGACAGTGATATTTTCCTTTAATTTTCTTGCTCTAAATCAAACAAGACCATAAGTGCTTGTGATTTGGTCAAATGTTAAATTCTTTCAGAATAATATGGGCCCTTTGTGGGCCCTTACAGGTAATTATCTATGCAGTACCTCTGGGTATCTACTATAAATAACTCAAAATTGTAGTCTTTAATCACATGATAATAACTGAGAAGTAATAGATTTACTTTTACAGTCAGATCATTTGTTTAGAAAATGATTGGAAGAGGTGATAAGGAATTCAGAGTTGAGGGTATTCAAGTTTGTAACTTCAGTACAGAAGAATTGGCATTGCTGGGAACTGTCTGTATTAAACAGTTGATGAATTTGATTTTTCTGACACGTAGTGGAGAAATCATTAAGCTTGAGCAACCTGAGCTTAAATGGTGTTTATTCTGGACAAAAAAAAAAAGTAGTTTTTGAATTCTGCCCTTTGGGAGCTTATTTCAAATTTTATAATTAAATACATTTTTAACTGCAAAAGCTAGCAATCCAGAAGTCAGTATTCTTCAACTTTCTTTTTTGGCCAAACAAAATGAATGAGCAGGATGATACGATGCACTGAGGATGTTTTGTCTGGTTTTTTTTCTATACCAGTTTATACTAGTACCTTGAAAAGAGTGGGAAAAAATAGATTGATGAGATTTCTTCCATTGCATTCACTGTGCAAAAACTTAGGAAGAAGACATAAGCCATGCTGTTGTGATTCAAGCTACTGATTTGGAGATCAAGATATCTGGAGACTCTGACAAGTTGCAGATGTTTGAGCAGGGGGGAATGCACACACTGGTCATACATTTAACCTGCCTGCCTCAAAACCCCTACTTGTAAAACCAGAGTCATTGTACTTTCCTCACAGAAGCACTGAGAGGAAATAAATTAATATTTATGAGACGCTTGCATTACTGTGATGATGAATAACACAATAGGAGTTACCAGTACTAGATAAGCAAGAAATCATTTAATTAGAGTACAGTAGCCATCTCCGGTTTGCCTCCCGCCTCTTTTGAGAGCAAGGAGCTGCAGTTACCAGCACAGATGCTCAAATAACAGAATGATAAAGCTCCCCACCAGGCGACTGTACTTCTTACCACTGAAACTGCCTCTGCACAGGCTGATAAACCAGCCTTCCTCTGCATCACAAGGCAGGCAGGTGGTGGAAACCCTCCTACTGAGACCTCTGGTAGGTATTGTCTGGCTCATCGCTTTCAGTTATTCACAGTTTGATTTTTGAGTATATCTTTGATCAAATTCAGAGCATGACAAAGGTTGTTCAGGGAGTTCTGGGCTAGTATCTGGACAGTTTGGAAACACTTCCCTGGAAATGAACAGTGTCTCTCTTTAAACCTGCTGTGTGGGCAGCAAAATTGGTAGTCCTTTTAGTACTGTCTGGTGCATGCAGATCTCAGTGTTTTTAAAAATTTGAATGTAGCGAGCTTGATTGTATGAAGTGGGTAAATAATAGTATCCATGTTTTTAAACAGCAAGCTGAAGCAGAGGAAGTCCTATGTGATTTAGCCAGAGCAGCAAACGTCTAATGCTGGAAGTGTCAGCACAGCCAGCTGGGCATGCAAACACAGGCATTTGTATGTGCTAGCACCTGAAGTACTTCCCATCTGTTTGTATTGAAATTATTTGCCTTTAGTCGCCTTTAAAATCAGAGATATGTTTCTACTTCCTTTCTTTAAATATGGCATTCACTTATAAACATTTTAATAGATGTTTTAATTGTTCCATGTTTTGGTGCATTAATCGTAATAATAATACTAATACTTAATTTTGTTGTAATCTTTTAAAATTTTAATATGGTTTTCCTGTAGTGAAAATTAAAGGAACATTTCCCATGGAGTCATGGCACAATGAACTGCAGGAATATCATACTGAGGGAAAGTACTTTAATTGTGCTAATAGATCAATTGACACAAGTTTTTAAGTAATGTGTTTTAGAGAATGGCTGTGGTGTAACAAACTTGCAAATGAACGTTATCACCTGCAATTCAGTTTTTATAATTTTTAGGAAGAAAATATGTGTATTGGCATGTGGGAATGCCTAATAATTGTAATACCTACACCTAAATTTTTATTATATAGGAATATGTAATTAATCAAAGAACCTTTCCAGGATTCTTTTTATTTGTTTTGAGAATTTGCAAGATGAGTAGACAAGTAAACGTAATGGGTTTTTTTTGTTTTGCATGCTTACTTATTTAACATGTTTCAGTTTAAGTGCAAAACTTTAGTTAGCATATGTGCCACATAGTTTATCAGTCTAATTTTTGATGGCAACAAGAATAGCAGTTTTATATATACCAGGATTCTGGTTTGGTAAAAGCAGTTAAATTAAATTATGCCAATTTGAAAGTCAAAACCAGTTGAGTTACACAAGAGCATGCTTTTTCTGGTCAAAATAGGAAACACTTGGGATATTTCAGGGGTTATGTAAAGACTTTAATTTGTAACCACATTGTGTATGCTCACTCTAAGTGGTAGACAAGAATAGTTGCTCGTGTGATTTGCCGTTTCTTCAGCACATTATTTGAACCATATTACTGAGCGTAATTTTTATTTTGAATGATAGTTAATCTGAGCTACAATTAATGCTTTTAACACTGGAATAATATAAAAAAGATGTGTACATGGTGTTTACATACTAGACATCACTACATGCAAATGCTTTTAAATGCTTATTTCATTTTATTCATTACCTTCTAGAACAAAATAGTTGTTTTGCTTGTAGGGAGGGCAAGGGTTACCCTTTGCATAGTTCGTGTGATTTCAGAATCTAGAGAAGAGCATAGCTGTCAGGCCACAGAATTACGTACTTAACAGAAGTTAGAATGACACCCTGTTGAATTTGAGCCAGAAGGAGTTTTGAGTGAGTGTTTTTTTAATACACTTAGGTAACTTCACATTACTTTTTTTTCTGGATGCAGATTTTTAGCTCGGGATCTGTCAGTGTAGTGGAAAAGTTGTGCCCTAAGTTATATATGATGACTGAGATGAACGTCACAAGAAGTAGAGGGAGTCCGAAATGCTTGCCACTGCTGTGCTTTAAATCAGACTTTCAGGATCAGTTGAGTGGTGTCTTCCCAACAAATGGAGACTGACACATTGAAGACGTTTAGTGGTTCTCGATTAATATATTCGAGAGAATCCTTCAGCCTGCAGACCTTCTTTTCTTTAATACCTGGTACCTAAATAATGATGTAGAGCTCAGACTCTTGAATCAAACAGCACTTAATGGCATTGAAACTGGTAGTTCAGAGGGTTTTTTTAAAAAAGCACAGTATACTTGCAATTCTGTTTGTTGGAATCAATGTGTTCTTTGTTATATGAACTCATGTCAAAATTGGAAAAAGTTTCTGCCAGATTTCTGCTCTTCAACAGTATGATTTCACTTTCCATATGCTGCACGTCACAGCTTCTTTACTAGTTACTGATTTTTCCTTTTACTTCATTACTTGTGTTAGAGCATTCTTGGCTTGTCAGTATTGCATAATTTGGTGTTGGTGAGTGTGTTCTTGCAAAAAGAATTGAGCTAGTGTCTGTCTGATGTACTGCAGTGTCCTGCAGTGGCTGACCTGCTTCCACTCTGTTTTTCCTGACCACTCATCTTGTGGAGGAGTCGGTTTCTTACCTTGTAAGGTGCACTAATACTAAAACTCTTGTCTGCTAATAGCTTAACTGACTGCAGCAGGATTGAAAATGCCTTATCTTGAATGCAACAGGATGCACACTGTAAATAATGTAGCAGGTTAATGTATTGATTTCTGCTTTTAATTTCAGGCTGGAGGTTCTCAAGTAATCTTTACCAATCCACTGGAAATTGTCAAGATTCGATTGCAGGTGGCTGGAGAAATCACTACAGGTCCACGAGTTAGTGCCCTCAGTGTATTAAGGGACTTAGGTTTCTTTGGTCTCTACAAGGTATGTTTTTAAAAAATGTTATAAATAAGCCTATTATCTTTCAAATCAACATACAATTTAATTGTTCTCACAGACTTTCATAGGTGGACACAATTTTATTTTTTAAAAAGCCAATTATTATGTGATATTATATGTTCATTTTTCATTTTTGATTAAGGGAAGAAACTCATCTTTTTGAGTATGTGGTTTTTGTAAATTTTACTGAGATTTCTTTTCTCACTTCAGCATGCTTAAGGTTCATTAAGTATTAGTTTGTGATTCCTGATATTCTGCGTGGTGTAAAAATAAGCTTATTTTCTTCTGCTACATGATATAGAGCTTACAGTTTTAGAACTTTGCTTTTGCTCTTCTGTGTTTGGTTCAGCAACTTTCCCAGATGTCATCGTTCATTTGGTGATGGGAATTAATTGCAGCACAATAATAGTGAAGAAATACAGACAGTGGGAGCCCAGCATAAAAATAAACTCCTGAAGCAAGCTTCCCCTTGCTTCCTTAGAAGAATATTTCCCTAAATAATACCACAAAAAGCTGCCTTTGTGAGTGTATGCTACAGACTCCACAGTTCTGCTTGCTATATTACTGTCTTCACATAGATACATAAATACGTAGAAGTAAAGTTAGGTTTAATGATGGCAGCAGGAATAAAAACATCTTCTGAATGTTGAATCTAATAGGATATATGCTACAAATAATTTAAAGGATTAAGGTACTTTTATGATGTCTTCTACTTTTAGATGAAGGAGACGAGATACGGGAGAATATGAAAGGTCTTGAAGTACTTTGAGATAGCCAGTACACTCAAGTAGAGAAACAAAAGCTGTAATGAATACCATATACTGCAGAGCACCATGTGGTGTTCAGACTACAGCCTACAACTCGGGAGAAAGCTTTCACACTTCCAGTTTGTCCCAGGATTTCCAGTGAAGCAGACAGTATTCCTCTGTTTCTTATTTACAGCAGTGCAGCCATAAATTGAAGATGCTTCAGAAGACACCAAATGAGCCCCACCCCCCTTCATTCCATCTGCTTTTTAAGCATCCAGTCTTTTAAAATTGTTCTGTTAACATTACAAAGAAGGAGCCTGCCCGAGAGAATGAGAGAATGTGTCTGTATGTTTTGGCCTGGAGAGAAGTTGCAGGTCTGAATAGGATTTAATGGGGAGTTGTTTTTCCCTTTAAATTGACTTGCTAATTTTTTAGGTGTTTTACTGAAGCTGAGGCTATTGTGTAAACTCCTAGTAAATGTGATCAGATTAACATTTACAACTGAAAACAGGGTTTTTGTAAAGAGTCTGCTTCCCTGAGGCTGTGCAGGAATAGAGGTCAGCTACTGACTTTTACTTGGACTAGCAAAAAGAATACCCAAAATGCGAACTAGTGACCTAGTTTATTAAAGTAGCAGTTTCTGGGGTTTTCTTCTCCCTGAGTACCTGCTCTTCGTAGTTGAGCAGAATTTGCTACATTTTTCCATTTTTAAGGGCATTAATGTCTTGGGTGGTATCATGAATTATTTCTGTCCACTAGAGTAAATACTGGTGGATATTAGTCAGGACTACACATGAACACAACCTAGTTACACCACTATGTTGCATTGAAACAGACAGATAATTAATCACGAGACACACAGTTTCATTGCTTCATTTATTGAGTCAATTTACCTCCACAAAAAAAAAAAATGCCACAGAAGGGTTTGGGTTTGGTTTTACTCAGCTATTGTCTCTGTTTCTGTCTCTCTCAACCCCTCCACCCCACTTCTTGCGTTCATGTCCTTTTGTATGTCGTTAGGATTCATTGCCTTCAAAAACTTGAGTGATTTGACAAAACGAGAGAATTAGCCTGGCAATGACAGGCACCCACTGAGCACAGATCACGTCACAAGGCTTACATCCAAGGGCACCAAGGGCACCCTTAGTCACAGCTAGGTCTGTAATTGGGCAGGTTTGTGCTGTTCTCTACCAAACATTTGGCACTGCAGCCAAAAGAAAATGGCAATCCTATCTGCCCCCTTTCCTGTGTGCCGGTGAGAGCCTTGGTGCACCTATATAATTAATGATATGGAACAAGAAAGTCATTAAAGCCTCCTCCTCCTTAGGGCTTGGTTTGTTTTGAGCCCAGACCGGCTCCCTCTGTAGCTTCTCAGGATGGTTGTACCCAGTCAAAGGGAGGAATGCTCTGTCATGGGGAGCCAGTCTGTCTCAGAATAGTTTTAAGCTGCCTTGAGGTGCTTGTGGAACAGCAGTGTTAGAGGCACAAGCAGCCCTCTCCTGAATGCTTGTGCTGGAGCTGGCAGTGTTTGTGAGGCCAGGCAGGCATTAATAACTCATTGCATCAGTCACCAGCCCCAGTGAATGCTACCCAGACACATCAATGTTCTTAAATTAATTTCAGATGAGACTAGATTTGGTAGGTGCTGCCTTCTCTGGTGGTGCTTCTAAATTAATTTAGTAAGTATAATGACCAAGTGGACATCAAATAATAATGAATCTTCTGCTAATGAGAACTGAAATATCCTGGTATGTTTAGAATGTTCATACTCTTAACAATTCAAATTAGCTTTAAACTATAAAACAGGAATGAGGATTTTATGACTGTATCAGTACTTCTCATGTTGCTCACTCTAACATGGACAACTCTTCCCTTTGCATCTGAAGTCTTTGTTTTAGCTTTGTCTTTTGTGTCTCAAGACACAAGACTTGTACTTACTTTAGTAGATCTAGGTATGACTCCATACATACTGCTGTGGAAGAACAAGAATAGATAGTTGTTCTAGAAAATAGTTTTATTTTGGGAATCTTGGAGTTTCTTTGTAGGCTTGATGGGCCTTGATGTAAGTATTCCAGCTGTTTAAACACTTATCTATCTTAGCTGTGGCTTAAACTAATTGATTGACTTTCTTCTGCAAGTGTTGAAAGCAAATTTTAGACTTCTAATTTCAGGAATTTTAATTTTAAATAAATGGATGTCTTTTTTGGTTTTAAGTTTTATTTACCAAGTTGCAAGGACTGCAGTGAAAATTCTCCTTTCCTAGTTCAGAGAAAAGTCATCCCTGAAAGCTGTTCTTACCACTACAGATCCACCTGGCATGCTCTGCTTAGTTCCCACGAGTTGTTTATGCTGAAATTCAGGTGAAAATCTGTAAGAGTCCCAGATAGTAGTCAGCAAGGAAGAATGTAATTATAAGTGCAGCCAGAAGATGTGAAGAATTGGTCTTAGCTTCATGAGGCAAATTCCTGCATGTCTTAACAAGATGTACTGCTTGTTATTTGAATTCTTATATTTTGTATTATTTCCTACCTATGAAGCACTTCCTGTGGATTTCAAAATAAAATATCCACACACCCCTGATACAGGTAATTTCAGTGCTCCTGTCTTTCATTAACAGAGAAAACCAAGGCACAGACAGATAAATCTCATGTCTCACGTCAACAAATTAACAAAGGAAATGCTATGTAAACCCTTTTTGCATCCAGCTGAGTGAATCTTGTATTGATTATGATCATAATTATCCCAGCATTCTAGTCCAAAAGAATATCCTTTGAAGGACATGTGAAGCTGGATTGCATAGTTTTGGTACCCCTCTGTATAAGTGAGAGTAATATTCTTTTGAGTCATTCATTGGCATGTTAATGTGGCACTTTACCGTGCTACGACAGAAACAGCTCACAGCAGTACTGTGCTGAGGTCTCTGCTCTGCAGACTTGATGTTAGAATAATTTTTGTTGTGAGCCAGTCCTGGAGGTCACCTGGGCAATTTGACTAGGTATTTGACCACCTTCGTGGTTTAAAGCAAACAAAGAAAACAAAAAGACCCACACCCTTTTTCTTATGCCTCATTGAATTTGCCATGTTTAAGCTTCTGTCCATTGCCTCTGATCCTTCCATTATGCACCTCCACTCTTTCCCTGCACTCTCCTTTAAGGGAGCAATAAGGTCTCTCCCTAGCCTGCTCTTCTCAGAGCTGAGCACACCTCTCTTTATATGCTGTGGACTACACAACTGGCTCGATGGCCCTGCACTGGACTCACTCCAGTGTGAAAACACCTTTCTTGTATGGGAGAGACCAGAACTGGACACAGGGCTCCAGATGTGGTCCTAGCAGTGCTGAATGGAGGTAATAATCACTTCCCTTGCATTCTTGCTACTGTAGCCCAGGGTGTGGCTGTCTGACTTCACTGCAGAGGCGTTGCTGATCCGTGCTCAACTTGGGCACGGTATCCTCCAGACTTTTTCTCTGAAGATGCTTTCAGCCTGTACTGCTGCATAGGTCAATTCCAGTCCAGATGCAGGACCTTGCATTTGCTGATTTGAACTTCATTATATTCTTGTCAGCCTGTATCTTCATCCTATGAAGGTGTCTCTGAACAGCATCCTCTCACTATAGGACACTATTACCCCAATTCAGCATCATCTGCTGAGAGTGCAGCTCATGTTCCACTGGTTTAGCTATGGGATATTATGACGGACCATCTCAAAAGCCAAGCTTTTAGTCAAGGTGTACAACATCCATTGCTGTCTCCTTATCCACAGGTTTGGCAAACTGGTTGGTCAGCTGTGATTTGGTAAATCCATATTGGTTGTTCCCAATCTCTCTTTTGTCCTTCATATACTTGGAAATGGCTTCCAGGGACATTCGCTCCATAAACCTCCCAGGAACAGAGGCATGCCGAAACATCTTGTAGTTTCCCAGATCTTTCTTCTTGCTCTTCAAGATGGGTGTGATGTTTGTCTGTTCTAGTTACCAGAACCCCCTTGTCTGACTTGACCTTTTGAAGGTAGTAACAACCTCACAATGTCATCAGCCAGCTGTCTCGGCACCACTGGAGGTATCTGTTCTGATCTCAGGATTGTGTATGTGCAGATGGCTCTAAGTGTCCTGTCTGCAGGTAATGCAGACTTTCCTGGTAAGCTTGTGGAGCTGAGAGGCCTGGGGACAGATTTTACTGTAAAATTACTGACAAAAGTAATTTCTCTGCTTTTTCCATGTACTTTGTCACTAGGTTTCCTGCCCCCATTGTGCAACAGCCTCACAATTTATTTATTGTCCTTTTGCTGCTGATGTGCTTACAGGAGCCCTTTTTACTCCCCCTTCACATCCCTTACTAGATTGATCTCCAGCTGATCCTTGGCTTTTCTGTCTCAATTGCTGCACACCCAAGCAGTGGTTCTGTATATCCTGGATAGCCCATACCCACCTCTGCTTCCCTTTTACTTTCTGCATTTGAGCTCAGTCATGAGTTCCTCCATGCTGGTCATCTCAGTTGGTTGCTCAGCCTTCTACACAGTGGAATAAACCATCCTAGTGCTTTCGAGGAGACTGTCCTTGGTGGACCTTTGTAACTCCTAAAGATTTTATTTGGGGGAAAATTCCTATCACAGCACATAGAGCTCAGGGTCAGATAATTGATATCTCCTTCTCTTCCTTCCTCACCAAAGAACTAAACAGTAGGTCTGGGGTCATAATAAGTGCAAAAATTTACAGTCAGAGCTTCCTCCGAGACTCCCTGCGCTTTCACTGGGTGGTCAGATATTAGCCATTCTGTAATGATATGCAGCTTAAGAAATAAAATGCATGTTAATTCCAGCAATAAAAAGATTTGACACATACAGCTCGTTAAGCTGACTGCTGGGTTGAACCCCTGTAGTTTTTTAAAGCTAGAAAGCAAGTATTTTTTTCTGCCTTTGTCTAAAATTCTGGATGACTTGTGTAAATAAGTATTTTAGAACATTGTACTTCTCAAAATCCAGCTGCTGCTTTGGGGAGGCACATAACAGCACTTTTGCAGAAGGAATTTGTTTCCTCTATTTGTGTTCTTTCTCCCAGTAATAGCAACTGTGGAAGTACCAGGGCATGGAAGCTTGTGACTAGTAAATTCTTTAGCTACAGATACTCTGTAGATGACAGCTATTCTTAAAAATATAGAGACAACATATCGCAGTCAAGGAAAATATCATTTAACCTAATGCAAAATGTCATTTGTGTTGGCAGAAGTGGGAAAGGATACTTTTCTGGTTTTCAGTATTTTAATAGATTTTATTTAATTCCTAGTCACAGCTGAATATTGAAGTACTCATCCAAGGTTAGCCAATACATTTTCTGTCTTCTGCCCGTCTTACACCTTAATATGAATAAAGTCCCGTTAAAGTCAGTTGAATTTATATTCTATTGGTTTTGAAAGGCATCTTTAAAGTGTTCATGTAACTAAACACACTAAGTATACCTGCTTATTTTGTACATCACAGAAAACTCATATCCATATAATATCTGCCATAAAATGTTTAATAAGATGTTACTCCTCTTATACATAATCATTCTGAATAGTGCTTTACAGCATAACAAACAGTGCCACTCCATAATTATGCACAACAAAGTTATTCTGTATCCCAGGAAGACAGTAAATAATAGAGTGGTAAATGATTCTTCAAGGAAAAGGTATGTTGGTTGTGGTAATGTTTATTTTTATAATTACTGCAAGGTATTTAGCTCAGATTTGTGCTTTGGCTGATATTGCTGACACAGTTTTCATTTCCAAAACTAGTCAGAAAAGCTTCCAAAAGTCTCCTTTTCCCCCTCCCCTCCCTTCCCCCCAAATACTTCATAAACAAGCTTCTGGTGTGTTGACCTGGAAAGTGTAATCTCAGGTGACAGGATGTGTACCAAGCTCTCACCTGGTTCCTTTGAAAACAGCTGAGCTATTTCATGTCACGAAGCTGAGGGTTTACAGCAGGATGATAAACATGAAACACAGTAGTAAAAGTTTTGAGTTACATATTGCATCCACCGTGCCTGTTTGTGACTGTTCTCATATGTGAGAACCTGTTTTTCAGAAATTTCCTTTGAAATAAACCAAAAAAACGCCCTTCCAACTAAAACAGCTGTATTTTTTTCCTGCAAACTGAATTGAAATTGCTGGTAGAGCACTTGAAATCAGCATTTTATTCCTCTAACTTGATGTTCTAAATCAGTTTCATATTTTGGTTGGTATAAATATATGTGAATAAAAACCTATAGTGCTTTTAAGGCAATGTCATTTTACAGTAGAAAAAAAAATGCAGCCCTTGAAAGCAAATACCAGTAATATTTGACTGACTGTTACAAAACCTGTTAGGTGCTGTTAGGGCTCCAATTCCAAAGGGTTAAGTCTGTAGTAAAACCCAAGAAGAATGCAAAATGATCAAGAAATGACATGCTGCCTATTGTTTGTAGCTATAGGATCAAAATAACAATTATACATGCCAAATAAATTCTAAACCTGTAAAAGAGAAAAAGAGGGGGTGGCTGTAAGTACAGGTGCCAGAAGCATTAAATAACTCTCTCAGACAAGGTGCACCACTGTTGTCTTGAATGCTGCTAGGTCCCTCCAGTCTGGCATTTTTCCCCCTACACTAGACAATGTGCATTCACTGCAGGAGACTAGGCTAAGCCTGCGTCTCCCAGACCTGCCGGCTCCTTCTGCCCAACCCGACACAGAGGTGCCTTTGTCAGTATAATTACCCTCCCCTTGTAGTAGAAATAGTTTGTTTAGAGCCTTATTTGCAGGTAGAGCTGGTATAAGCAGGAATTAGCATGCTAAAGAACCTGCCCCAGCACTGACTTGGGCTTATTTATCCGAATCTTTGACAATCAGGGTTTTTTTTCCTCCGTTGGTTTATTCAGCGAGATACTATCCGAGATTAAGAGCTTTAAGGTTATTAAAGAGATTGAAGATGGGAGCCAACTGGCTGTTGTGCGAGGAAGGCGCATGTCCTGGTGTGTAGGATCTCCCAGCAATTTCATGCCTGGCAGGTCTGCACCTTGGCTGCCAGAATAAACTCGGGCGGATGCTCCTTACTGCTTTCTGGGGATTGATTAAAACTCCCTTTGGCTTTCAGCACGTTGTCCACATCAAAAAGGTGCGAGAAGTAAAATAAATGTTTCTTTTGCTTTTCAAGATACTGTGGCCAACCTCCCTAAGCCTTCCTAATTGGCCTGGGCTGGTTGCGGATGATTAACTTGAAGTTAAATGGGGCCTGCTTTTAAACATGCTTTCCCAGACTTTAAACGGAACGATGGGGGGAAACTTTAGACTATTGCAATGCTGGACCAGAGCCAAGCGGGGTTATTATTAAAGTAGATCTAAGTTTTGATCCAGGTTTTGTTTACGCTGAGCCAACTAAGTTGATGGACATCCCTCCCTCTCTGCATACCTGAATGTATATTGTTAGTGATGTTAACAATATGCCACTTCTGCCCTATGAAAAAGAGCCTTTTAATGAAGGGGGAGGAATATTAGCAGCTCAGGTTGAACTAAGAGTTGCTTGCATTTGGACTTTATTGATTTCTGTAAGTTATTTTGACTATGTCAGGATATTTCAGGGTATGAAAAAAATGCAGAGGAAAAAATGTGTGCAGTGTTTAATGACAACATTGCAAAGAAAATAAAAGTAATGTGCCCTGAGGGCAAAGGCAGTGAGGAGATTTGCTCTGAGGAAAAGCATGCTCTAAAAATAAATCTTTGAAGAAACCATGTCAGTCTGTGAATGTTTCAGTACTGAGTTTCCTAATTTTTATGTGAAGTAAATACAGTGCAGACATTTGATCCTTATTATGTTGGGCTTTTTCATGCAGAAGTTGGTAAAACCCTAGTCTTGTCTTCCTACTACACAACTGGCTCGATGTTGTTAAACAGGCTTCTGTTGCGCGTGAGAGTCCAGAATCCTTGTCTCTGTTGTGTACAAAAGGTTCACCTTCTCTGTGTCCTCAAGGCAGAGCATATGGGCAGAGCAGCACCACCACCAGTGCTTTTTGAGTTCCTTTATGGCATTTTCCTTAGTGTCTCTCGAAAGGCATAACAAGAACCAGTGACTGGCAGCATAAATCAGACAAATCCAACTGAGTGAGAAGCCCGAGGGTCGGGAGGGAGTGTCAGGGGAAGTGGTCAGTACTCAGTTGAAAACATCAAGAAATAAGCTGAGAAAGTGTGGTGGGAAGCAGTGGGGGCTGGAGCAGAGCCTGTTGTGCTCCCTGTGTTCAGTAGCTGAGTCTATGACACACAGGAAGTCTGACTACAAGATCTAATGGCCTTTTTAGATAAATCTTTATTTTCTCAGAGGCATTCTCTGACTGCAGTTATTAGTGCCTCCTGAGAAGTGGCTTGCAGGACCTGGTTTTCTCATCACACATCCTGCTGCCTTCCCCTGCCTTGCCTCACGGAAAGGCAACTCTATGGTTTTTCTGACACCTTGCACCTCTTTTGTCTTTGCTTGATAACCAGCATCCAGCACTGTATTTTAACTGGTATTGTAGTACAAGCTAAGCTTACAGGTGTGTCCAGGCATATCATTAGATTTAATTAAATTATGTGGGTATTAACATGTCCCCTGTGAAATGTCTGGCGCTGAGCCATGTGCTGGTAGACCTGTGAACAAGAGAAGTACAGTAACAAGGGCACCCCCCCGAGGGTTTGTGGATGAACCTCAAGCAGTTTCACCAGGTCTCCACCCTTGCTTCAAAGACAAGAGGCTTAGGCTCATCCATGAACCATTTCTTTCTCAAGCTTGAAAGATTTTACCCATTTTCCCAAGCCACCTCTTGTTTGTGCTTTCCTCCTGGTCTTAGTCCTGGCAGGCTCTGCTGTGCTCTGGATCTCCATACTGAGGAAAGGCAGACTGCAAATCACTTTTGCCATTGGAGCATGGATACTATTTGATATTTTATTTTGGTTGACCTTCCCTAGTAGCCTTTTTGCTTTTCCCCCTGCTTGAAAAACTTTTGATTGCTTGCCACTACCCCAGAAATTTCCTTTCCTGTTTTGTCCCCCTGTTACATTTGAAACCAGCTGTATTGGTGGCAACTTTGTTGGCTGATTGTGCTGCTTCCACAAACTGATAGCAAGGGAAATTTAACAGTAAGAGATGAAATTGATTGCAACAAACCAGTTATCCCAGATAACTTGTACTTCAAAATTCACAAGTAAATCAAGCTGTTACTGTTCTGCAAAAGACTTGTTGTAATGGCCCTACCCCCTCAATATATGTTTCATTATCAATTATAGTGCCTGTATAGATGTATGGACTGGGCACTGTTTTCCCCGGAGTATTTAAGTGGGAGTGAGAGGTGACAGACCTATCCTGTGGCTCAGTCTGTTCCAAACACACCTTAAACTCCCACTACAGGTTCATGGCTACAAGGTCAACTGTTTAAAGTTCTCCAAAGGTGTTTGCAGAGTTTACTCAAACACGTGGTACTTTCTCCATTACCACACATAACTACAGTACTACAGAGTGAGGGAGAACAAGTAGACAAGATACATACAATGACAGAAATTACTGAACCAAGAAACAACATGCAGTTACTCCTCAGCAGGGTGAAATACATGGATCTCTAAAAGAGAAATTGCTTTTTCTATACAGCCTTTTCAGCAAAACAAAAAAATACAGTGTTGCTCTGTTCTTGGATATTCATGGTAAATTTGCTCATTCTCAAAACTTGTTCTCTTTTTCAACACAGGGTGCTAAGGCATGTTTTTTGCGTGACATCCCCTTCTCTGCCATTTACTTCCCCTGTTACGCTCATTTGAAAGCTTCATTTGCAAATGAAGATGGGAGGGTTAGCCCTGGAAATTTGCTCTTGGCTGGATCAATAGCTGGTAAGTGCCCAGATTTCCTTTTTCATGGCTCTATGCTGGGCTGGCAGCACAATAATTATGGCAGTGACAACAGTAACAGAAAATGCTCAAAAGGACTATGTGCAACAATACTGTATTTTGCAACCTTAGGCAGAAACAAAGAGGTTACCATGCTGTAGAGTGAGTTGAAGATACTGTAAGTTCCTGGTATAATCATAGCG
The DNA here is from genome assembly GCA_013400235.1 of Oriolus oriolus. Classification (NCBI taxonomy): domain Eukaryota; kingdom Metazoa; phylum Chordata; class Aves; order Passeriformes; family Corvidae; genus Oriolus; species Oriolus oriolus. The sequence continues at coordinate 3,586,713 of VXBT01001127.1, read as the reverse complement.
TTCAGGAAGCAAAAGAAAGGGAAAATAAAGTTTTTTGCTGATGTTTTGTTATCATGTGTCATCATTTCTTGTGAAGTTACTGTGCTGGTTTTGGCTGTGTCTCACTGACAGGTAATGTTTTGTTGAAATTATTTATAAACAAAACCATGGCATTCATAAAATTCTTATGATCGAATGAATCTTGAATTTTGGTATATATAGCCCGGAAGCCACACTAGAAGTCCAGCTCTCCAAACACAATGACATAACAAGTGACAAAATGATGACAGTATTTGCTACCCTCAGTATCCCATGAAGTTACTTGGCTTCTTGAGGATTTCACCTTTATCATTTTTTTTTTAATATTAAACAAAGCTGAAGATCTTGAAAGCATTTCTGCAGTGCCACATGTTGCTAATTCCTAGCATACCCAGATATGACAGAAGTGCAGAGTGTGATCTTGAGCACTTGATTGTTTTAGGCTGCTGCATTACAGACAGAAGAGCCCAAACATGCTTAACTTCTCACAGATGAATTTAGCTTGAGTGTGCCAGAGCCTAAGGGAGAAGACAGAGACAGTCTTTGTAAGCCTCAGCTTGCCCTTGCGTCTGCTGCGTGGCTGGGCCCTCTGCAGCACCCAGCTTCTACACCCAAAGGGGACCTCCACTTGGTAGCTGCCTGCTGCAGGGGGCAGCTTGACAGTCCTGCTCCTGCAGTGTCTATCGTTGCCTCCAACAAACAAATAGGCTTGCAAATTTGTGCAGCAGGACCTGTAGGGGAGTGTGTAGCAAGCAGGAGGGCTCACATCAGCTGGTATTTCCACCATGCCTATAGGGGGCTGCTTGGTCTCTCCAAGCTGCAGCAAAATTCTTCCTCCAGCATGGCCCCTGGCAGATTGCTGTGACCTGCCAGGTGAGAAAAATGATGGAATGGTATGAATCCAGTACAGAAAGGCGGTTTAGCAATGTTTTCTCATTTGATTTTAAGCTTTCTCCTCCCTGAGAAAACTTCTTGGTCAAGATTATACATGGGGCTGTATCTCTTGAGGAGCAGGGCCCTGTTATAGCCAGTATCTGGTCTTAGACAACAGCTGAGATCAGTTGGTTTGTCTTGTTGAAGCATGTAGATCTATTCAGTAGCTCATAGTCCAAAGGAATTGAGCTGGCACTAGCAAAGTCAGCTATGTTCCAGTGACTGCTGCTCAAACCCCCCTGTCCTCTCCCCTCCCCCACCCCATTCCAGAGCCAGGCTCCAAACCCTCCAACAGAAGCTTTTACAGCCAGTCTATTTCTCACCCATTTTAATGGAACAAAACAATTTTTGAACTTTAGATCATATTTACAGACTTGAAACATAAGATGGCTTTTTTAAGCCAAGTAATTTCTTAGATTTTCCTATTTTTCTCTTTCTAGCCATTGTCAGGTGATTGCAGACTGAGATAACCGTCGCTTTGAAGTTCAGGCACAGAAGCAGTCTTTATTGTTGCTGATATGGCTCACCAATCTAGCTATAATGTGAATTTCATCCAGTGCTTCCTGTGAATCCCATCCTAGGTTAACTCTCATGAGCAAATTATAGTGTTAGAGCTGCAACACTCATCATACTGTTTACAAAATCAAGAAATTTATTTTATTGGGTACATGTAAAGCGTGATGGGGGTGCGTGTGTCCACTGTTTTGCCAAAAGTCAAGGGAAAGACAGAACAAAACACCCACCACGTCTGAAAAGCTGGCTTCGGTCTCTGGGCTGATGTCTCTTATTTGGCCAGGGATCTCACGTGGTCATTGGACTTGAGATGTGTGCATGAGCTCTGGCTGCATGTGGGAAACTCCCCCTTCCCACACACAGCCCGTGGTGCTGGGATATTCAAGCTCTTCATACTCAGATGTGCACCTGTGTCCTTTGCCAGTGCATGCTGCTTGTACTGCTTACATTAACTTCCTTCCCATTGTGCTGGGGTCACAGGCAACATGCATGTCATCTAGCTCGATCTGCTTCTGGTTTTCAGTGTTCACCAGATGTCTCAACCTGTTGTGCCGTAGCATATTCTGAGATGATTCTAATATCATCTGCAGGATCTCTCCTTAATTTGCTCCATCTGCTTATTGCCTCCATGAACTTCCTTCTCCTCCCCTAGCTCCTCTTTTTTCTTGTCAGCTCCTGCTGGGCTATTTATCACATTCTGATTGTAAGCTTCTCTTGGCAGCAACCTGTAAATTCGATTTGTCTGTAAACGCTTTTGTCCTGTACACATAGTTCCTAAAAAAGGGATTTTAAGTATCTCAAGTGAAAAATATCCTCAGTAATAGTGAGTGAGTGATAAGGAGATGGAAGTCAACATGTAGTAAGCAGAATTATTTCTAAGTAAGTTCTTTGGTTTTCTTGAAAACACTAGTTGGCTTTTGAAGGACAAAAGTCGGCCTTTAAATTGAAGACTCAGGCAGTACCCTGGTGTGGGTAAGGCTAAGCAGAGAGGAATTTCAGTGTTTCTGGAGTTCAAAAACCTTCACCAGGTTTTAGTGCTTGCCTGCCAGACAGCTCATGCTTGCACTGAGTGCACACTCAGTCTATGAGTTATTTTGGGGGGACAAGGAGAGGAGGAGGAAATCTTCTTCTGGTGATATGCACATGATTTGATCTCTTGGAGCAGTCTGCAGGAAGGGTGCTCTGGAGCTTGAGGCCAGACCATGCTGGTTTGGACAAAAGTTGTTACAGAATTATTAAGCCAGGAAAAAAAAAAAAAAAAAAAAAGGAAAGGAGATTCATGCATCTGCATCTGACCAAGTTGGTTTGGAACAGATGCAGAATGGAAAAGTAATAAAACCATAAGAGACAGTGTCTTCTGGGTACAGTCTTGGCACTTTTCTTTGCCTTTTTTTTGGCTTTTTTTTTTTCCAATTCTAAACATGGGCAGCCCCAAGTTTGGATAGGAATGATTTTAGAAATACCACCCATTTTGTAATTTGGTATTTTTTACTCTCAGTTGATTATCTGCCAGGGTAGATTTAAATCTTCCTCCACATATTCCACTGAGGATGTCAGCTGTGGCTTTGCAGCTGAGCAGTCTGCCATTCCTAATGAGTAGAATGACCCTTTTTGTAAGCCTTAGCTCTCAAGCGATGCTGAGCATGCACGGTGTTATCTGGTTCTCGGTGGCATTGCTGCGTGAGGGGTGTTTGTGTGTCTGTGTTTGTGTGTGTGTACAGCCTATTCTAGCACAGTGTGCAGCCAGGATGCCAGCAACCACAGAGAGGAATGAAAAGGAAAGGGAAATATCAACCTTCCCTCCAAAAGCTTTGTGCTTATTAACTATGCAAGTTTCTGATTAGCACTGAAAACTCCAATCTGTGCCTCCCAGCTTGGCAGGAAGTATGTGATATGGTTGTTCCTCTGGGAGAAGCTCTCGCTGGCTTAAGCCACATCCACAACAGCCACCTTTTGTTGCTTGTTGCTTGTTCTCCTTCCCAGCTTCTGCTTAAATCAAATGTGGCTGGATTCTCCTGATGTAAGGAGGAAAGACCTGCCTACCTCTGGACAGATGAGGTGTGTGTAGCGTATGTGCCGAGACAGTGGTACCCACCTGATGACTTGTGTGTTGTGCAGGTATGCCTGCAGCCTCTCTGGTCACCCCTGCAGATGTGATCAAAACAAGGCTACAGGTGGCAGCCCGAGCAGGACAGACCACCTACAGCGGCGTTGTGGACTGTTTTGTCAAGATCCTGAGGGAAGAAGGTCCGAAGGCTCTCTGGAAAGGAGCAGGAGGTGTGTAAAAGAGCTTTGATTGCCAAGTGATTTCTGATTGAGGCATTTGTCACTTAGGAGCTCTCTTCTTCTCTTTCAAGCTCGTGTATTTCGATCTTCTCCTCAGTTTGGTGTAACTCTGGTGACTTATGAGCTACTGCAGAGATGGTTTTATGTGGACTTTGGAGGAGTGTAAGTATGTGGTATCTGAATATACCAGGGATCCTGAAGTTATTCTTGGTTTTGTTGGGTCTTGGTCCTCGTCGGAACATCAGAGCCAGGGGCTTGCTAGGACGTATTGTAAAGGCTTTGCAAATATTATTTAAAGCACAATATACTGGTGGAGGTTGGGATGATATTCCAGTACCTGTTTTATAGCAAGATATTACCACATTTTGTATCACGATTTCAAGCAGGGGACCTATGTTAGTGTAAACAGAGAGAGTGGGAGGCTAAATAATGGGCTGGAGATGTAACTGCAGGGAAAATGTGATGCCTGCCAGTTCAGGATATACTCTGCATTAGTCCTCATTATTTGGTGGAGGAGCTATGTCCCTGATTAGACAGTGCATTTGACATCCAAAAAAGTATACAGTTGTCACTAAGTTCAAAACCAATTTGTTGGAGCTTCAGCTGTGCCTCCTGCCTTTGCTGACAATACAGGTGGATGTGCACATAGCTGTTTAACTTAATCCCAGAGCAGCTGTAGACTCTTTATGGATCTTCAGGGACAGCAGTTTGAAAACCACCACAAAAAATACTTAAACTCTGCTGTGTTCCTGGACTGGTTGTGTGCTGTAGCAAAGACTTATGAACCCGTTACCTCACACTGCAGTTTTGATTAATGCACTGCAAATTTTATCTGGATTTGACCATACTCAATCAACATGAAGGCTCCTAACTGTTCTGGAAGGTATTTCTCCTTACACTGCAGTATTTAATTTAGTTATTTACAGGGATGTACACTCAGATGTCTCATTAAATTTACTTTATGGCGGAGATTTTTGTGAATACTGATTTTACTCTATGGAAGTTAATTTATTATTTTTATTATTTTGCAGAAAACCAGCTGGATCAGAGACAGTTCCTAAATCTAGGATCACGCTCCCTGCTCCTAACCCTGACCATGTTGGTGGTTATAAATTGGCAGTTGCCACTTTTGCAGGGATTGAAAACAAGTTTGGACTTTACCTACCTCGGTTTAAGCCATCACCACCTACCTCAAAGGCTGCTGCAGCAGTAGGACCCTAAGTTTATTGCTGTAGGGTTTTTGTTATTAGTTGGGAAAGAGCCACTTTTCTAATTGGTTAATACTTTGTTCCTTTAGCTTCTCATCATATAAAAGATTAGCTTCATTTGAGTTTTAAGGTAATTTTCATCTTAAATGTAATCATTTGTCTTTGTGCTTCCGTAACCAGATCACTGTGAAATTCTTACCAGTTGTTTTAAGTTTGGGACCATGAATGTATTTGTCCACATCTGACATGTGCTTGTGTTGGGAAGACACTAATTTTAGGTTCTGTTTATTGGGGAGGGCTGGGTGAGAGCTGTGAACCAGATCATTTTACAGGCAATGCTCAGTTGCAGATTACCAGGGCAGATGTCGCACATCGTCACTCAAATGGAAAACTCAGTGGATATCACGGTGCTCAAAGCAGAATGATTTGGACTGTGTGTGTAAATTGGTTTTAAACTTGGTGCGTGTCTGTAGAGGTCAGCAAATATATACCCGGTACCTAAGTATGCCAGTACAGCTTCAACTTTTTAAATCTGTACACGCACAAGTTCTGTTTCTGGATTGTATTATGGAGCTTTTATGTGGAACATGTTTTTGTAATGGAAACCACATTTATAAATGTTTAGCCGTTGTATTATGTTGCTGGTATCAAAATGCTCAAAAGAAAGTGTTATTGTCCATAGTCTTTGCACTTTATGGCAGAACTTTTGGCATTCTACTACACATACAAGGAAATTTCATAACTAGGTGCCTATCTTGGGTTGCTGGTGTTTGGAATTCAGTTTGTATATGCACTTCTATAGTAAAACGCTGCTTGTTTAAATAACTGCAATAGAAAATTCATGCACTGTATCAATGGTACCTGCCTTAACTGCTGGCTTGTAATTGGCAAATAGGTGGTTTCAGATTCTTATTTACTTCATTGAGTCAAAAGAGATTAAAATAATCTAAAATAAAAGATTTTACTTAATTTTTGGTGCCTTGCACAGTGTTTAGAAAATTCTGTATTTATGAAGATAGAAATAAACCTTTCAAACAGATGCACACATGGTATTCTGTTACGGAAATAGCGCAGTACATCAAATGTCTTGTTCAACTTCAGTGATAAAGTCAGGTTAAGATGAAGCTAATATTTGCACTTGTAGGCTATAAAAACACTTGCAGCTTGAGAACAAATTACCACAATTCCCCTGCCTAGAAAAGACGTCTGTTGGTGGAGATGTCACTCAGGAAAAAAGAGAAACTTTTCCTCAGTTAAAAGCCAGGATTGGAGTAAGCTTTGATATTTTGATCTTTACTTTTGGGGGGAGGTTAATGGTTATGAACAGCCTGATCACCTAGTCACATGAAAGTCCTGTGGGGTGTCTTCTATGATAGCTCTTAAGATGAGGAATTTGGCCTTACTTGTCTCCTTGGGCGGGTGAGGGGTGGGTATCTTCAACCTTGGCTGTAAACTGAGAGAATGCACAGATGCAGCATCTCTGCAGAAGCATGAGTTTGGTGTGCAATATCACACTGTGCTGTAATTTGTGAAAATACTGAAATGGAAATCACTCCGGTTTTGCATTTGTATTTGGGTCATCATGAAAATTATTCTCTTGGACTAATTTGTATTTTTAAGTTACTAGTGAAGTGGAGTTCGGGGGTAGGAGTAGCAGCACTTGTGCATGTGAAGGCAAGGGGAGCAGATGGCATTTACCTGCAGCTGCATCTTGGAGTCGGCTAAACCAGTGTGCACAGACTGCACTGGGCTCTGACAGCCAGGAGCTGCTTCCTCCCAGCCCTGAGTACCCAACTCTCCCCAAACAACAGCTCCTCCGTTTCAGAAATAGGGGGAAAAAAAGCTGTCCCCTGTATTACTTCAGAATTAACTGTCAGGATTTTTGGTTCAGGCTTGTCATAAAACATTCTCACTGGGAGCTGCCTGTGCTTCACATGTGAGATTTTAGGCTGTTTGAGAGCTGGTTGTATACTTCATCCCTCAGATTTGCCTGACATACCACTACACTGTGGAAAGTCAGCAGCTCAGGGAAGATGTCTGAGTGCAGAGCTGCACCTTCTCCCTGATCAGGAGAGGAAGTGCCTGGCCACTGGATGGGCTTGGCCAGCAGCTGCTCCCTCCTGGCTCAGTCTGGAGAGGGACACCCAAGCTGGACCCACCAGAGCACGTCCTTCTGCTGCCTGACACCGAACCCCAGCGCTGCTGGGGCTTTGCAGCCAGGAACAGAAGAGGAATTAGAGCTGGGTTATTGCAGGGCTTGCACAACTTCTTGGCTTGTGTGATAAAGACCATTCATTGGTTGTGTTCCACAAAACCAATTTCTCTGCCTCCTGGTGCCCTCTCATTCCCAGGCCTGGCAGTATATTTATGACTTGTTCTTTATTCTGGGAATGAAGGGCAAAGCTCCCATCCCAGGAGCAAAGCTCATGCACAGCTCTCCTATGGCAGATCCCTCTCAGAAGGCCACAGCCTTCATCTTCTTTGAGCAGGGCTGGACTGTCACCCCCATCCATGGTGGCCCTTCCCTTCCCCATTAACTTTCCTTCTGATTGTTCTCCTTCTGCCCATCTCTTCAGGGTCAGTAGACAGCGGAGGCAGGGGCAGAAGTGTTGAAGAGCCAGTGGCTGCTTTGTTAACACGCAGCCTAGTTCCGAACATTCCAAATCGTGCTGCAGCTCTGCTCAGAGATCTTGGGGAAGATCTGTGCCCACAGTCGGCTTCCTCCAGACACAAAAGGATGCATTCCTGCTCTGAAAAGCTTGCAGGCCAAGGAATTGTCAGATTGCCTTGCAAACAAACAAAACGCCCCGAGGACAATGTTTGTCCTCTCTTGGTTTCTGGGTGAGTTATGCAAATGGATAAAAAGTAACCTCACTTGCTTCCTGCACTGCGGCTAACTCCGTGTGACAGTGCTTCTAGAAAAAAAGAAATGGCCAAATACTGGTGATACTATCTGTCAGACTGAGAGTGGGGCAGGGGTGTCCCTGAAGCAGTTACCCCGTGTTTGTGTTTTTTGGTCCAGCAGAAGCCAAGAGATGCTTTTCTGCCTGGTCCCCAGGGAATGGGCTGGGTTTAAGCTGGCTTAATATTGACAGTTTGCAGGGATGCTTTTGTGAGCAAACATACCACGGGCTTCAAAAATAACTCGGGCAGGTTTTTCTAAACCTGCTAAAAATACAAAACCTGACAAACTGCTTTGCATCATCTTAGGAGGGGACAGCCTGCTTGGAATGACCCTGCTGTAGCCTCCATGTGCACGTACATGTCAAGCTGCCTGCTGCTGAGCTCCTCTCCAGTGGCACAGGGACAATCAGGAATCCTCCAGCTTTGCTGTTTAAACACTGCTGTGAAACTCAGACTCTGTTTTTGGTTTAAATATTTGCCTTTTTTGCGTAAACTAGAAGGCGATTTCCAGAGATAGTGATCATTTGTAAGTTATTTAATGGTTGGGAATATACAAATCTCAAGATGTTTGTATTTTAGGTGTCTCCAGAGACCTTCAGATACAGAAAATAACACAGAAGCAGCCTGGGATGAAGTGGTTTCTTTAATGCCACGTGCCATATGGTGGTTCTGCTTTCTGCATGGTGGGCAGCGGATAACTCAGGCTGTGAGACTGGGCAGCCTCTCCTAGTGCTGAACGTGGGGATGTCATCAAAGTGTCTGTTGCCCTGCAGAGAGATGACATTTGAAGTGTAGTAATCATTTTAACTGCTCCTTGCACTGTTCCTCATCACACCAGGAAGCAGTACTATTGCTTGCAAGATTCATTCAGCTGCTGCAGTTCTATTGCCTGGCCTTCCTCACACCCCAGGCTGTGCAGACACTGTGTACCAGACATTGTGGTGGTACTTCAGAAGTATCTTTGCTTATGACTTTGAAGGAGAACCAGTCCTGTAAGCTTCCTAAGGACGGGTGGCTACTCTATAGCACCCTTAGGCACTGAGTCCTGCCTTAGGACTGGTGCTGCCTTGGTGATAGGAGAGTGTCCTTTGTCACTGGTTAATGGAGACTATCCCACTCCATGTGGGATGCTGTTTTGCTCCATGAGGGTTTTCCAGTCTTCTGCTGTGCATGCTTTTTATCTACAGTTGCTAAAACTCTTCAGAGCTTTTTCCACCTGTCTTGTGTGAAAGAACCTATTCCTAGTTGTTTCCATAGCCCTAGAGATACAGGCTATCATTTGTAGTGTGAGATGATGATATTCCAGGGTGTGATAGGGGCTCTGATGTTTTCAGAAGTAGCAAATGTTTGGGGCATTGGTTTTGAGACCCGGGAGGAAACACCGTCCATCTTGGAAAATTTATTATGGAGCACTTGCCGAGTACCCTGTGGAAAATGCTGCAGCTCCTGAATTGTTGCAGCCCAGCACCATTTGTCCTGCCTGCCTTTTCTCTTTGAAGTAATAAGCTACAGGCAATTCTGCTGAGTCTAATCTCAGCAGCAAAGACTTGCTCTGACAGCCTTTCCATGGAGATGTTTGTGGTGTTCTCAGACTCCAGAGGCAGCCCGTTTCACTTCCACCTTTCAAAGATCCACTTGGTCCAAGTGCTGTTATTTACACGATGGACCTGTCATTCCAGCCCCATGCTCAGTTTTGTGTGTCTTGGTCAAATTCCAGGTTGGCCAGTGCTGTGCACGTGTTCTTTCAGTATAGCTTGCTATCATCATCTTTCTGTTACTATGGGATCTCTTGAACAAAGTACACGTCATAAAGCTGAAGAACCCTGCTTCACCTTCTAGCTAATGCCTTCAGCTCCCACCCCCAGTGCCACCTGTCATGTCTCCCCATGTCCTTTGACAGCTCCCTTCAGAACAAAGCCCAGGTCCCTGGCCACATCATTCCTCTGCCTCTTGCTTGTGTTGGCATAGCTCTGATCCTTGGCACTGAAATCAAGGGAGACTGGACTTTGCTTCAACAAGTATAGAAGAGTTGTCCCTTCCACATCCACCTCACAGTCCCGTCGTCCATCCTAAACCTACATTCAGCCTCTTCTTGCCACCTGCCTACTTCTGCTCTAGTTGGGTTTACTTTTTCTGATCTCTGTGGTTCAGATGTGCTCTCCAGCTGTCTGAGCACAGAGTTTGTCCTTCACAGAAAGCTCACTTGCAATGGCCCTAAAAAAGCCAGCCTGTCTTCTGACCCATTCCACACCCGGAGCAGTCATGGCAGCATTCTGGCAGTGCCAGAGCATAGGACATACCCTTTTTGTTCTTCCTTCTATTCTCTGGATGTTTATAGGCAAAAGTGACAGGAGAAGATGATTTCTCTTTGCTCAAATTAAAGGATAATTTTGTATTTATTTCCCTACTGGGCAGATTCTGAGGAACATTTTTTCATATGGGCTTTTAGAAAGCCAGTAAAGTGGAGCTATTTGTTTAGCAGCAGGAAAATCAAACAAACAAGACTGTGGGAGATTCCTGGAAGGGCAGCAACGAGGGCAGGTCAGAAACTCCATTGCAGGACAATCATGAGCAGCAGAAGGGAAGTAAATGCCTCTTGTTCTTGGGTGCTTTTCCATCTGCTTCAGCTGTGTGAAAGGCCCTTTCATGTTATTGCTCTGTATATACAAACCTGGTGATTTCTGTAGAAATTGAGATCTTTTCTTTGTTCCCTCAGTGCTGAACCCCACACCCAAAAAAAAAAGAGAAAAATTTCAAAAAAGGACTTTGGTCATTTTACCTTATTTAACCTCATGCACTGCATCACAGCAGCAACTGCTGAAAGTCTTCTGAGCCTTCTCTTAAAACCATTTCCGAAGCTGTTAATGCTAGAAAGTAGGGAAAACTTGGACATGAACATGCAGACCCCCTTTAGGTTCTAAAAGCTGAGTATGGAAAAAGTAGAAGCAAATTTGCCTGCTGTTCTCACTGCACTGATTATGATGAATGGGAGACAACATCAGCTGAATGCCCTTCCCGTTACACCACAGGTACTCTGAGAGGGTGTCCCCACACTTTGCAATGTGCAGCTACTGCAGCGGGTGGAAGGGTAGTGAGTTCCCACCTGTGCCTCCCATGACAGCAGTACTTTTGTGGGTATCCACCTGTGCACATGTTCTTGGTCTTGTGACTCACTGAGAACCAACTATGCCTCCCTCTCTTCCACTCTGCACCACATTTGCATTACCCACGTAGACAACACTTACGGTTTTGGAAGTGAAAACAGGGCAAAACTGCAGAAAAAAACCCAGAGATGGCATCTGAGCTGCTCCTTTACAGTCATCTCACGTGGCTGTTTGTTAGCATTCACCTTTAAGCTACAAAATGCTGCAAGTCCGACACTGGTTCTTCAGGACAATTCCCAAAGCACCCAGGGGAGCAGCAGGAACACAAAGTTGTCTTAACACATGGCTCCAGCCTCAGGGAGCCACCAGAAAATGACTGATGTATCTCTGCTGTGTGTTAGGCCTTCTGGGAAAAGATGCTCCCCCCAGCCCGGTGGCAGGACACCTCCATGGGCACTGGGAGATAGTTTCAGGTTCCACCATGAAGAAGAAAGTAGCCCGTGCACTCTCACTGGGAGTTGCTTCTAACCACCAAGAGGATAAGGGAAATGCAGGTTTTCCAAAGGATTCGTTTTCTTAGTCTGCTCTGGCTTTAGCAGTGCAAACTCCCCAGTGGTTCTGGATCAGACCATAGCTCCGAACATGATTAGATGATGTGGTCATTCTTCAAAATGACTGCCCAAAGACAAGATGTGGCAGCGAGACGAGAAACTTAATGTACAAGATCTTTCTTGTCAGACTCACAGTGCTTCTTGCTAAAATGGTTCACCTCCATGCCCCCAAGCATGAACCACTGCTAAACCCAGATGTCAGAGCTGTCCCCTGGCTCAGCAGTGTTGTGACATGGGCGTATCAAGCAGCCTCACCACCAACGTCCATCTGGGCCACAGTGCTCAATCCAACCAGTCTGCACTCTGTTTCTTTGCTCAAGCCACAAGAGATTGTCATAAGGGAGCCTATTCCTATGTCCCTTGTCCCAACCTGTCTCTCAAGACAGTCTGAGGAGGCGTTGTCTCACCTATTCCTTTTCTTTCAGCACATACAGCAGCACGCTGCTGCTCTGTGTGTGCCTGTGTGTGCAGCTAAGCATGCTAGGGATGGACGGAAAATAAAAATTGGCCCATAAGCTGACCTGCATTAGTGCTTGCCCATGAAAAATTGGTAGCAGGGTCTGATGCACATGGGTCCATTACTGGCCAGTCCCAATGCTGAAGGTATCTATGTACAGAGCAGCTGCATGAGTGTTCTGTGAGTCAGGGCAGCCACATTCCCCCAGTGCCTCACCAGTGACTGGTAATGAACATGCTGAGCACTGCTGGCAAGGAAAGATCAACCACACTGCAACAGAACAGGCCCGATACATTTTATTAGCAATACTGGTGTCATACTTGGGAACCACAACCTTTTGTCAGACTGTTAGTGTTAACTTGCATGACAAGTATCAGTGACCAACTGTATCTGAAATATAGTTTAAGTGCCTAGAAATAATAGGCATCTTAAAAAAAAGAAGGAAATGGAACTCATTCCATCCACTCAAGCCAACCTTTATAGATCTCACATCTTAAGCACAACTGATGTACTGTAATTGTTACGTGGACTTTAATGTAACCTCTACAGCAGCACACAGACGATGCAGTTCTCTCATTATGCACATGCTTTAGGATCGTTTATTTTAATGCTTTCAAATAAATATGTTCCATGCAGCACACCGCAATAAATAAGGAGCAGCAACTTTCATATAGTACATCCATTCATAATGTAAGTCACCATGTGATACACCACATCTAAAGTCTTTGGCCCAGTCCCATACAGTGAAGCACACCACATCTGCACATAATCATATCTGGCTTCATATGGATTTAATAGGACTATGCCAGAAGGGCAATGTGAGCACAAGTTTAACCAGGGGTTCCTAGCTATTAAATACAGCTACTAAGTAGTTAAAAGGCAACAACTAAACCCATAAAGGGTTGATTTGTCTTTTCTTTCTTACTTTTCAGACAGAAATATAAAGTATGAAAATGCTCTGGATATTTTCAGCCTTGTGTAAAGCAGTGTGATTAATATGGAATGCTTTGAGCAATACTGGCATGTACACTGGCATCAAAAGCCACAGCAAGACTGACTGACACTGAACACTGGCGTACTCAGCAGGAGAAGCTGCTGTTCTGGCGGGCGCTGCTCCTCTCCCTCTAGGCCGCGAGCTCCACCGCCCCCTCTTCTTCGCTGTCGGCTCGGTTGGCGCGGATCTCCACCAAGGTCCGGGCGAAGCGCGTCCACTCATCGTTGTGTGGAACAGCCAGCTGCAGGAGAAACCAGCAGGGAATTAATTAAGACTGGCGGTGTGGGACTGGTTCTCTCTCTGGCCCAAAACTGAGGCACCTCCTTTGAGGAGAGCTCCTACCACGATCAGCATGGCCGTGCACGGTGAAGCACCAAGGCATGTGCCTCACCAACCCGCTGGGGGCTGGCACCTGGGAAGCGTGGCCAAGTTCACAAGGCACATCTGGCAGTTTCCTATTCAGTACCAGCCAGAAGGAGGTTTTAGTCAGTGGCAGGGCAAAAGGCTTTATCTACTTGATTTTGTTGTGTTGCTGCGAAATCTACCCCTTGGTTAAAATATTTCAGATTTTCCAGACTAGAGCGAGGCCTTGATCTCTACCTGCACACACATGTGTGTTTCACTTTACACACACGAGCCGGCCATTGGCAGTCAGCAAGGCTGTGCCCAAGTGTAATTGTTTGCAGGACCCAGGTCAGTGTGCACAAGGTAACAGAGCTTTTACAACACTCTGTTGAAACTATTTTCCTGAAGTTCATTAAAGCTCTAAGTAATAAAATAAATACATTGTGTTATTTTAATTACCCTCCTCTATGTTAAGGAATTCACGGTTACAGGAAATGCATTACAATGGAAATGTTATACCAACTGGATACTGCATTACTAGTCTGATTTTTTTATATCATCATGCAAGATCCTTTTCCATTTAATACCATTGATGTTTCTAATGAAGAGCTCTTGAACATTAGGCTTCAAGAGGGACGTGTAATCTAAATAGCTCAACTTCCAGACAAAACGCTTTAGTGCTATGGCAAAATAATACTGCAGTCATTTCCAGCTGGATCCAATACTGCAATTTCTGGAAGATAATGCAAGCTGGGATTGAGATAATTAAAAAGAAAAAAAAAAATAACGCAACACCAAAACAAAACAAGCACTTTTCTCAACTTTGTTTTCATTAAGCCAAATTCCAGAAAACAGCAACAAGCATCCACATGAATCATGCAAGTTTTTACTGCCCTCCTGAAGTGCTGTGATCATGTCCTGCATATAATATGAAAGAATAACTGTTTCAAGACATTACACAGTGCTTGGTACTGAAGAAGGCAACTGTTTGGAAACTGCAGGGCACATAATAAACTGCTATCCACCTTAGCAAATGGATGCCTTTGGACTGAAGAATGGGTATGAACCATAGCTAATCCAGTGTGCACTACCCAGTATTCAATCTGAACTGACTTAAATCTTTTAACACACCAGAAGAAGTGCCAAGCAGATGGTCAGGTAACTATGTCCACGTGGCACTATGGGTCATAGGTGCCCATGAGGTGTATGGTACATTGTATTGGAAAACAATCAAATTATTCTCCTCTACTTACATCTCAGCTGGATACACAGAACTGGAGACTAAGAAAAGCATCTGTTACATGACCCAGCTGGGGAAAGAGCTCGCATATGTGTCCAAGATTAACTGCGTGTGAGAACTCCACATACCCTGCTGGAAGTGTTAAATCGTATGGACAGGAATTTGCAATACAATATCTCAACATGTCTGTATCTCACTGGTGATTATCAGATTTTTTCAACTATTTTGTGTCTAGCTTTGCCAGTATTTTGGGGGAAAACAGGGTGGTTTTTCAAGCTTCCCAAGTATTATACATGTATTAGTGACTGAGTTACATTATGAAGGGCTGGTGTGCAAGTTTGGGGTTTTGCCTGTTGAAACACAAAATATGGTACAGTTCAGCATTAGCTGAGGCTACAGACTGAGAAATGCAACCTGTGAAAAAGCCACCTCAACCCACTTGATATAGGCATCACTGCAGTCTCTGGGTTTTCCCTTCTTTGTCTTCCACTTCTGGCATTTTTCTCCTTCTCCCAGGAATGCAGACCAGTTACAAGAGTAAATCATTTCAGACATCTGTCTCTCACATTCACATGCAGGATGTGGATCTGGGATGGCCTATATTTGAAAGACCACTCTGTTCTTTCAAACTCCTTCAGCAGAAGGAAATGTAACACCAGAAGAGAGGTCACTGCGCCAGCACACAAGTACCTGTAGCACACGTTTGGTCACAGCCACACACCTGTACCAGCTTCTGTATAGCAATAAGGGGCAGTGCAGAGATCCTTCTATCAGACATGGAACCAACCCCAGCTGCGCAACCATCTCCCTGTTATTACTGCATCTCCTAAAAGATTCCATTTCTTGTGATGTGCACAGCACTACCATTTGTCAAACTGTTGAATGAAACGAGTCTCACTGATTTCAAGTGGAAAAACCTTTAAAGTGGAGCAATATCCTACACAAAGGAATTTCTGAATTTCATAAAGCATTATTCCTCCTTGTCTTCTACGGTCTTTAACAGCATTACATTGTATTAAATGGCTGAAAAAGAAAAGATGTCATTCTAAAGAAAAAAATTAAATATATTTATGACACTGAGATAATGTAATTGTTTTTACTCCACAGCATGGCCACATACAAATAAAATCAAAGTCCAGGCTATTAAAACAACTTGGTATCTCAAACTTGAAGAGTCTCCCCAGGAATGTATGCATTACATGCATTATTCTTAGCTAACAGTGTTAGCAAGGTCTGGGCCATTTCTAGTGACTCAGTTCAAAAAGCAATTAATGACCAAAGTCATTATCTTTAGCATACAGTGGAAAACATTCAGTGCCCACATGCAACCTAATCCCTTACAACTTCATCTTATTTTACCTTATTTAATCTCATGCACTGCATCACACTTTCAACAAGGGGCCAATCCTGCTAATAGACTGTTAGTAGAATAAACCTCTCTAATATAAATTCCTCAGGGATGCAGAGGGAAACCTTGGCAATAATGAAGTCAAAGGGAAAATTGTGTTTTGTTCTCCAAACCCCTTCTTTCTGCAAAGGCCCCAATACTAAACCACAACAGTTATACAGCAAAAGACCACATATAAAAACAAAAGTATCCACAAACTCCAATTCAAATTCTTCTCTGGATTAATGCTCCCCTTCCAGTCATTTTCCATTCAAGTTCCTTCATCTGGGCACATTGACACCCACAAGTGCTGGAGACCTGGGTCTATCTGTGGGATCTCCCTCTCAGCTCCTCTGCACATGTTTTTTCTGCAAATACCAGGGCAGAGGTGGAAGAAATGAGGAGATACTCCATAGAGGAAGGGCAGAGGTTTAGAGCTATCTGGGTGTTCCTCACTCATGTGGCAATTTTTCTGTCCACTTCCAGTTACTACAAAGCAGCATGTGTTGACTTCCATGTCATGATGTTGATGTAGGGTAGAAATGTTCACCAAAGCATAATAATTTAATATAATAACTTATTTAAGTCAGAAGGTTATTTGAATGAACTGATGCTAAGGTATGGAGCAGAATGAGAACATAAAAGCTATTAAGTGTTTTCCTCTGATCCCTTCACAATGGAAGGCAAATGCTACCCACACCTAATTAATTGACTGAATTACTCACACTGCTTTAACATCGTGGTATGTTTAGGTTGCATCAGACAGTAATTCTAATGAGGAAAACCAGTATTGTCTAAGAAAAATGGTCGCCAGGATCTTCCTGACAAGCACCCGTCCTTGCCTTGCTGATGTGTCACCATGCTACATGATTTATGCAGTACGCAACCAAACCGCATCTCAGTGCTACCACAGAGCCCTTGAACCTCCTGAAGCTTCTGTTTCTTGGGAGGTCACTCTAGCCAAGCACTTCACTTACCTGTCAGCTTTCCTGCCCTAACACGTGCCCCACTCCACGCTAGGACTGACCAAGGAGATGGTTTATGTGCATCTGGCAGGAGTGTGACAGAGCACTCTGCCCCTGAGGCTCTCCAGGGAGCACAGGCAGCACTGGGCACGTGAACGTCACCAAAACCAGCCTCCTCCACCTTCTCGTGGAGCCAGACACTTCCTCTGTGTGCAGACCTTCCAATCCAAACACCACAGATTTTACAAACACAAGCTATACAGTGTTTCCTGTGTTTTCCTAGAAACTGTGCTAATAGCAACTTCACTGAACACTACTGCTCTGAAAACTGTGACAGCTCAGGAAAAGGAGATGCTCTGACCAGACAACTGTTGATGCTGTCCTCTGTGTCAATTAGTGCTGGGCTCCCCCAGCAAGCAGGAAAGGAACAAAAACAACAACGCCTGAAGACACAAATCAACTTAAATTTCATTTTCAGATCATTTAATACCTTCTAGTACGTTTGCTCTTTTAAGTTAGGGGAAAAGAAAAGGAGAAGAAGGAGAAGAAGGAGAGAAGGAGAGAAGGAGAGAAGGAGAGAAGGAGAGAAGGAGAGAAGGAGAGGAGAAGGGGAGAAGGGGAGAAGGGGAGAAGGGGAGAAGGGGAGAAGGGGAGAAGGAGAGAAGGAGAGAAGGAGAGAAGGAGAGAAGGAGAGAAGGAGAGAAGGAGAGAAAGATTTTGAGACAAAACCCCCAAATCTTTGAATGTGCCTTTTAAAGGAAACTATCCAGATGGTTGAAACAAGATATTACAACATGAAATATTTCAAGACTTTTGTATATTTCCCTCCTATCCATCTTTTTTATGGCTGAGTGTTTCAGCTGAATTTGTCCAAATCCCTGTATAGCTTCAGTTTCCCTGAAAAACCACTTTCCAGCCAATGAATTATTCATTGAGGATATTTCACTTTATTTCTGGCTCCTTGCCTTCCCTGAAGCCTCTAAATCTTTGGGATGGGAGTGGACAAACTCTTCCTGCCTTCATCCCTCCAAGCTCTTGTCCATCACAGCTCTCCTTTGAGGGCAGTGGACTCTCCTGAGAAGGGATCAAAATGCAATTCAGCAGAAGCAGCCACCTCCACTTTGGAGGAACCAGTGTCCTATAAGCTCAAAGGGAGCACAGTTGTCCATGTTGAACCTGCTCCATTTCCTTTTAATGACTACCTCATGGGCTTCCTTACCTGTCACTGAGACACTAGTTCATGATCTGCAGCACTGATCACTGGTGAAATAATTGTGTAATCCCAGTCACCAGTTTAATAGTCACTTTTTTTTTGGTCTTCACCTAGAGTTCAGAAGCCTCAAAGCAAAAACAGCCACGGGAAGAACCTCCTCAGCACTGTCAGTGACTGAGAGGTTGTTGTGAAGGGGCGAAGTTTTCCAGCCAGCACGGCCTGTAACGCTGCTGACCCACACGTCCCGTGGACACAGGTGTAAACGGAGAACCTGACAACGAGCAGCTACACCACGGCTCGGAAGATCTGCCAGAGTCTGTGGTCGCAGCCCTAGTGCCACACACTGCTTTCAATTAGAAGTTTGCAGACGAGCCTGCATGGCGGTCCAAGACATACTCCAAGGGTGATAGCGGTTCCCAGTTCAAAAATCTGTGACCCATTCGAACATTTCATAGAAGCACAATGCTTTCTTATTTTTGTGTTAAGAAAAAGCTTGTTCTGATCTAAACTGATGGCTTTCTGTAGCTAATCACCGTGCTCCAAAAGGTCAGACACTTTCTGATTAACGTGCATCTTTCATTAGTTGCATTTCGGTTTGCTGCTGTTTGGAGGCAAAGGGTGATCTTATTTTAGACAATTCTGTTTACTTGTTTCTGCTTCCACACAGCCATATATACCATAAAATCTCGTATCTGGCAGGGAAAATAAAAACTATATAAAAATTAATGTTCTAAAATGGCCTGTTGCTATTACAGTTTTTTAGAAAGGCAAGTTAAACACACTTTGAAGAGGCAGCTAATTAAAACTTAGAAAATATTCAGACTAATCTGAGTTTGTGGGCAACAGCAAGTCTGGTAAACTAGTGACTAAAATCTCAGACTTCACACTAAGTTATTTGTGTATGCGGCTTATCACCATTTTAATAATCTTTCACTTCAATTTAACAGCATCATCAAATAAACATAGCTTCAGGCAAATGTAGTTTTAGCTGTATTTTCTCTGAGCAAAATTTTTGTCAATCTATATCGTTCGTATCTCTGAGTGCTGAAAAGAAATATGCTGCAAATACCTGGAGCAATGGATTAACATCTGAATGCAGTTATGACATTGTAGGTAAAAATGTGTTTCATGATGATAAACTGTAACTACTTGAACTTGATGATTTTGAAGTAGAACAATCACATGGTCTCATTTTCCAGGTGAAAGACAGCACTTGCAGAACAAGGATTGCAATACAAACAATAATGAACAATCATAGTTCCACTTTAAGAACTGATCCTATCTTTTGCAGTTCGACAGATGTTTTGTCATTATTGTTGAGGTGAAAACAGATATGCAAATGTAAATATTAAATAACTTGATACACACATAGAGCAGGCAGGCACACACCTATTCTGGCCCTGGTCTTGCGCCCCAGAATCAATTACAGGCTGCCTTTGATATTTTTCTCAACCTATATGGATATTTTATTTCCTGAAAAAGCCTATATTTTTTCAGGCAACACCCTATGCCACACACATGGAGGGAAACAAAGTGGGAGGTAATATGCAACGAAATGGCCACCAAAGTAACCAAGAGCACCCTTTGCACATAACTAAAGTACCACTGTATTTAACTCCTGGGAGAGCCGAGCATCACTGTTAACAATGGATGAAACCACTGGCAGGAACTCAAACCCCACATGCTGCATGCAGATGATTTTAATAAGATACAGTGTTTAGACCACAAAGGATACACTCCAGAGTAGCTCTATATATATTTGTTTACTTAATTGAAGGGGTGGAATACCATAGGCAACCTAAATACTGCATTTATTCTATGCACAGCAGTCAGTCTAGTGTCACAGACACAATATACACCACCCTTCTATGAACTTAATTACTTAGCCCTCATCTAGATTAATGTCTGTTGTGATTTATTTCTTTGCAATTCGCCAGCAGGGTCTGATTTAACTAGTGCTGCCTCAGTAAAAAAAAAGACAAAATATTAGCTTATATCAAAAACCCCCAACTGAAACAAAAACTGAATCAATTTTCAGCAAACTTTGACTTTTTTCTTCTAAGAAGAACAGTAACTTCTGAATTGTTACACAGTTGATGCCAAATTATGTTTTGAATACCAAGCTAACAATGGTGTTATTTTAATAATTTATATGTAATGTGCAAAGATATGCTGTACAAAGGGCCTACATAGAAACTGAAGCATTGGAATGTCCATTAATTCTTTTCTAAACTTAGTGCTCTGTCTGCATCAGTCATCTCGATGCCAGTCTAACAGGAGAACAAAATGAAACATAGCCCGCAAATTATACATACGTGACACATAAATGCATCTGTTAAGAGAACATTAAGACTGCAGACTGTAACACTTCAAAGATAGAAAATGTCAGAGTTAAGACTAACTCCCTCAATTTGAGTATGTTATTAATTTTGCATTATGGTACTGTGTTTCATCTTTAAAAAAAAAAAAGAAAGAAAAAGTAAGAAACAACAAAACCTGTGCTAGAAGCAAACACCAATTATGGAAAATTTCAGCCTGAAGGATTACAACTTGATAGGGCATACGGAAAAGAAAACAAGGAAGTGGGAAGCATCTTTAATTGTAGACAATGCTACAGTTCCACCTCTAATACCAGAGCTGGCTCAGGCTCTCCTGAATTAACCAGAAGCACTGATGTCCAAGTTATCAAACAGACTATGCCTCCCTCAACTAATGTATCAAAATGCCGCACTTGACATCGACTAGAGGATAAAACATTGAGTAATCATCAGTCATCTTGAAAGAGTCGACTGCAAATTGAAATTTCAGTAACTTTTATTTCCTTAAATCACCTCTTATTTTTAAAATACTAAGGCTGACTATAAGCTTACAGCTTGTTCTTAAGCCCACTGAAGTGCTTTCACCAGTCATACTGGGAGCAGCCTCTCCTATGCATCTCCCTCAAAGGATACTTTCTATGGCAGAGACTATTGGCCTGTAAGTCCTTGGAAACAGAAGAGATTTAATCAGCAGAAAGAGCATCTGCCATGCTTGAGGAAAGCTCACAATTTTGCTTCAACAGAGGTGGTGCCCTAAGCAATAAAGTTCTTGCAGTTCCTGCCATTCCACTTCCTCTGTAATGCCATCAACTTACAGGCAGATTGAGAAAAACAACGAGGCATGCTGCCTGCCATTCATCTCCCATGGGGATCTCAGTCCTGTTGCTGGTGTCATTTCCCCAAGTCATTGAAAAGTCCTGGAATTTTTTACATGCATTTCAGGACATTTAACATTTGGAGCTAAAGGATTCCTCCTCTACCAAATTATGTTGGCAGTTGTCATGATTGCACAAGAAAGCCTAAAAATACCAAATGAACTAAACTAGAAGGTAAGGTGCCCTTGACTTGTTCTTTCCAGTACCTACTATTTTTTTTTAACTGACAACTACATTGATTGGAATAACGGGCCCATCGTTATCACTTGAAATACCAGAGCTTCAGTTTGTGGGGTAGCTGCACTGGCAAAGGTTCCTCCCTGGAAGTTCAGCTGTGTGAAGGACTGTTGCCTCAGGGAAGAAATAAATCATATTCAGCTCAGCGTACTTCCCATCCAAACCAAGTTGGCCGTGTCCATGCCATGGAAACCTGGCTGATGCCATGATGATTTTTCGCTTTTTCTTTTATACCCCTTTTATACACTCTCTTATATAGCTTTTATGTATTCTTAGTGCTTTTAGCCTACATAGTTATAATTCTTTAAGTTTGATAACTTCCCTTAGACCCAGTATCCCGTTAAGCCAAGAGATCAAACATTCTAAAAACCCCACACACCAAGGTCCTCTCCAGAACACATTCTGTAAACAAAGATAGGCCCATCCAGGGGGAAGGTCCCTCGGATGAGGGGTCTCACTGGAGTTCCTCATTGGGGAACCTTTGATAGATATGCTAATTTTTGCAAGGCCTATAATTGTACACACATCACATTGTGCATGGTCATTTTCTTCGGTGGGGACTTCAAGGTGCATTTCAATGTGCATTTCATCACACCTAAGGATCCTTAAATAAATACCGAGGTAAAACCCTTTTTCCCTCTTAACTGTGTTCAGCTCTCTTAATTTTAAGACCAGGATAAGGCATCAGGCAGGACACGAACCGTAAAGGACTTCTGCCACAGCTGTCTGGCTCTCAGTTGGCAAAAGGACTCTCACCATAAGCAGCTTATAAACTGGTCAAAGATTTTAGCTTGCAGGAGAGTTGCTGCCTTCTCTGAGATTTTGTACACATCCCGTTATCTGCAAGAGCTCATCTATCATGGAACAGCAGTGGGTTTTATTTAGATGTTTTTCTTATTTTTTTTTCATTTCAGACACAGATTCTTCCATCACTTTAGCCACTGGAGTACACATTTCATATTTAAATTAAACACAAAATGTAGAATTTTAGCTGCAAAATAGGATGTATTAAGGCCCAGAGTAATCTTCTGTTGATATTTTAGGTTTAACTGTTACGTTCCAAGTCACGAATTAAGTATTTTTTCATGTTCAAAATACAGACCCTTTTGCAAACCATAAAGATTGAAAACATAGTTAAGGATTCTCAAAATGAAAACTGCTACTGGATGTGACAGGTTCAAACCACAGAAGCCCCCTGAAAAAAATTAATTATACAAAGCAGCTCTTGTTTCAGAAGTGTTTTAACACCACAATGATAAGTCACAGATTTCTACGAAATTCGCAAATTGCTGCACACAATTTGAACTTAAGCTAAAATTTTGTACTTGGCAATTTTCCTCTTCCATACTCTCTGTTACTTAAATCTATGGACATTTTTCAGTAACACTTCTTTTTACCTCAGAAAGGGGGTAAAAAGTTTGAGAGAAAATGTCACCCTACAGACTAATGAGATATTTAAAATACATACTCTGTGACATTATTAACATGCACTGACTACAGCTGTGCTCCCCCACAGTGTTCCATGATACAGGGTTAGGATGGGGGCAGACAAGCTAAAGCTGAGACCACTGTCTCAGCTACAACTACCATAGAAAGCCTGGACCCAGATTATCTTTTCCACTAAGTCTCTTGACAAGTTTTCAGAAGAAGCAGTGACTGAGGAGCTTGTAGCGAAGCCCCCAGTAGCGCCCATATGGACGGACCGGTATGTCTGATCTGGGCTTCCCTTTGCTCTTTTTCTCTTGCCCTTTACAGTGCTTCCCAGCTCAGTGGGAAAATACACACAGCTCTCCCTTCTCCCCCTCCTGCAGGCTGCACTGTGCAGAAAGGGAATGATCTCTTACAGATTCTCTTCTGCCGCTCTCATCACTCCGTTATCTGAGTGCCTTCCAATAGTGCATTAAGCTACATGATTAACTCCTGTCACATGTGGCTTGTTCTCTCTGATCCTCTCTGCAGGGGGAGGATCTGGGCCTTTGCAAAGGAAAAGGAAACATAAGTCAGCTTTGAAAGTAGTGTGCAAATGAATAAAAAAAAGGACTAGGGCCAGAGTTTTGTTGGTTGGTTGACTGGGTTTCTTAAGGCTTTTATTTCATATGATGAGGAGTTGAATAATTCTTCTAAAAGATATTTGTATCATATTGGAAACTCATGTATTTTTTACTCTGTGAAGTTCTCTGGGGAGCTAGTAAGCTGTCTCTGGAGAACTGCTGAAATATTTCATCATAAGCAAGTAGAAATATTTCATCATAAGCAAGTAGAAGCTGAGAATAAAGAATCAGCTGAATTTTTAGGATGACCATTTAAAACCCCCACCCTTTCTGTCTGTTTTCACTAACACCCAAATAATTTCACCATCTAATCCACAAATGAGAAAAAAGGTACTTTCATTAAAAATCTGACACTTCCTCCTTTAATTTTAACAAGTAACATTCAGGTAGTAAAATGGAAGTGGAATTTCATGTCCATTTATCTAGGGAGAGAAATAGAAGAAACTGTTGTTGCCAAGAACAAGTAAATATCCGGGCATGGGCAGGAGAGTGACCCTGTACACCAGGTGTGACCCACTTCTGCATCACACACAAGCACATCACAAAATCCTGCTGACAGGCTCCACTTTGAGAGGATGTTTGTCCCACTGTCTCTACCCGCTCTGGGACTTCAGCCTTCTGATAGTTAAAAATATTCTTCTAATTTTTGACTCAAATGAATACATGGCCAGCTTGCAGCCACATGCGCTGGTGGCAGCGTGTCCTCAGCTCCACTAGCTCTGCTCCTTTGGCCCCAAGCACTCCTATCTCTGCAGGAACATGAAACATCTATATTGCCAGCAGGCTCACGCTTCCCCGGCTTAATCACACCAAGTTCTTCTGTCCCCTTCTACAGGCTACGCTCCTCTCCCCATAACCCCGACGCACATCCCTCCCTGACATGATTCAAGAGTTCTTTTTTAAAATAAAATATTTTTTAAACAAAAGAGTACGTGATTTTGCACTCACAGTGCAAGCAGATTATGATCTGGAAGAGATAAATGGGGAAAAAAAAAATAGGAAGTGGATGAGAAGCTGCTTCTTTCCCAACCAAAGGTGCAAAGAGCGTTCGTAAAGTTTTGATCTTTTAAACAACATCAGTTTTACGACGCTGCCTCGTAAGTCTGAAGCCCATGATGAGGGAGACTGAGAAGGGCAGAGAGCCAGTGATGCCACATGATATGAAAGAGGTGGCAGAGAAAGGGAAGTGCAAGGCCCCAGGCTGGCACTGGAGATAAAGAGCTGCAATCCTCAGCAACCAGCCTTAGGTATCTCATATTAATTAGATCACGGCTCAGTTTTCCCTCTCGAAAAGTACTTCCCTAATAAAGATTGTTATTAGAAACACAAGCCTCCATTCCAGCTTCTTTAAGTACCCAAACAGACTTTAAGAACTCATATCCCTTTCCATTTCTTATCAGACTAATACAACCTCACTGACATGCAAACAGCCATCAGTAGGTGTGTATAGGGAAATTTATACTCAGAGGTATATCCATTTCTATGTATGGATGTAGCTAAGCTGAGTTTTAAACTGTAGAATTACATAAACACTTGGTTTTAACTTATCAACATAACATTTTTTTCTACAGAGGAATAAACCAGTGCTTACATAAAGACCTCAAAGCGTTCACAGTAACCTAAAGTAATGAATATTGTAATGAGAAACACAAGTATTTAGGGTGATAATGACTGGACTTTGCTCTACTTAGATCAGCTCACCCCCTATGGAGGCTACCAAAGCTTAAAGATTTTATCACCCTAGTAATCAGCAATGGGTAATGGCCTTCATAAAACACAGTAATTAAATTGACTGATTTCAAACTAGTGCGTTTTTTTCATTAGGGAGTTCTTATTTAACCTACTTCAAAAATCCCTTTGTGACTACTGAGTATATCAGTCAAAACTGAAATGATGAGGGATGAGGAGCTTGTTCTGCTCAATATTTCAGATATTATTCAAGTAAAAAGCTGAAGTTCCTGGTATTTTTTTGTCATCTCTAAATGCGTGCAGTTTTAAAAGTCTTTCAAGACTGAACATTATAAAACTGGGGAAAAAGAGGAAGCAAATTAAAACCTTAGTTCTTTACATTTTCCAACAACTCTTAAGAGATTCTGCTTTGTTAAAACATGTTTTTAAAATTCTCTGAGGCCAGAGTTCCAACCTCCCTAGCAGAAGTATCAATGGTGAAATTTAATTATCCTTTATGCCTGGATTGTGCATGTTGTTGTAACTACTGTGTCTTACTTAATCTTTGAATATTTTTTAATAAAACTTGGTTGTAAGCACAACCCCTTATTATTGCTCAAATCTACCTTCATGATATATCCGTGAGCCATTTATCTGTGTTCCAAGAATACTTGTAACTCAACACAGATTCTAAAATAAAATGTTTTATGGCGAGTCTCAACTCTGCTTTTGTGGCAAAAACATTTCCCAACTCAATATATGCTCTACAGAAGCTTTATGATAGCAAAAGCAAACCTACTGGAAAAGCTGCCTGGATAACTGCATGACACAAAACCTAGCTTCATATTTCTCTCTCTGGGCTACAGCAGTTTTTAACTGCATGAAAGAGATACTGAATATGTGTTTTCTGTACAAAATCTACAGTGAAACATGGAGATCACAAGACAGGAGTACAAAGTACAAATCCTTCCCCACTCTAGCCAGAAAAACAAGTGACCCAATAGTCATGCTGAAATGTGTGAGCAGGTCACAAATATACATTTGCTTCTGTCTAGAACCCTAAGAATCTCAGAGCAGCTGTTGAAGGCTGCTGAAATCAAAGGAAATTATTTTATAGGCACCAGCGGGATATACTTACTGTACACTTCATCCACATACTTCAGGGCAGTTACCACCTCCTCCCTCACTGGTCATGTACTTGAAAATGAGATATGGGATTAACAGCTATCATGGAGCAAATGGGGAAGTACACCAACAACCTAACACAGCAGCCCTAAAAACACTTCAGGCAGTATTAACTCTGAAACCTAACAAAGTCACATAAACATCCACGTGATTCCGATTTCACTGCACGGAAACGAGGACAGAGGTAATAACTGTACAAAGAATCCCAGGTAACTGCTTTGTTGGCAGAGCCAGCCTTCCTGGATGCTCTCGAGAAGGATGTTTCCTTACTCCTCTCCAGTCCACCTGTCATACTAGCTGCCTTTTAAAAGCATGACTAGAACCAACCATCCAAAAGACCACCAAAGAGATGCAATAGTTTGTCCTGTAACCACTTGAACAAAACAATGTACTGCATTACGTAACTTGTGATTACAGTCTCAAACTCTGTGATCCTACGCTGCAAACTTACTTTATGTTTTATTAGAATCAAATAATAAGTCACTGACTTACAGTTTCTATCTATGTACTCAGAGTGCAAGTGGAATATGATCTGGAAGAGATAAATGAGAAAAAAAATGAAAAAGAAGTAACAGAAGGTGGATGAGAAGCTGCTTCTTTTACAACCAAAGGTGCAAAGAGCATTTGCAATAAGCCCGGTAAGCAACAAACATGATTGTTAGGGAATATTTATGACAGCAGGCACTGTGTAACATCACTGAAGCGTGCACAATGGGAGTAAGCTTTCTAGAAAATATATCTGCAGAACAGACATGCACTTAGGTCTAACTATCAATCATCTGAACATTTGAATAAATCTACAGGCAGTGGTCCATGTTCTGTTAAAATCAACTTCTACCATACAGAAAACTTGCTGCCCAGTAAATAAACCGTAAGGCCACAGAAGCTAAAATATATTACACAAACTATCACAATAATAATACCACAACTACTATGCCAGCAAAAGTTTGAATATTTAGATCTTACAGAGACTAAAGTGTATTTACAGTGACTGGTTACATATACTAGTTAAGTTATAGGTTTAAGATCCCATCACACTGAAACAATCAGTTTTTTGCATGTTTGGGTTTTTATTTCATTTCATAATTCACATTCTTTAAATCAGTGCTTACTGATCCACAAGACACATCTATATGGGCTGTTTAAGTCTCCTCTCCGCTGGAAGTGTGTGTGTAACTCCCATTAATGCTAATGGGCAGAAAGCACATGCATAGAGGAGAAAATAGACCCCTCACTGTGAAAATAAAAGTGTTCAGTTATTTTCAGATGCGATGCCAAAATCAAACAACTAAAACTACATGGTCAAAGGAGATAACACTATATAGCCTAACTGAAAGTGTCACCATTATTTTTAACTCCCTGGTCATGGATCCTGCCATGCTCTTCATGTGTCTGACATTTCTTGCGTCATAAAGAGCATGACTGGATAACATAACATGGGCCAAATCCTAAATTCTTACACAAGTGAAAACAGCCCTGATCCCACACTCCTTACCTTCACAAAGGATGCAAGGTTAGGCCTTACATCTTAAGTTTTTTGCTTAGGTCATGTTTTCTTTTTATACCATATGGGTTAACAGCAGCCGTAAACATTACTGCTCTCTAGGATAGTTCCTTAAAACTGTGATGAATCTATCAATCAAAGTAAAAATTCCTACCACTTAATTTTTTCCTTAATGGTTGATAGCCTGATGTTTTCTGCTCTGATCAAAATTCGCAGAATCAATGCAGTCAATGAAACAGGTAAGAAAAACTGTTTATCTAGTAAGGTGAAATTCAAAGATACCATGCTGTATTAAAATACAAATATAGTATTTTTTTCTTATGATGGAACCAGTGTTTTATGAGTTTACAGCTGATCTAATGTGACATTTGGAACAGTCACAAGAAAACAAGCAGTAAAAGTGAAGCATTAATGGTTTTGGTGAGTGTATTTAGGGTCTTTGTAAAGTGGCCTGCTGACTTTCTAATGCAAGTAATCACACCCATCTTCCCAAATCAGAGAGATGCACCTTCAAACAAGTGGATGCTACTGAGTTATCAGCCAGGCAGAGATGAGTTCTTCCAGTGATGAGGCCTTTTCAGAAGCTGATGTTGTAGGAGATGAGAAGAGTGCTGTTGCTGAAAGGTCACCTGTCACAGCTCAGTGTCAGGATTTGCAACACTGCTGGGTCAAATATGAAAGTTAGCTGCTGCTGGGTGCTGTACAGTCCAGCTCCCAGCCCCTTGACCCCAGCCACACGCTCACTCATCTACTCCCACATGAGTCAGTTCATGGAGAAAAACAGCCCAAAGAAAAACAAACAAACAAATAAATAAATACTTCTCTACTGACCTATCTCCCTTTGCACAATGTGATGGCAAGCACTGCTACCTGCACAAAAACTGGGCAGTGAGGGATGTGGCTAGAGACGGCTGGCAGGAGAACTTCCCCTTTTAAACTATCAGGCCAATCCCATCAGGTCCCAGAATCAAACCCCTACAAAAAGGACAAAGGAGGACCCCAGCTGAGCCAAAAAACTGGCCAGTGTCTGCACAGTGAAGCAAAGCAAAATCCTTAAAGGCTGCCATATTTCTGTACCAGACACTTCCAAAAGTGCAAGTGCACTGTGAATCCCCTGTGCGTCACGCCTGAGGACAGCTAAGGACAGAATCTCTCATCGAAGAGCTCTTTAGAGATTGGCCCACAGGGTGAATGTCCAAAGAGGCTGCTGCTCACTGTCCGTGCCCTTGGTTCCAGGCTCTTGATCTGCAAAGTATTTCTGCATCTCACTTGAGGCTTTATAGTGAGAACAGCTGAGCTAGAGAATATATGAGCACCCTTCTCTTTTAAACCAGAAAATGGCATTAACTACACAGCAGCCCCAGCAGTGCTGCAGCCCAGATGACCTCTCCTAAATTTCATACAGGAATTACTGCAGAGACTGATACTGCCAGAATGAACCAGACAACAAATTAATGAGCTCCTTCGTTCATTACAGGAGAGGAGGAGGGTTGGCAGTGGTCTCTCAGTAGCCATGTGGATGGACATCCATCGGTTTACTTACGCGCACATGGAGCTGAGCTGGAGACACTGAGGCTCTGCGTGGGCAGGGCACACAACATCCCTGAAGCAGAACCCCTTATGTAACACAGAACTGGACTCACACCAATCCATACTGTTGAACAACTCTGTTTTCTTTTTCAGGTAATAGAAGCCCGTCTTTCTTTTTTATTTCAGTGTATCACTATGACTCATTTTGCAAGATGACATCTTATTATACAGAGGAAAGTTCAAAAACTTCAATATTGCTACTTCTGCATAGAACACTATTTTATTCTGGGTGAGCTTGCAGGAGTAAATAGTCCTATGAATGATTTGGTGTATGATATGCAAAAAGAGACATTTCTGCAGCCCGTCTAGACTCCCAGACAAGATCAGACTGTGCTGTCATCAAAGACATTTCCACAGCCTGTTGTATCACTTGAAAGACAAAACAGTCATGGAAAAATGAAAAATAAATAAAAACAGCTGACCTGCCAGTGTCACAGTGGAAATCTGAGCACAGTAACCTTAGACAATTTAGAGATTATGCTAACAATATGGCAAGAAGTTTCAGCAAACATTTGTGAGGAAAAGCAACTCCTGCACAAGTGAATGAAATCCAAAAATATGAGTCATGCACAAGCAATTTTGCTATGGGCCATAAAATCACTTTATGAGAGTTACAGATAATTCTGTATGCATTCTATAATGTTTCCCTACTGTGTAGAGATGGGTATCTCAGTATCCTATCACAGATAATGATGGAAAACAAATTCTCTACATAAAGGCTGATTGCTCAGAGATTCACCCTTAACTGTTCCAAGGGATTGTAATGCTGATGGAACATTTTATACTGCATTCATCAACAAAGAGTTAGATTCATCACTGCCAAACACACTGCAGTTTAGATGCTTGTTATAAGATGTAGCAGGGTGAATTGAGAGCAGCCTAGACACAGAATATGCATCCTGCTATAGCCTATCACGCATGCACCTACCATCCTTCAAAATGACACCTCTCATTTCCTCCTGTTAGTACTTTTGCACGTATTCAGACATATGAAGCAGTATCAAAAGAACATATGCATTCTGTATGTCATGTTGACAAAAATTTACAGCAATAAGCCAGTCATGAAATAAGAGATACTGGAGTATAAAAGGTGAAGCCTTTAGGACCAGCTTTAGAACAGCATTGCCTCTTTTTGCACCTTAATTTTTTCTCTTTATGTTCTTTTAACTTTTTCCAACTGTACCCACAGAACCATTATAAAAAAACAGTTTGAAAAACACTGGAAACTTTCAAAAGAGACTTCTCTCATGAGATTTTAACAAGTTAACTGTTTTGCAAGGTAGCTTTACGACTAACACACTGTTGGCAACCCAAATTCAATGAGGACTCCACTGAAAGAATAAGAAGGATTTCTTTCTTAAACTTGGATGTGGCAGTCTCCAGAGTTGAGCTTAAAAGCAAAACAAAACAAAAAACCCAAACAAAACAAACAAACCACAGAAGAATCCCAAAAGAAGATACCTCTCCAACATCATAGACCCATATGCGGCCTTCTGAATCACCAACTGCTACCTCCTTCCCAGCCTGGGCCCAGCGGACACGGTTGAGGGCAGACGCTCCTTCTATCGTGACACTGGCTGTGGGAACCTGTTGAAACAATAGGAACAGGAAGGACAATAAAATCACACTGCCTACAAACCCTGAGCAGTTCTGAATGTCCCGGATAAGTCAAAGTCCCTTGGCATTGCTGGAAGAAACAAACAACTCTCACTGGGGACAGAAAAACTGAAAGGGTTCAGTGTTTCTTTGATCAGATGTGCTAAAAAGAGAAAGAGTAAGAGACTGCTTGGAATGAACAGTAAAGAGCTGTAAATGAAACCATTTTGCCCCCTTAGCCCTGGAAACATGCAAAACCGCATCTACTTTTTTCTCAAAAGTCACTTACATGACCAAGAACCAACTGAGAGTAGGATTTGGCTTCAGTCCTGCCCTGGCTTCTGAGTCAGGCCCAGATAACCTGATGGGCAGCAGACACATGCCTGTATTCATGCTGACACATCCTTTGAATCCATACTCGCCTCTGTGGCTAGATGCAGAGGTTGAAACTTAGGTATCAGAAAAGTCCTGAGCTAATCACTTTAGAGTGAGGACATGGTAGAATTGAGAACAGCTGAGCTGACATTTTGGAACTCCTACAATATATTCCCACAATTCTCTTTTGCATCCCCAGGACATTACTTCTGCTTTAAATACACCTGGATGCTGTCTCATTCCTAACCCACCTCCCTGCCCCAAGTCAACCAACTTAACAGGTGATCCACAAGAACATATAAGGATTCTGGTTAATGCGTGGGATGAATAAAGCAATGAACATGATCTTAAGAGAAGTATTTGTAACCTATGCTGGAATGAGGGCATCAAAAGATGCTGCAGGAGGAAGGAACTGTGTGGGTGTTTGTCCCAGTTAGGTGGATCGCTCAGTTGATTTAGGTCACCTCATGTGACAAATGACGGTAACCTGCGAGCCTACTAATGCTCCACCCAGCTGCCTTTAATAGGAGGGAACCTGCCTGAGCAAGGAGCCTGTAGCTTGGCATAACAGTCTTCCAAACAAGGGTTTTTAGTTTCAGTGCTTTTTAGGTCAAGGCAAATGGGATAGGATAAGCTGCAAAAACAACTCCTCCACCAGTCCCATCTGGTAGGAGAAGGTTTCGGTCACACTGTGAGATGACAAGGGAGTGTCCCAGGATCTATAAATGGGCATAGAATGGAGAGCTGTCCAGGTAAAAAGAGGTAGCTGGACAAGAACCGGAGTTCAGGCTACCCTGGGAGGAGTGACAGGTACTCCTGTCCTCATTGGCAGCACAGTGCAGCAGAAGCAGGAAGAAAGCAGCCTGAAGGTCATATTAAAGCCTGGTCTGAACACTGACAAACTGGCAAGATTAACAAAACCAGCATTTTGCTGACTTCATCTCAGTTCTCTGACTGTAGCTTTACATTTTTGTTGTGAGACAGGTCTAAAGATCCTGGAGAAAAATAATTTTAAAATGAGCACTGTATAGCTCCCGTACCAGTCTCCTCCTCAGCCCCAATGCCTTCATTGTGTCACACCAGATGAGCGACAGCAGGAAGCTGAACCTTTGCAGACTTGCTGAGACTCTCGTTACAGCCGCAGCGTGTGCACTGCCACGCCAGCAGCTGGACAAGGACTGGGAAGCAGGGCTGCTTCCCTTGACTCTCCCCCTGGAAGCTCCCTGCTCTCCCTCACCAACCCTGACACCAGGCTGCAAAACCAGCTGGCACCTCAAGCACAACGATTCTGCCACAGCTAAAGCATCACCTCGGCACAGGGCGTCACGGTAGTGTCCTGAGCCCCACATGAGAAATGCAAGAGAATTTTGTTTGCAGAATGATGTAGAAATAACGCTGGATACCAATCAGAAAGCAGATACCATCCTCCCCCGCCTCTAGGAAGTAATTCAAATGCAAATAACTACTGGACTCATCTCCCCATTGTGCAAGGCCTAGGTCCTGTCCAAGGCAGTATTACCCAAAAAAGCGGGCGTGCACTAACTCCTTGTCCCAAGTCTGTTACCTAAACAAGAGTCAATGGCCTTAAGCTGACATGGAGCCGTTGATCCATGATAAAAATCACAGTAGAAAACAAACGAGTTTTACTGCTGTGATCATAGATTTCTGAAAAAAAAAAAATCCAGCCAAAATTAATTTCATAACATTTGGAAATGGGTGTTTTCAAACAGCTAAATGCCACATTTTAGATGACTAAGCCACTAACCAGCTCTGTTTCTCAGAAAACTGCAGACAAAGATATGTGTCTCATGTACAAGTATACAGTGTATATTTAGGGCATTGAATTTTCACAAAATCTTTCAGGAGGCTGAAATACATAACTCTAGAGCTAGGGTTTGGTTTAGGTTTTTGTTTTTTGGGGTTTATTTTTTGTTGTTGTTAATACAGCATTCTTTCAGTGTTCCACATAAAAATAAGCAGCACGAACGCCGCAGACACAAGACACAACTCATGCTTTTTTTCCAAACCCGATGGTTTTAAAAAATACTGTTACTAATCCACAAAGCTATCTAACAATACAAAAAGCAAAAATGAAACAGTCTTTTAAAATCTGAAGAAAAAAACCTTTTCTCCAGTGATAGGGAGAGAAATATAGTCAAACCATAGTATCTTAAAATAGATTTGTCTCCTCTCAGTAGTGATAGTTTAAATTACACATGCCTATTTTGGATTTCAAGACAAGAATTTATTTGTAATGGTATCGTGATGTTTTTAAAATCACATTTGAAGTACTTTATAAATTCTCTGAAGTTGGTGCTTGTCAGATTTTAAACAATTTCAAAATGAAATTTTAACGGATAACAGATTAGGAAAGATGCAGTCAGAAAAACCTGCATGATAAGAATATAGCTTTTTATTATTATTTTTATTGCCTATGTAGTGTCAAAACCTGCTTGCAAATACATCTGTTACCTGTTTCTAGATATAGACACCATCCTCACACTTTAAAAGCTAAGGTACAGCACGCAATAAACCTGAGAAACATCTGAACGGGATATAACACAGAAGAAATAAGCGACTTTGTAAGTCAGTTTCGCATTAGTTTATACATAAATAAGGCTCATCAGTCACCTACAGATCTTCTCCAGTCTTGATTAAAAAATAAATGTTACGGACACGTAGGTAAGAAACCAGCATTTGCTATCCTGAAGCTGTTTGCGAGCCTCACTACACTGATCCATAAGAATAAAACTCAGTTTGCAAAAGAATGATGGAGTGGGTAAAGAGTTTTTTCTTTCAAACGTTTTTTTTATATTAATGTATCAGATATAAAATAAAACGTGATGATTTTCCTTGCTATTACAAAAACAATTTCTGATATGCAGAGATAAACACGAAGTACACCAATAGCCTTGCAACTTTGCAATGAGATTTTGAAAATAATTATTACACTGATTAAATCCTTGGTACAGTCCAAGGATCTAAGTTATTTTGATCAGTAAGCATTTAGCTCTCAGGAAAAATGTTTTCAATAAATACAGAGAGTAACACTAGTGGAAACTCTGTTGCAATTCAAAAATTTGAAGGTAGCATATTGTAACTAAACCCAGGTGTTTTCTTAATTGATTTTCAAAATAATACCTAAATTTTAATGAGGCTTGTTCTCCAAATTAAACAAAGCCAAGACTCATTAATAACAATCACATCTATTTCTTACACAGAGATTTTTATCAAGAGCTAGCAGTTAAACACAGTAATAGACCGGTCATTTTCTAGTGTCTTCACAAATACTTTGACATCACATATCTGACATCTAAAAGCAGTAATGATCTAAAAAATAGGTGTTTCAAGATCTTATTACGAAGGCAGAAGTGCTGACAAGGAGTTTTTCTTAGCAAATAGCCGTGCAGACTCAAACAGCATAATCAATTACAGAAATCTTGAAAATTATTAGCTAATTACGACCTACTAGATAGAGGGAAAAAGCAAACAATGATCACTTTCAGTTACGATGCTTAGAAGAACTGTTTGCAGTTCTCTCTTTCAGAGATACTTTTGTTGCTTCTCCTGCATAACAAAACTTCACATCTATTCAGAATCTGCCAGTCTATCATGTATACAGATTTTTAAATTTGTTTCATCAGTGCTCAGTAAGGAAACCAAATGGTATTTCTGTCCAGAGACACAAATTTGATTCTCATAAAAATAAAAAGCTCGGGTACCATGCAAATAATTCCAGTCTGATCCTTACATGAGAGCTGATTTTGACCTCTCAGAACGGAAATAATTTGTGAAATCAGGGGGTGGCCTTGCATGCAGAATACAAGCAGGATGAAGCTTGAAATTAATTCTTTTTTCTGATGTTCCTATATATTTATATGTAAACACACTGAAAACACGCAGTGGTTTGCTACGTACAGCCTTATTATTGATGGGAATGGGATCAAGCAGCCCATAGTAATTTTTTGGAAAGAAATTATGGTCTCCTTGAGTAAAATGGCAAAACATCAGTTGATTTCAAGCAGAGCAGGATTTCAGCCCTGGTATTTGGGGGGAAAGGGTTTTTTTTTTTTCTTCTCAAAATGCTGGGTTTTATGCTCTGTGTTTAAGCCTGCATTAATGAGAACACCTGAAGGATATGTCCCTCCCTTCCCAAAATAAATTCTTAGGAGACTCCTCCTGTATATCCTCCAGCTGCATGTGCTCTAATTAAAAAGGCTGCACTGCTTCCTGCTCAGAGCACTTCAAAAGGCCTCACTGCTCCCCTTGACAGTGCAGTGCCCGGTGCTGGTTCCTCTTACCTGTCCATTCTTATTTATGGCAAGCACCACTCACTGGAAGCCATAAACTGCTCCCGTATTTTACTCTGACTGAAACGCGTAGCATGTTTATGTGAAAGGGATATTAATGATCCAACTAATCTTAAAAAGAAAATAAATTAAAAAATAGTGTGTATGGAGGGAAATACTGCCTCTTGCTCTTCCACCTTCTCTTTTTTGGACATAAAGAAGAAACTTGTCAGCTAATATGTGACTTTTTTTTTTTTCTTAGAGTCTGTTTGCTCTTAATTTTACATTGCATTAAATAAAAACATCTGAGACTTTGTGTGTGGAAGAACACTTCCATTTTCGTGCTGAAAACTGATTACTGGCCATGTAAGATTGACCTCAGGTGATGACAGGTTTGCTGAAAATCATTTTTGGGTGAAATTCAAATCCAGAAAAAACAGTATCAATTTAGGTGTCTGGTGTTCTTAAAATTTTGAAATATTAGGAAGAAAAAAAAGGGGTTTGGCACATTTAGAAAGATACTTTTTAAAAAACACAGTGTTTACCAGTCTCAATCTTTGTTAAAAGTGCTCTGACTAATCCTTTCTAACCAGTGAAATTCAAAGGCGAGACCTTTCCTTTCCAATGGTCCCCACTACTTAGTTAAGAGCGGCGAAAAGAAAACTTATCTGTTACTCGCATTGGTACCTTTAAGTTCCACAGCAAAGTTTAAAGACAAGAAAAGGTGAGGGTGTAAAGTCCCAAATAACATGTGAGAGATACGCCCTGTGCTTTAAAAGACTGAAGCGGGGTACCAAGGAACTCAAAGGCAGGATGCGAGGGGAGATGCAGGGGCACACGCTTGGTTTCTGACACGCTGGAGGCACTGGCACGGGGCTTCCAAGTTACAATCCCCAGAGAATTTGGCGCGGAGCATAATAAATACAGTGGGAAAGGAGTCTCGCAGTCCGACACGAGCCTCGGTCCGCGCTGGCAGCCGGTGGCGGCGTGGCCGGGCTGCCAAGGTGTGACCGCCTGCGTGAGGGCCGGCATCGCAAACCTGGCGCTTGGAGCGCCGTGCGCCAGGAACGGGGTGCGGAGATTGAAAAAACCTGCAGAACGGGCGCGGTTTAAAAGTGCACCTTAAAATAACAGAGGGGGAAGGAGCCTCCTCCCCGAGCCGGCACCGCGGCATTTAATTGCGTTGGCTTTCTGCCGGGGGTGCCGGAGTCG